>CM055117.1:1058026544-1058064044 GCA_029206835.1 Rana muscosa | reverse complement strand
GATGCAGCGTGAGCACGCCCGCACGATTGCCCCCATGGAAAGCGGCTCTCCATGGGGCACCCGATAAAGGGGAGGAGCCAGGAGTGCCGGCAGGGCATCCCAGAAGAGGATCCGGGCCACTCTGCACAAACCCTTTCACAGAGCAGGCAAGTAGAACATGTTTGTTATTTTTATAAAAAAAAAAAAAAAATCCGCACCTTTACAACCTCTTTAAAATCTGATTTTTTGTTAAGAGTTTCACATAAACAACAAAACAAAATTGAGGGCCTATACACGTGCCCAGGGTTGTACATAAGGGCATGGCTGACACAGGTCACACGTACACGACATCACTTTCGATACATAGCCATGTAAAAAGGAAGCTTTTCGTGAATTGAGTTTAGAACGCTTTTAGCTTGGTTGAATTCGATTTTGGTATCATGCAACAAAAACACGACCGATAAGTCATCCGATTATCTGAAAAACACACCCGTGCTTTTTAGCAGAGTTTTAGGTAAGGGGCGTCAAAAAATTATTAATAAATAATTATAATCCTGCTTGCTGCACGTCTGACATGCTTTTATCAAATGCGCATTCTATAGCATTCAATGGCGACGAATGTAAAACGCACCATACTGGTGTGAACTGTTCAACTTTTCCAGAAAATAGCCTGACATTAAGAGGCCAAAGTATGTATAAAAAAGCGCAGCTTTGTAAAATGTTCGTTCTATCGTCAAAGCGGATTAAAGCGGCAGTAAACCACGGCATTAAAAAAAAAAAACCTGCAAGGCAATGGCATAATGTGCTAGTATCACATACTAGCACATTAAAATATTTACCATAGAACAAAGCCCTCCCGCGCCTCCATCTTCACCCAGTCTACCTTCCGGGTTTGTGGGCTCTGGCATGTTGAATGGCCAAACCGCAATGATGTCACTCCCGCGCATAAGTCACGACCACGGCACAGCGCTCTGAACAGCACGGGCATGCCATTCCTTCAGAGCATATGTGCCGGTGATGTCACCAGCTGGTAAAAGAGTGAATATCTCCCAAGCGGTGCATGTTTAGGAGATATTCATTTTACCTACAGACCAGCCTCATCATAGGCTTACCCATAGGTACAAAATCACAAAGCGGACTTGACTACCACTTTAAGGTGCATGCTACCTATGTGGATATAATGCTGGTGTATCTTCCTGACACCGATTGGAACTGAAGAAGTGGCTTGGAGAAGTAGAAAAGCTACGAAAAAGGTCTTCCACATTACAGACCAAGGCCAGATGACCGTGGCCAACTACTACTAGCTGTCCTTTAAGAGTTGTCAGCAAGGATCCAGTCAACTCATAAGCCGATTTCACTAGCATCCATCAAAAGCTGACATACCAGCAGTGAGTGCATTGCCTCTTTAAATACAAACGCAAATATTTGAAGGGAAAAATGTTTCAGTAGCCATTACAACACATTCCAACCTTGCTATTGTCCTGGCACCATGGTCTGTGGCCTCCAGAACGTCAGGGTCTGCAGATAAACCAAAGCAGAGTACAGTATATGGATTCCTCTGGGTTCTGCACAAACAACAATTTCCCTTGTAAATCATCTCACTTAAGCTATACAAATCCATCCTTTGGCACAAGCAGATGAGAACATCGTCCACACAAGAGGAAAAAAAAAAATGTATTATGACGTCATAAAGGTTCCAATAGACGTTAGATTAGCTGGGACTAATTCCAGCGGCCGACAAAGCAATCATAAAAAAAAATGTAAATCTATGATTTGGTACAAGCATGTCTGAGCGGTATCTGGAGAATATCTTGTCTTTGTACCACTAAGGCAGTTACAGGGGGGGGGCCCGGCGTTGCCTTAAGGGGGGGGGGGGCCCAGCGTTGCCTTAAGGGGGGGGGGGCCCAGCGTTGCCTTAAGGGGGGGGGGGCCCAGCGTTGCCTTAAGGGGGGGGGGGCCCAGCGTTGCCTTAAGGGGGGGGGGCCCAGCGTTGCCTTAAGGGGGGGGGGGCCCAGCGTTGCCTTAAGGGGGGGGGGCCCAGCGTTGCCTTAAGGGGGGGGGGCCCAGCGTTGCCTTAAGGGGGGGGGGGGCCAGCGTTGCCTTAAGGGGGGGGGGGGCCAGCGTTGCCTTAAGGGGGGGGGGGGCCAGCGTTGCCTTAAGGGGGGGGGCCAGCGTTGCCTTAAGGGGGGGGGGGGCCAGCGTTGCCTTAAGGGGGGGGGGCCAGCGTTGCCTTAAGGGGGGGGGGGACCAGCGTTGCCTTAAGGGGGGGGGGACCAGCGTTGCCTTAAGGGGGGGGGGACCAGCGTTGCCTTAAGGGGGGGGGGGACCAGCGTTGCCTTAAGGGGGGGGGGGGACCAGCGTTGCCTTAAGGGGGGGGGGGACCAGCGTTGCCTTAAGGGGGGGGGGGACCAGCGTTGCCTTAAGGGGGGGGGGGACCAGCGTTGCCTTAAGGGGGGGGGGACCAGCGTTGCCTTAAGGGGGGGGGGGGACCAGCGTTGCCTTAAGGGGGGGGGGGACCAGCGTTGCCTTAAGGGGGGGGGGGACCAGCGTTGCCTTAAGGGGGGGGGGGGACCAGCGTTGCCTTAAGGGGGGGGGGGGACCAGCGTTGCCTTAAGGGGGGGGGGGACCAGCGTTGCCTTAAGGGGGGGGGGGACCAGCGTTGCCTTAAGGGGGGGGGGGACCAGCGTTGCCTTAAGGGGGGGGGACCAGCGTTGCCTTAAGGGGGGGGGACCAGCGTTGCCTTAAGGGGGGGGGACCAGCGTTGCCTTAAGGGGGGGGGGGGACCAGCGTTGCCTTAAGGGGGGGGGGGGACCAGCGTTGCCTTAAGGGGGGGGGGACCAGCGTTGCCTTAAGGGGGGGGGGACCAGCGTTGCCTTAAGGGGGGGGGGCCCAGCGTTGCCTTAAGGGGGGGGGCCCAGCGTTGCCTTAAGGGGGGGGCCAGCGTTGCCTTAAGGGGGGGGCCAGCGTTGCCTTAAGGGGGGGGCCAGCGTTGCCTTAAGGGGGGGGCCAGCGTTGCCTTAAGGGGGGGGGGCCAGCGTTGCCTTAAGGGGGGGGGGCCAGCGTTGCCTTAAGGGGGGGGGGCCAGCGTTGCCTTAAGGGGGGAGCCAAGAGGCCAGTGTTGCTGTGAAGGGTCAAGTGCCAAATGTTACAGTGTAAGGAGAGCCTTAGGGTATTGCTCTTGCAACCAACTCCCGACAGTGAAATTTAATTTATAGAAGATCCTATTTACACATTCCAAATATTTGTTTAGCTGTTTGGTTGGAGTTGCTATTGAGCTACATCAGCAGATAACAAAAATGCTAACAAGCTGTAGATTTGCTGAATGGTCTCCTCCACTTCCCAAGGAAACAGCTGCTTGCAGGCACATATCCAAGCAGCTTGGATCACACAGGCAATATCCGGGTAACCTGGCGCTCACACATGGTCACATCTCCTGGAGAGACCCGTGAACAGGATACCAGAAAAAACAAATTAGGATAACCCGGGATAAATCGGTGCATTGTGCTGCCGCATTCCGGGCCCGGCTTTTATTGTCTGTACCTAATCATTTTATGAAGTGTGCGAGGTGAGGTCACCTTCTTTATTATGAAACACCTGTGTATTGTACTGAATGCTAAACTCCTTACTGCAAATTCTAAAAATACTGGAAGCCACTTGAGAAATCTGCATACTGCAGAAAGGACTCGTGGGAGTGCCAGGACTTTCCTCTATAAATGGCATCTGGGATTAAAAAAATCATATGGTTATATTGTATAGGAACATTTAACCTTCTAGCTCCATAATTGCCACACAGTCCACTGATGAAGCCCAGCTCCAAGAAACTTAAAGAATGAAAAAAAAAAAAAAAAAAGGAAGAAGTGTAGGGGTTTGTGTGTGTGTAATTTATTTTTTATTAATAAATCTTTTTACAAGTAAAAAAAAAAAAAGTTAATTTTTTTTATTGGTAGCCTGCAAAGCATTCCCCCTGCAATCAGAAGGTCGCAGGTGCAATGCAGGACTCCTGCAGACTGCCCGTGTATCTGTCAGCTCGTAGCTCATAAGGGCAGGCAGGCAATTACACACTGACAGGAAGCATCTATGAACTACCTAGGAGCGATCAACAGCGCTGTGGTAGTTCATTGAGAACTACAAGCCGACACCCGCAAAGTTAGTCAATACTTTTTAGTTCTCCCATTCACAGAATTTTTTTTAAATTGCGATGGTGGGTCCAAGGAGAAGATCCCCAGCTCGCTGTCACAACAGGGAATCGGTGGGGGTGCAGGGGCTGCTGCAACCGTAACATGTTACACCCTGAATACGAGTGCAACGTGTTACAGATTGCAAACTTATCCTTCAAGAATTATCCCTTGCTCTGGCAGTGCATCACATCAAATGCAGAGTTATGGAGCCTGCGATGGTCTTGACGACAGCCCCCTAGAACGCTGGAAGCATGGCGTAGAACTGTGGTTCCCAACTCTGTCCTCAAGTACCCCCAACAGGCCATGTTTGCAGGTTTTCCTTCATCTTGCACAGGTGCTTTAAAATCAGAGTCAATGGCTTGGCATTTTGGATAGCTAAGAGAAATTCCCAAAACATGGCCTGTTGGGGGTATTTGAGGACAGGGTTGAGAACCACTGGCGTACATAGAACACAATGCAGGGTAAATAAGTATTTTCTATGCGCTGCCTGCAGTCTTCGAACAGCTCAGCCATAATGTACAGAGCCAAATCAGAGTGGCTCTGTACATTGTGGTTGCCGTGAACCAAATACAGCCATGGAGGAGTAGAAACACTATATTCACAATGGAGCAAGGGAAGTGCTGAATGTTTGTAAATACAGACAAGGAGTATTGCAAAAGATGTAAAGTGAAGATGGACTACCAATGATTATTATGGGGCTTTATTTTTTATAAAGGTTGGGGAGGTTAAAGTGACCACCAATGCATTTAGGATATTTTTTTTTTTTAAGGTGGGATGCTTCCAGTCCAGCATACAAATACTGTGCGAATGTACATCATTGATATCCTGCAATATCAAATAACCACTGCCATATAAAAAAATACAAGTTTTCAAAGTGCATAATGTGAAAAAATTCATATAAACATTTTATATAAAAAGTGCAAAATGCAAGAATCCACAACATGAATGATGACCATAATAAATCAAGTATTCAGGCATAAAAAAAATGAAAGGCCAAACAAAGTCACTGAGGCTGGGTTCACACCATTGCGAATTGGATGTGGGATCGTCGCATCCAATTCGCAATAGGAGATTTTGACTACCGCTCTGTGGAGCCAGTTCACATATCTCCGCAGCAGGTCTGTCTGTCCGTTTTAGGCTTGAAATCAGCCCAAACTTCTGGCTGAAATCGGACTGTGAACCAGGACGCACCGGACCCCTTGCTGTGAGCCGAGCCTGAAGAGCCTCCAATCCCAGATGACGCCTATGAGGGGGAAAATGCATTGGGTGGAGCTTGCGGTTTGATGTCAGCACGCAAGGACCGATTAACAATCGCTTCTGGCCCTGTTTATTAGAAATTGGGTTTGCCTTTACACCAGTTTTACTCTGCAAGTGCAATACTTTAATAAACATTTTAAAAAGGGGTTGTAAAGGTTTTTTATTTTTTTTTTAAACAAAAGAAAAAAAACTCTGTTATATAGCTTGCCACCTCTGTGCAATGGTTTTGCACAGCGCAGCCCTGTTCCTCTTCTGGGGTCTCCCCGCGGCACTCCTGGCTCTTCCTCTTCTCGAGTGTCCCCCACGGAGAGCCGAATTCCAAGGGGGCACTCGTGCGGGGGCGCTCCCGGGTCCTGCTGTTGCGTCCATTGACATGGACACAGACAACAGGACTCAGCCTCACCCCCCGGCTCCTGTGTCACTGGATTTGACAGCAGTGGGAGCCAATGGCTCCTGCTGCTATCTATCCAATGAGGACCCGAGGATGCTGACTGCTGGGGCATCCATTGTCACTGGTGGGGAACTATTTTTGTGTGGGAGAGGTCTATTGATGTTGGCTGCTGGGAGATCTGTTGCTGCTGGAAGTCTATTGTGTGAGGGATCTATTGCTGCTAGGGTAGGGTCTATTGTTGATCACAGTTTTACTGTCTTTCTTGTTATTAACAAATTGCATACAAATTACTTAGTAGCACAAACTGATACTTTGTTTTGTGTTCTCTAAAAGGGGTGGTACTGGGAGGTGGAACCTAGGGGGCAGAGACAAGGGGGGAGTTCCTGCACCTATTCTGAGAAAAAAGCCCCGTATAGCGCACTCTTAACCACTTCAGCCCCAAGCCTATTTTTCAATCTGGTTTACAAGTTAAGTAATTTTCTATAAAAAAAAATGTTTAGGAAAAAAATAAAATAATGTTTGGGGGTTCTAACACAAAAGAGAATAAAATGGCGGTTGTTGCAATACTTTGTCACACCATATTTGCGCACTTTTGGAAAAATACACTTTTTTGAATTAAAAAAATAAAACAGGAAAAGTTAGGCAATTTTTTTTATATATTGTGAAAGATAATGTTACGCCGAGTAATTTGATACCAAACATGTCACGCTTCAGAGTTGCGGCCGCTCGTGGAATGGCGACAAACTTTTACCCTTAAAAATCTCCATATGTGACGTATAAACAAATTCTGCAGGTTGCATGTTTTGAGTTAGAGGAACTAGAATTATTGCTCTCGCTCCAACGATCGCGGTGATACTTCACATGTGTGGTTTGTACACAACATTTTCATATGCGTCCGCTACTCATAAGCGTTCGGTTCTGCGTGCGAGCTCGGCGGGACGGTGCGTGTTTAAAAAAAAAAGTTGTTTTTTTTTTTTCCCCAATTTATGTTACCTTTTATTTCTACACTGTTCTTTAAAAGAAAAAAAAAATGGTGTCACTATTATTACAAGGAAATGTAAACATCCCTTGGAAAAAAAGAAAAAAAAACGCATGACAGGACCTCTTAAATATGAGATCTGTGGTCAAAAAGACCTCACATCTCATTTACACTAAAATGCAAAAAAAAAAAAAAAAGTCTCTTTAATGCGGAGGTTCACCCAGAAAACATTTTTACATTAAAAATCCTATAAAAAAAAAAAAAAAAAATTAAAAATTTATACTCACCCGAAATGCCCGTTGCTATGCGGAAGATACCCAAATCTGCCTCCAATGTGCTTCTTCTCATCCACGGTGGATGTCCTTCCGCTTCCTCTTGTGAATGGGGTGCGCTGCCTTCTGGGAACTGTATCCCAGGAGGCAAGCCGCCCATTTACAAAGCGCCGTGCGAGTGGCACATGCACAGTAGGAAATGGGCAGTGAAGCCTTAAGGCTTCACTGCCCGTTTCCCTTAGTCAGGATGGAGGAGCCGGGACCTGCCAGCAGCGATCTGATCGCCGTCGGGGGACCAACATCGCGGGCGAGTAGGACAGGTAAGTGTCCTTCTTAAAAGTCAGCAGCTACACTGTTAGTAGCTGCTGACTTTAAAAAAAAATTAAAAATCGCGGGTGGACCTCCGCTTTAAGAGCTATGGGCGGAAGTGACGTTTTGATGTCGCTTCCGTCCTGCAATGGTATGGAGCCAAGTGGGGGCCATCATTTCCTCACTCAGCTCCATACCACACACAGGAGCGGACCTGATCACCTCCGCTGCTGCCTCTGGTAAGCAGCAGAGGGCACCGGAGCACGGCGGGAGGGGGGCCACTGATAAAAGTGATCCTGCGGCGAACCTGCCGCAGAGACCACTTTTGACTGAAAGTGGACCGCCCGCTGAAGAGGATACCGGGGTCATGGTAGCTAGCTGCTGCCATAACAAAGATATCCCTCTTCAAACAGCCAACATATAACTCGTAAATTGTTAAAATGGACCTTCAGTCCTTTTTCAACTTTCCAACTATTAAAAGCAATTTTTTTGGGGGGGTTAACAAAAGGATCCTGCTCCTTTAAAGCATGTTATATGACACAGTGCTTGTCCTGTGTCATTTGGCCCCCTGTAACACCTCAAAAACCTGGCTGATCTTTAAAGTTTCTCCCCCCCCCCTGTAAACTGACCACGATGCATCATGGCTGCTGAGCCCTGACACTGGTCAGTTAACGTGCCTCTGTCATCAGCAGCCCTGCTATCTGCTCGCCCCTCTGCTCCTGTGTCCTCCTCCCCTCTGTGTGTGCGTGTGCGCGAGTGTGTAAGCCACCCCTCCGCCCTCCTGCTGCTCTCATAACACTAACCTGTATACACCATCAGTACTGCCTCCTATTGCAGTGTCCCCCTCTGAATGATTTATAAATATAAATGCTTCAAATACCTAATTTAAGAGCCAAGATTGTGATCACACGACCAGCCAGCTCTCTCCTTCAGACTGACATCAGCATAGGAATCTCAGCCCGCCGGCAGCATCTCTCAGAGGAGGAAAGGAGAAAGCTGGCTGGTCATGTGATTGCAATCTCGGAAGTGAAATTAGGTATTTGCAACATTTATTTTTAATAAATCACACAGAGGGGGGGATACTACAATAGGAGGCAGTGCCGATGGTGTACACAGGTTAGAGTGGCTTAACCACTTTAAATCTTCTGCCCTTGTTGTTGTTTTAACTTTGGATAGTAAAACTTTTTTTTTCTGCCAGTAAATACCTTATACAGCCCACTTCCCGTTTGTCTGGTCATTAGCCTACGCTTTTGACATCATGCACAGCTCTCTCTCTCGTGAAAGTTTGCCAGGAAGGGAGGGGGGGTGAGCCAAGCGAGCCAATGAGAGCTGCAGAGCTGGATGTGTGTGTACACACCACAGTAAAATAAAAAAGGTATATAGTATAAAGCTCATTTGGATACAGTATTGGATGTAATTGTCAGTCAAATTATTACAGAACTGAAAAGTGGCCTGGTAATGAGGGGATATATACAGACTGGTACTCAGATGGTTAAGTAGGGGTGACCGATCCTTAGGAAGTGGGCTGCTCTATTGCTGTCCTGAGCGATACTCGCCAGCATTGTTTGCACTGGTTTGTTGTCTACAGTCATTGATCTATAAGTGGATAGCAAAATCCCTTTTTGCACTTTTGGAGCTTTGTGAATAGGATAAAAACAGCATTGTAATCCTCTGTTTCTCTGGGATATGCAGATCAATCTGGGCTAAACACTTGTATTGATGCACACTTTAGAAAGGCTTAAACTGCAGATTACAGCCAACAATGGCTCATTAATCGCCTCTCCATGGGATTGGATGGGAGACGGTGCGCGCACATTCCTGGGCCCGAGGCTGAAAAGCGTGCACGCTGCAGAATGGAGAGCCCCCTGAGCACAATGCATGGTGTTCCTCTCTTCAAAAGCAACTGCAGGCAAAAAAAAATCCATCCAGGAAACTCTGCAACCGAGCTAAAGCTTTAGGTTAAAGCGGAGTTCCACCCAAAAATGTAACTTCCGCTTTAAGTGATTTCTGGCAATCATCAGGGATACGTCACAGGTCCCAGACTGCCCAGCCATTCGCGCCTCGCGCATGCGCCGTGCGCATCCGACTGTGAAGCCACAGCCGTGCGCCCACAGTTAGAATGTCGGCGCAGCGGAGAAGGGTGGGGGGGTTGAGATGAGCGAGGCTTCGTACACCTGCATCACTGGACTGATGGACAGGCGAGTGTCCGATTATTAAAAAAAAAGTCAGCAGCTACACTTTTTGTTGCTGCTGCCTTTTCATTTTTTTTCGGCGGAACTCAGCTTTAAAGTAAGGCTTAGCAGTTAGACAGATATATTTGGCTACTTTGACTCATAACTGGGAGGAGCCAGCGGAATTTTTCTGGGAACGTGTGAACATGAACATTAGAAAAGTAGAATAAATTCTAAAAAGTTAAAGTATAACTCTATCCAAATTTTTAAAGCCTGACTTTTGGGTCCACCTACCACCAGAGACCCCCTCTACCTCCTTTGAGGCCCTCCAGTTCTAGGTAATGCTTTTTTAAATTTACTTACCGGTTTAATTTGACTTACGGGATTTGTCCCTGCCTTAGCCAGTGACTGGACAGTGAACGGAGAAGCAGCAGACTGATGCCATCGTTACATCACTCTGCTCTTATTGAAAGTATCTCACCAAAAATGACATTTTTGCTGCAGGAAATGCCCGAAATCTGACTTGTACTCCCTATCAGCATGTCTCTTAGTATACAAGAAGAACTGATTGGCCTATGTGCTGCTTCTCCACCTGTCAATCCAAGCTCTGCTGTACAGGGACTGTAAGAGTCATATTCCGTTACTTACACTACTTGCATTAAAAAAAATTATGTACAGCAAGTTATGTTTTAAGGGGGTTGTAAACTCACGGTTTTTCACCCCAATGCATTCTATGCATTGAGGTGAAAAACCTCTTGTAGTGCACCAGCCCCCCAGAGCCCCCCCCCCTTTTACTTCCCTGAGCCTGATCGTTCCTGCGTCGGGGATGAGCACACCCGCTGTCTCGTGTCCTGATTGGATAGATTGATAGCAGCAAAGCCATTGGCTCCCGCTGCTGTCAATCAAATCCATGATGCGGGAGACGGGGGGCAGAGCCGAGTCCTGCGGTCTGTGTCCATGGACGAAGCAGCTGGACTTGAGCGTGCCCGCACGGGTGCCCCAAGGGAGAGCGCTTCTCCGATGGGTCACTCAAGAAGAGGAAGAGCCAGGAGCACCGCTGAGGGACCCCAGGAGGAGGAGGATCGGGGCCACTGTGCAAACCCAACTGCATAGTGGAGGAAAGTATGACACGTTTGTTTTTGTTTTTTAAAACAAATGTTAGCATATCCATTAAACCTAGTGTGAGAATCCTTTTTTTTTTTCAGCTACCCGGTTTTTGGCTCAGCCTAGAAAGAATGCATGTTTACTCCGCGCATTGATCATTCCAGGAGAAAAACATTTTTCTGATAAAGGAAAAATGACCCAACATTCAAAGGTCAGAGTGAGATCAGCCAGGTCAGGATATGAGCAGGCAATTATTAACCATTTCCTGATAACTCCAGCGAGAGTTTGGAGGAGTGCAGCTGGGACACGGGGTCACTGTGGTAGCGGGGTGACATCATAGCCCCGACAGTCTGACAGATGCAGCCAACGTCCTGTGTAGGCGACATGACGACCTCCCATATAATAAAGCGGACCTGTGCTTTCCCTATGAAATACAAAGCAATAGGTCCAAAAAGTGTCACAGCAGAAGCGGCAAACCCCCTTCAGGAGGAAGTGCAGAATACACGCACGATTCTGCACAGGAGGGCCACCCTGTAGCCGTAAATCTGTTATAGGGTGGTCTGGAAGTGGAAGCCGAGACTTTGCACACCGTGTGTTTGATGCACCTGGAACTGGAAGTTTAGTTGGTCCTTAAAGCGGAGGTCCCGCGAAAAAAATATATATTAAAAGCCAGCAGCTACAAAAACTGCAGCTGCTGACATTTAATAAATGGACACTAAGGCCCCTTTCACACGGACGTTTCGTATGTCCGTTTTTCATCCATCCGTTTTCGGATGAAAAAACGGACATACATGTATCCCTATGGGATAGCGGATCTCAGCGGATGAACATCTGCTGACATCAGTCTCCGCTATGGTCCGTTTAGCATGGCGGAGGAAAATCCGTCTGCGGATCGGATGAAAAACGGACTGTCCGTTTTCATCCGATCCCCCTATAGAGGAAAGCGGCGATCCGACCGGTCCGTTTCTGCACAGTGTGCAGAGACGGACAAGTCATCCGCCTGCTCAGCGGGGATCAACGGAGCGATCTCCGCTGAGCAAGCGGATATTCACGGGGCGGATCATGACGGGATCCGCCCGTGTGAAAGAGCCCTTACCTGCCCAGGGTGCCCGCGATGTCGGCAGCCGAAGATGAGCAATCGCTTGTCTCTCGGCTGCCCCCGCCGCCATCCTCTGAAGAATCAGGAAGTGAAGCATTGCGGCTTCACTGCCCGGTTCCCTACTGCGCATGCGCGAGTAGCGTGGTGCGTTCCCAGTTGTCCCCGCTGTCTCCTGGGACCAGTGCGTTTCCCAGAAGGCAGCGGGGGTCAAGTGGAGGGACAATTGCGCGGTCGTGCGACGTGGCTCCCAAACAAAATTGACGTCCTTTTTCCCCCACAAATAGAGATTTCTTTTGGTGGTATTTGATCACCTCTGCGGTTTTTATTTTTTGCGCAACAAAAATAGAGTGACAGTTTTGAAAAAAAATGCAATATTTTTTACTTTTTCCTATAAATATCCCCCAAAAATATATAAAAAAAAACTAAATTGTTTGCTCAGTTTAGGCCAATACATATTCTAGATATTTTTGGTAAAAAAAAACAAAACACGATAAGCATTTGGTTTGCGCAAAAGTTATAGCGTCTACAAAATAGGGTAAGTTTTATGACACTTGATATTTAATTTTTTTTACTAGTAATGGCGGCGATCAGCGATTTTAATCGTGACTGCGACATTATGGCGAACACATTGGACACTTTTGGCACTATTTTGGGACCACATTTATACAGCGATTAGTGCTATAAATATGCACTGATTACTGTGTAAATGTGACTGGCAGCGAGAGTGCCTCCGGATGACATCACCGGGTGGCCACTCTCCATGGCTATATTAGTAATGGCACATGGCAGACCTAGCATTACAGCGGGAGCGAGTGTCAAGAGAAGATCGGAGGAAGAACCGGCAGAGGGAGAAGACGGTGGAGAGAAGAGAACAGGAAGCAGATGAAGACATCAGCGGAGGGAGAAGAAATCTGAAGAAGAAACGCCAGAGTTGCTTTACTTTGTCAAAAACCTGTGTACCGTTTTTACGGCAGACCCAAACAACCACCAGCCAGGGTTGTCGGGAAGAGGCCCTTGTTCCTTGGAAGGGTGTTTATGAGCTTGCTCACCCCTTTCCTGACCTACCGGGCTGCGTGCTCGAATAAGGATCTGGTATAGATTTTGGGAGGCCCCCCCATGCTGTTTTTTTTGGCGTGGGGATTCCCCTTAAAATCCACACCAGACCCTTCGGTCTTGAAGGTGGAACCCTATGCCGATTATTTTTTACGTGGGGTTCCCCAAAAAGATCCTCAAAAACACATGTCGCATGCCAAAGTCGGATCAGTTAAGACGATGATCCGACTTTAATGATATTCAATGAGCTCCCAATGTCAGAGCGTTTGTCATACCAGTGTAAACCCAGCCCAAGGGCCCATTCACACTAGCTAGGGCATTGATTTACTAAAACTAGAGTGTGGAAAATCTGGTGAAGCTGTGCATGGTAGCCAGCTTCTAACTTCAGCTTGTTTAATTAAACATTGGCAAAAAACCTGGAAGCCGATTGGTTTCTTTGCAGAGCTGCACCAGATTTGCGCTCTCCAGTTTTAGTAAATCAATTTCAAAGTGTAGTTGCCTGCTTTTTACTGCACTGGATGAACTCCGGTACCTTCAATGACACATTGAAAAAACCACAATGGCATGTTCACACTACAATACAAAGTTTATATGCGTTCCACTAAATCGCAACATGTTTGCATTTTACTGCACATAAATGCAAATATGCCTTTTTTTTCCCCACAAATAGAGCTTTCTTTTGGTAATATTTGATCACAGATTTTTTATATATATATATATATATATATATATATATATATATATATATATATATATATATATATATATAAATATAAATAACGACTGAGAATTTAGAACGCACACACACACACTTTGTTATAATACATATCCAATAAAATCAAACTTCTGCATAAATGTTGGCCAAAATGTATTCTGCTATATGTCTCAAAAAAAATAAATCCAAATAAGTGAATATAAATTGGTTTGTGTTAAAGTTAGAGCGTCTACAAACTATGATATACATTTGAAAATTGATCACACTTGATATACTGACAGCCAATCTCATTTCTTGAGACCCCAAAATGTCAGGACAGTACAGATATCACCCGCTGGTGCCGTTTCTTCAGGACCCGTGCCGTGACCGCCGTCTCCTCACGGCTCAGGCCAATCACAGCGCTGGAGCCCGTGAACCTGGAAGTAATTCCGGTGAAAGATGCCAGGAATGGAGTGCAGGACATCGTTCTAAAGGAAAGCATTTCATGTGCTAGTATGCAATGCATACTAGCTCATTATGCCCATGTCTTGCAGGTTTGTTTTGTTTGTAAACTTCCAGGGAAAAAAAAAAAGTTATTTCTTTAACCTATCATTAACAGCTTGCTTATTTTTGTGATCTGCGATTGGCCAAGCTAATCACATGGTAAAGGTAGCCATGTACCATGTGATTGCATTGGGCCAATCACAGATCACAACCGTATGCAAGAATTTTATGAATGGAAAGCCATAACAAATTGTTTACATTGCTATCATGTGATCACTGACAAATCATAGCGATCACATGATACTTGGTCACTGGATAACAGTAATATGCAGGGCGTTCTAACCTGGAAGAGGCTCAGTCACGTATACATACGTGATGGATCCTGCCCGTGCCACCCTGCCGTGGTATATCTGCAGGAGCGGGGAGGCAAGTGGTAAAAGGCCAAATCCACCTTTAAATAATAGACAAATAACAATCACATTTTGAGCTAAAAAAAATATATGCATCTATTGTTGCATAGGAACCTGCAACGCGTTGCACCCTTGATCAGTGGATGGCAGGTGCAATGCCAGGCTCCTGCAGACTCCATACAGAAAGATTTTTATACCGTTTTTATGCACTTCATAGCGCAAAAGGGCCCTAAAGGCTCGCCCATGGCGACCTGCGTTTTTCCGCACTGAATCCACACTGGTCACTGCAAAGGCTCATAGAAAAACAATAGATTTCTATGTGCCTTGTTCACACTACTATGTTGTGTACATGGGTGTTGTGTAAAAATGCAACCTTCCTTCATTTTAGCGCAACGCACATGAACACATGTAAAATGCAACTGAAAGTAAAGATATAAAACAAAAATTGGTTTTCGTATTTTGACCCCTACAGGGACCCCCATTTCGCAAAGGAGAACGCGTGCCAAAGTGCATAAAAACTGAACCCAAAAACAAAAAAATGTCACAGCTTAGCAGTCCTCAGATGTGGCGGCTGCATTAGTTTTATCTTTTATTGTCAGGCCAGGAATATTTTTAGCAAGCACATTAAATACCCGATGATCTTGCCAGAAATGCAATGTGCTTGTAACTATCCGTGGACTGCACTGAAAAGACAATGTCATCTTCCTTCTGAAGACTACCAATCTCCCCATCCCACACATAATGGAAATGAACAAAAGAGGGGGGGGGGGGGCAGGAATTAAGTCTAGCCCGAGTACTGCCCAGGCCCAGTGTGTTTTTCGCAGGATCACCAGGTGACAAGGGGGAAAAAAAAATGGCTAAAAAACAAAAATGTAGATCTTTAGTATTTTTTTTTTTTAAACTTTGGCTACACAAAAAAAAAAAAGAAAAAATTCCTTATAGTTCTGTAAATGCTTACATAAAACAGGTTTACGGCACCAGAATTGCTTTCCCGAAAGATAATGCAGACAGCATGTGGATCTCATTGTTCCCAGGGAGGAAACTTCCAACGTCCATCCTGACTCACTGCCCCGTCCTATACTAAACACACTGCACAGATGAACCATTCGCCATCCATGTGTTAAAATTTAACCATTCCTTTAGCGTAGGGCTGCAACCAACGATTATTTTCATAATCGATTAGTTGGCAGATTATTGTTTCGGTTAATAACCTTAAAAAAAGTGTGGTGTATAATTTTAGTTAATATGGAAAGTTTAAAAAAAAGGCAATTTATTCTTAAATATCTCTAATCAAATATATGGTTAGTGAGCAAAATCTCTAATCCACTCGGAGAATAACAGACAGAAGGGATATACTGTATATACCATTAGAGGTTGAATCTGGTAAATATCAGACTAAGATCAATTTTTTTATTTTATTTAAACACTTATCCACCGCCCGCTGTCATATGACGGCGGGACGAAGACTCTCGTTCTGGGCGGACGTCATATGACGTTGCGCCTTCCCGAGCCACTAGGGGGCACGCGCCCGCCGCGTCACTGGGGACCCGATGCGCGTGCCCGGCGGCCGTGATGGCTGCCAGGCACCCGCGATTGCCCAGCAACTGAGCAGGACCGTAGATCTGTGTGTGTGTAAACACAAAGATCCACGTCCGGTCAGGGAGGGGAGACTGATGGTGTGTCCCTTGTACATAGGGACAACCATCGTTCACCTCCCACCGGTCAGTCCCCTCACAGTAAGAATCACTCCCAAGGGAACACATTTAACCCCTTGATCGCCCCCTAGTGTTAACCCCTTCCCTGCCAGTCACATTTATACAGTAATCAGTGCAGTTTTATAGCACTAATCGCTGTATAAATGTGAATGGTCCCAAAAATGTGTCAAAAGTGTCCGCCGCAATATCGCAGTCACGATATAAAAAAAAAAAAAGCTGATTGCCGCCATTACTACTAAAAATAAATAAAAATGCTATAAATATCCCCCATTTTGTAGCTGCTATAACTTTTGCGCAAAAAAAAATCAATATACGCTTATTGCGATTTTTTTATATGTAGAAAGATACACATCGGCCTAAACTGAGGAAAAAATTTGTTTAAAAAATAAAAAAAAAAAGATATTTATTATAGCAAAAAGTATTGTGTTTTTTTCAAACTTGCCCCTCTTCTTTTGTTTATAGCGCAAAAAATAAAAACCGAAGAGGTGATCAAATACCACCAAATAAACTATTTGTGGGGGAAAAAAAATGTTCATCTGGGTACAGTGTCGCACGACCACGCAATTGTCAAAGTGCGACAGCGCTGAAAAATGGCTTGGGCAGGAAGGGGGTGAAAGTGTCCTGTATTGAAGTGGTTAAAAGAAAAAATAAAGTTTGACTGTTTTGCAGATTTTCAAACAGAACTGTAATATATTATATGCTGGCCATGCAAAAAATTAAGAACGTTCGTTCGATTTTCTAATCGTTCGTGGGGTCTAAATCCACGTTCATTTTCAACCAGTGACAGGAGAATTTAGAAATAGAAAACTTCTTGGTCAAAGGAATTTTCAGACAGCGTATGCGTTTATCGTTTAGAAATCACATTCATTTTAAAACAGAATGTGAAAAGCCAGTGAAAATGTGAAACATTTCATTCAGTGAATGTACAAAGATTTTTTCGTATGAAAATTCTTGTCTGAAAATTGATCCGTGTGGCCAGCATAAGGATCGGTACACAACAATGTAGTTTGCTTTTTATCTGTTTGTGCAATATTTGCATTTTTTTATGGTTTTTTTTGGCCAATTTGTTGTTGGGGCAGATTTAAAAAAAAAAAAGAAAAAAAAAAAAAAAAAAAACACAAATTGCTGCAAAAATGCACAACATGCTTTTTTTTCTGAAGCTTCTCCATTGAAGTATATTGAACGAAAAAAGCACCGTTTTGCTTTGAAAAAGTCCCTGACCCTTTCCAAATACGCACCTGAAAAAAGCATAGATGTGAACATGTCCCATAGGAAACAATGATAAATGAACTGTAGTGCGTTTCTGCAAAAAGGACCAAAAAACGCATAGGTGTGAAGGCGTTAAGTAACATAATGGGGTTAAAAAATAAAAATAAATTAGTCCTTTATAGTACAAAAAGAGCAAATCGCTACTGTAATGGGGGTTCATTTTTTTTTATTGTTGAACAGTGAAAGTAATATTTACAGTAGCGATTTGCTCTTTGTACTATAAAGGGCTCATTTTAGTTTTAACCCCATTATGTTACTGCCCGATTAATCAATTACGAAAATGGTAAATGATTAATTTCATAATCTATTAGTTGTTTCAGCCCTACTTTAGTGAAAAACACGATTTAACAGACGCTCCCCACAGCTGAAGTTGTATGCAGATCTTGACTTCTCCTGTTAAGGAGTTTTGCCATGTCCTCTCCCATCCCTAAACACCGGTTCACACTTATGCGAATCGGATGCGTTTCGAAAAGCATAAATTTGCATGTCATGTAAAAATAAACGCATTATTTCCAATGAAGGCTGTTCACATACAGTGGCCAAAATAACCATTCGATTCCCGGCAGATGTTGTATGTTTGCCCACTTACAAAGAAATGAAGGGTCTACAATCGTTATAAGTGCAGGGGCTGACTGATAACTCATGGGGCCCCCGGGCAATAGAAGATTATGAGGCCCCCAGGCTTACAGGTGGCCCCCATGCCAGGAGTAAGTAACAAACAAAAACATATAGAGTACAGCAGTCAGGATGAGCGCCACGCTCACATCAGAGTCCTCCCTTACATCAAAGTCCCAACATTCTCCCTATACATCACAGTCCGCAGAGTCCTACTTTATGGCAGAGCCCCCCCAGTGTGTCACCTTCTATCAGTGTACACACACACACACACACACACCTTAGTGTGGCAGGCAGCTGGCAGGAAAAGGCCTTTAAATTAGAACAAAAATAAAAATCCACTTGTTGCAGGCTCTGAACTGCGCGAGTCTTAGGCCCCTTTCACACTGGGGCGTCGGCGGTAATTTATGTTATTTTTAGCGGCGCTTTACCAACGTATTTGCGGAGGTATTCGGCCACTAGCGGGGCGCTTTTAACCCCTGCTAGCGGACGAAAAAGGGTTACTACCACCCGCAAAGCAGCAGGAGCAGTGGAGGAGCTGCACACACACCACTTTAAAGATGCTGCTAGCAGGACTTTTTTTTAGCGTCCTGCCAGCGCACCGCTCCAGTGTGAAAGCCCTTGGCTATCACACTGGAGTGAAAGGAGCGGCTCTTTCAGGGCGCTATTTTTAGCATTATAGCGCCTGCAAAGCGCTTCAGTGTGAAAGGGGTCTTAGAGCCAGCGTAATAGTGAACTGCTGTGGTTGGCCTCAAATCTGGCAGTGGGGCGTGTGAATAAAAGCCATGCTTGATGTGTGCCATGATATCACCGCACAGGCACGCACCCAGACCAGCCCTGCTGCCTGATCCGAGGCCCGGGCTCAGCAGTTCACCATTCATCTGCCTCCGAAAGGAATTCGCTTTGCTAACACACCGCTGAGTGAACAGCGAACGCCCAGCATGGCGCCCGCTGTTCACCTTTTTTGGGCGCCTATTAGAGCCTACGGCTCTAGTCAGGTGCTTCCAAAAACACCCCCGCCGCTGTAATTCAGGTGCCCGGCAAGGGGCCAGGCACCTGAATAGGGGGTGTCAGCAGCGACCATAGATAGAACGGTGCCAGGAGAGAGGGGAAAGCGCCCATACGCCCCTTATGGACGCACCGCCACTGATAGACACACACTATACATCTATACACACACACACACACACTATACATCTATACACACACACACACACACTATACATCTATACACACACACTATACATCTATACACACACACACACACACACACACACTATACATCTATACACACACACACACACTATACATCTATACACACACACACACTATACATCTATACACACACACTATACATCTATACACACACACACACACACTATACATCTATACACACACACACACTATACATCTATACACACACTATACATCTATACACACACACACACACACACACACACACACACACACAATACATCTATACACACACACACTATACATCTATACACACACTATACATCTATACACACACACTATACATCTATACACACACACACACACTATACATCTATACACACACACTATACATCTATACACACACACACACACTATACATCTATACACACACTATACATCTATACACACACACTATACATCTATACACACACACACTATACATCTATACACACACACACTATACATCTATACACACACTATACATCTATACACACACACACACACACACACACACTATACATCTATACACACACACACACACACTATACATCTATACACACACACACACTATACATCTATACACACACACACACTATACATCTATACACACACACACACACTATACATCTATACACACACACACACTATACATCTATACACACACACACACTATACATCTATACACACACACTATACATCTATACACACACACTATCTATACACACACACACACACTATACATCTATACACACACACACACACACTATACATCTATACACACACACACACACATACACACTATACATCTATACACACACACACATACACTATACATCTATACACACACACACTATACATCTATACACACACTATACATCTATACACACACACACACACACACACACACACACACACACACACACTATACATCTATACACACACACACACACTATACATCTATACACACACACACACACTATACATCTATACATCTATACACACACACACACACACACACTATACATCTATACACACACACACACACACTATACATCTATACACACACACACACACACTATACACACACACACACACACACACACACACACTATACATCTATACACACACACACACACACTATACATCTATACACACACACACACACACACTATACATCTATACACACACACACACACTATACACACACACACACACACACACTATACATCTATACACACACACACACACATCTATACACACACTATACATCTATACACACACACACACACACACTATACATCTATACACACTATACACACACACACACACTATACATCTATACACACACACACACTATACATCTATACACACACACACACTATACATCTATACACACACACACACTATACATCTATACACACACACACACTATACATCTATACACACACACACACTATACATCTATACACACACACACACTATACATCTATACACACACACACACTATACATCTATACACACACACACACTATACATCTATACACACACACTATACATCTATACACACACACACACACACACACACTATACATCTATACACACACACACACTATACATCTATACACACACACACACTATACATCTATACACACACACACACACACACACACACACATACATCTATACACACACACTATACATCTATACACACACACTATACATACACACACACACTATACATCTATACACACACACACACACACACACACACACTATACATCTATACACACACACACACACACACTATACACACATACACTATACATCTATACACACACACACACACACACACACACTATACATCTATACACACACACACACACACACACACACTATACATCTATACACACACACACACACACACTATACACACATACACTATACATCTATACACACACACTATACATCTATACACACACACACACTATACATCTATACACACACACACACACACACTATACATCTATACACACACACACACACACACACACTATACATCTATACACACACACACTATACATCTATACACACACACACACACTATACATCTATACACACACACTATACATCTATACACACACACACACACACACTATACATCTATACACACACACACTATACATCTATACACACACACACACACACACACACACACACACTATACATCTATACACACACACACACACATCTATACACACACTATACATCTATACACACACACACATACACACTATACATCTATACACACACACACATACACTATACATCTATACACACACACACACACTATACATCTATACACACACTATACATCTATACACACACACACACACACACACACCTATACACACACACACACTATACATCTATACACACACACACACACTACATCTATACACACACACACACACTACATCTATACACACTACATCTATACACACACACACACACACACTATACATCTATACATCTATACACACACACACACACACTATACATCTATACACACACACACACACTATACACACACACACACACACACACACACACTATACATCTATACACACACACACACACACACTATACATCTATACACACACACACACACACACACTATACATCTATACACACACATCTATACACACACTATACATCTATACACACACACACACTATACATCTATACACACTATACATCTATACACACACACACACACACACACACACACACACTATACATCTATACACACACACACTATACATCTATACACACACTATACATCTATACACACACACACACACACACACACACTATACATCTATACACACACACACACACTATACATCTATACACACACACACACACTATACATCTATACACACACACACTATACATCTATACACACACACACACTATACATCTATACACACACACACACTATACATCTATACACACACACTATACATCTATACACACACACACACACACTATACACACACACACACACACTATACATCTATACACACACACACACACACACACACACACACACACATCTATACACACACACACACACACACACACACTATACATCTATACACACACACACACACACACACACTATACATCTATACACACACACACACACACACACTATACATCTATACACACACACACACACACACTATACATCTATACACACACACACACACACACACACACTATACACACATACACTATACATCTATACACACACACTATACATCTATACACACACACACACTATACATCTATACACACACACACACACACACTATACATCTATACACACACACTATACATCTATACACACACACTATACATCTATACACACACACACTATACATCTATACACACACACACACACACACACTATACATCTATACACACACACACACACACTATACATCTATACACACACACACACTATACATCTATACACACACACACACTATACATCTATACACACACACACACTATACATCTATACACACACACACACTATACATCTATACACACACACACACACACACACACTATACATCTATACACACACACACACACACACACACACTATACATCTATACACACACTATACATCTATACATCTATACACACACACACACACACACTATACATCTATACACACACACACACACACACACACACACACACACACTATATACATCTATACACACACACACACACACTATACATCTATACACACACACTATACACACACACACACACACACTATACATCTATACACACACACACACACACACTATACATCTATACACACACACACACTATACATCTATACACACACACACACACACACTATACATCTATACACACACAGAGTATACATTCACACACATGTATTATGTATATATGTATACTGTGTGTACACACACACACACACACACACACACACACACAGAGTATACATACACACAAAAAAAAAAATCAGCCTAAAAGAAACACCGTTGCCCCCATCACCTGGCATGCTGGGACTTGTAGCGCCCCAGCAGCTCAGACACATTAGGTGGTAATGCAGGAGGAGGAGGGGACTGGGACCTGGTGGGCAGGTAATGAGTAGGCAGGGTAGCAGAGATTGGGGGAGAAGTTCAGAACATGTCCTTCCTCCAGAAGCAGTGCACTTCTCACACAGAAAATCGATCTAACAGCTTCAGAGACAGGAGGAGCCATGCTAGAGAAAAACACATCCTCCCCCCTCCTCACCAGGGTAAGCCTCTGACAAAAATACACTCAGTTCAGCTCAGCCAGCTTACCTTCCAGAAGGTTGCAGCCCTTCTCACACTGCAGGCTGTGTCCCCCCTCCTCTCCTCCAGCTGTCGGCAATCTCCTGCTCTGAAATCAAATGAGCCGCCGATGAGGAAGGGGGCGTGTACACTGTGTTCCCATTGGCTGAGGAGGCAGTACAGAGGCAGGGCAGCCTCAGATTTTCACCGCAAAATGTCGGCAAGGGACATTTCAGGGACAGATGTAAAAAAAAGATTTTTACATACTGTCCCTGCTTTTACTGAGGCTCGCCACCCTGATGGGGCCCCCTAGTGGCATGGGGCCCTCGGTCCTTGCCCAAGCGCCTGAATGATCAGTCCGCCCCTGCATAGGTGTATTTTAACCACTTAAGGACCAAGCCTCTTTCTGAGATTTGGTGTTTAAAAGTTAAAAACATTTTTTTTGCTAGAAAGTTACTTAGAACCCCCCAAACATTATATAATTTTTCTAACACCCCAGGGAATAAAATGGTGGTCGTTGCAATACTTTGTCACACCGTATTTGCGCAGCGGTCTTAAAAGCACACTTTTTTGGAAAAAAAAAACTTTTAATTAAACCCTTAAAAAGGTAGCCCATTTTTTTTATATTGTGAAAGAATGTTACACTGACTAAATTGATACCCAACATGTCACGCTTCAAAGTTGCACCCGCTCGTGGAATGGCGACAAACTTTTACCCTTAAAAATCTCCATAGGCGACATTTAAAAAATTCTACAGGTTGCATGTTTTGAGTTACAGAGGAGGTCTAGGGCTAGAATTATTGCTCTCGCTCCAACGATCATGCTGATACCTCACGTGTGGTTTGAACACCGTTTTCATATGCGGGCGCTGCTCACGTATGCGTTCGCTTCGCCTTGCGAGCTCGTCGGGACAGGGAGCTTTAAAACCATTTCTTTTTTTCTCTTATTTATTTTACTTTATTTTATTTATTTTTACACTGTTTAAAAAAAAATAAAAAAATTGGGTCAGTTTAATTCCTGTAAACATCCCTTGTAATATGAGATCTGGGGTCAAAAAGACCTCAGATCTCATATTTGGACTAAAATGCAATAAAAAATAAATAAAAGTCCCTTTAAGAGCTATGGGCGTTAGTGACGTTTTGACGTCGCTTCCTCCCTGCAGTGATATGGAGACGGGTGGGGGCCATCTTCCCCTCGTCTCCATACACAGCAAGGGAGAAGACCTGATCACCTCCGCCGCTACCGATGGCTCCGGTAAGCGACGGAGGGCACCCTCTCCCGCCGTTAATAAAAGTGATCTTGCGGCGCATCCGCTGCAGAGACCACTTATAACGTACCGCCCACACTCCAGCTATGAGTTAGCATCATGTCTTGATGTGAAACGCGTTAGCCTTGTTCCCTGCACGTCCACTTTTACATTTTTGATTGCTTTGGATTGTTTATGAAAACTTTTGGATTTTTACTTTCAAAATAAACGTTTGAACAGAGTGCAGCAGTCCAGGAAATTTTCTTTCTCCCGCTGAAGAGGATACTGGGGTTATGGTAGCTAGCTGCTACTATAACAATGGTATTCCTCTTCAAACAGCCAATGTATTTCTGCGGCGGGCAGTCCATAAGTGGTTAAATGACAGAATATCAACCAAAAATTCTGAAAAAAGAAAAGAAAAAAAAAAAAGAAAAAACAAACATGATACAAAGGTTATAAATTGGAGTTGCAGTTCAGTGAGTAAAATGTGATCCCCTACTAACCAACAATAATCCTGGCTCCCACAGACTGGCTACAGTAGGTGCTCATCTGGTACAGATTAGTCCTGTCAATTTAAGAAGGTGCTCCTAACGACAACTCATTATGCATATAAAAAGACACCTGTCCACAGAATTTTTCTTCCATCCAAACCTCACCATCATGGAGAAGACCAAAGAGCTGTCAAAAGGAAGCCAGGGACAAGATTGTAGACCTGCACAAGGCTGGAATGGGCTACAAGACCATCAGCAAGAAGCTTGGTGAGAAGGAGACGACTGTTGGAGAGATTATTCGCAAATGGAAGAAATACATTACCAATCGCCCTCGGTCTGGAGCTCCATGCAAGATTTCGCCTCACGGGGTAAGGATCATGAGAAAAGTGAGGGGTCAGCCCAAAACTACACAAGAGGAGCTTCTGAATGATCTCAAAGGCAGTTGGGACCACAGTCACCAAACAAACCATTGGTAACACAACACGCCGCCGTGGATTAAAATCCTACAGTGCCCGCAAGGTCCCCCTCCCCAAGAAGGCACATGTACAGGTCTGTCTGAAGTTTGCCAATGAACATCTAAAATGATTCAGAGAAGGATTGGGGGAAAGTGCTGTGGTCAGATAGGACCAAAATTTAGCTCTTCGGCATTAACTCGACTTGCTGTGTTTGGTGGAAGAAAAATGCTGACTATGACCCTAAGAACACCATCCCTACAGTGAAGCATGGAGGTGGAAATATTATGCTTTGGGGCCGTTTCTCTGCTAAAGGTACATACCAACTTTGCTGCATCGAGGGGCCAATGGACGGGGCCATGTATTGTAAAATCTTGGATGAGAACCTTCTTCCCTCAGCCAGAACACTGTAGATGGGTCGTGAATGGGTCTTCCGGCATGACAATGACCCAAAACATACTGCCAAGTCAACAAAAGGAGTGGCTCAAGAAAAAGCACATTAAAAAGGTCATTGAGTGGCCTAGCCAGTCTCCAGACCTTAATACTATAGAAAATGTATTGAGGAAGCTAAAACTTCAAGTTGCCAAGCGACAGCCAAGAAACCTTAAGGATTTAGAGAGAATCTGTAAAGAAGAGTGGACCAAAATCCCTCCTGAGATGTGTGCAAACCTGGTAATCAACTACAAGAAACATCTGACCTCTGCTTGTCAACAAAGGTTTCTCCACCAAGTACTAAGTCTGGTTTTGCTTGGGGGTCAAATACTTATTTTACTCACTGAACTGCAACTCAATAACATTTGTATCATGTCTTCCTTTCTGGATTTTAGGTTGATATTCTGTGTCCATCATTTAAAATACACCCATGATAAAAATTATAGACCTTTAATTTCTTTGTAAGTGAGCAAACTTACAAAATCTGCAGGGCATCAAATTATTTTCCCCACTGTATAAGGCTTACCTGTAGGTACTGTAAATATCTACTAAATGTGCACCGTTTAGGAGATATTTACATGTGTAGCAGCTGGTGAGGTCAGCAGGGCATGCGCGCTGTGCTCTCCATGGATGGCATGCTGTCAACAGAGCTGTGCCACGGCCATGACTCAGAGCATGCCAGTTCCTTTTTTTTTTTTTTAAACAAAATTTACTACCACTTTAAGTATTGAAGACTTTAGTTCAGTGTTAATGCAAAGTTACACCAGTCCAACTTGGCACAATATAAGCATTCATATCTCATACCCGAAGGTTATGCTGGGGGAATGAAAAATTATCTGTAGTAGTTAGCACTACATTTTACAGGTCTTGTAGCCAGCAGCTTTCCCCCTGAACACTGACCGCAGGGGGTAATGCGCTCAATACTGTCGCTACTCACAGAACGCGCTTTTTTTTTGCATAAGGAATACAAGGCGTTTGATTAGACAAGGTGGAGAGGAGGGGAGGTTATACCACAACCTCCACCTAGCCCAATAAGAAAACACCTTGTATTCAACAAAATACAAGGCATTCTGTGAATGACTGTGGTACAGAGAGCTCGGTCGTCGTCGCCCCCCCCCCCCCCCCGAGGTCATTGTGCAGAGGGAATAATGGCTATGACTAGTAGCACCATAGGTGTGGACAGCCTATTGCATTAGGGCAGGGGCCTCAAACTGGTGGTCCTCCAGCTGTTGCGGAAATACAAGTCCCATTATGCCTCTGCCTGACAGTTGTGCTTGTAACTGTCAGCCTTGCAATGCTTCATGGGACTTGTAGTTTCTCAACAGCTGGAGGGCCTGCCAGTTTGAGACCCCTGCATTAGGGTGTGCACTCCAACTCACACATTGGTGTCCGGAGGGCAGCATATATATATAAAACACATACATATACTTTTATATATGTAGCGGGTGTCAACATTTAGGGGGAATGTCTGGGCGGTAGCATGGCCCAGATGCACTATTAGGGATTTATGGCCATTTTGGTTCGTGGAAGATAATGGTGTTCAGTTCCCTGTGGCCCCTGGGTGGCGCTGTCGCCTTGGGCTGGGGTTGAACCATCATTGTAGGGCCGTGCCCTTTGTGTCCTCTCGCGGCAGTAGTACAGCTGGGCGGGGAACCCGCTGTGCCTGCTGGGAGAGGGTATAAAGGGAGTGGACATCTTGCGCACGAGGTCCGAGCCCCAGGCACCTTCAGCCTGGGGGCTGCTGTCCTGTTGGTCCGCGCCCGGGTGCCCTCGGCCTGGGCAGGGGGAGTTCGAGTTCCATCCCAGGCACCTTAAGCCTGGGGTGAGGTACTAGCAAAGGCCTGGGGCCCAGTACCTTCGACTGGGTCCCGCATGGAAGATGATACCTAGGGGCCCACCGAGTGAGGGGACCAGAGTCTCGGGCGAGGAGAACCAGGGAGGTGACCTGACCTGAAGATCTAGCGCAGCATTGGCTGGTGACAGTGCAGGCCTCTGGGGACCGTCCGGGATGGATCATCTCCCTAACAGGGGTCGCCATTAGAAGGTAGTTCATGTTCTATGGTCTTTGCAGAGACCCAACTACAATCAGGTCGGTGGCAGAGACCTATCCAAAGGTCTGTGGCAGGGACCTCATCGTTCACCCGGTCTGTGGCAGGGACCAACCTCACGGTCGGTGGCAGCGACCGTGCGCCAAAAGTTGTGAACTCCTAACAGCTTCTGATCCGAAAAAGATTGTGCCTGAACTCTCTCCCCAACAAGTTTGTGTTTGTATCAAGCTGTCTGCTTGCAAAGAGGTATATTTATCGCTGCGGAAATAAATATAGATGTTGTACTGTCACCTGGTGTGGGCTTACTTTTCTGGGAGCAAAGTGTTCTACATTCACCTACCTTCAAGCGGAGAAGTGGAAGCACCGGACCGGGACACAGACCCGAAGGTAAAGATCTTAGCTCAAACCTCTACACATACACGAGGTGCGAGCTGGTGGTGCACCTCACCCTTCTCCCTGGTTCCCCTAGACTAGTAAGCCAGCCGTAAAAGAAGGGAGAAAGCGGGCGAGACCGCTACACATACAATACAGGTTATTTGTGGATTTCAGCTTTAGGTTAAACATTTGAATCCAAATATGTGCCGACTAAAAATACACAATTTCCCTTCAGAGTTACAAGAGACTTGTGTTGATCTGAGCGGTTCTTGTTAAATATACAAAAAAGGAACGTTTGTAGGCACATTGGGGCCGGTGTCACCGGAGTGCCGTAAACAGACATAGATCCAGATTTACAGACAACACACAGAGAAGCAGATTATACACAGGATATTCAGGAGGTCGGGGTATAACCGGGTTAAATATAGCACTACAGAGGAACTGTCTGAACACGTCTGAATGAATAATTCCCCTGCAGATAGAGAGATAGAGATACGGCTGCAGATCTACAACCCTCCTGGGCGCTGGGATTTAAATGGGTCTAACCGAAAACCAAACACATTCATATATTGTAGATTACTAGTCCTGGGTGTGGTGGCTGCACTTTTTTCAAGCTTCTTTTGCTTTATTTTCACCTGGTAATCCACACTTCCTATCCCCAGGGACTACATCACTCCTCCACTGTATCTACAGAGGACGCCATTGGTTGTCACCCTAGGCTGCTCTCCAGATATGGACTCCAAACACGTCCATATCACTTCATCTCCATTATATAAGGGAGTAGGGCAATTGGTAGTTTACAAAACACGCGAAAGTTCTTTAAAATTGTTGGCTTATGTATTTTATTACAGGTACTTATATAGTGCTTTCAAATTATGCAGCACTTTACTTACACTATATTGCCAAAAGTATTGGGACGCCTGCCTTTACACGCACATGAACTTCAATGGCATCCCAGTCTTAGTCGGTAGGGTTCAATATTGAGTTGGCCCACCCTTTGCAGCTATAACAGCTTCAACTCTTCTGGGAAGGCTGTCCACAAGGTTTAGGAGTGTGTCTATGGGAACTTAAGTGCAGCACTAAGTCACGAAAAATTTCATATAACAAATGTAGATCAACATGCAAAAAAATGCAATATAGTGCAAAAAAGTCCATATATTAAACAAATGAATATCCCACAAGTGAATGTTAAATCGATGAGAAACTTAATGAACGTCCAAAAAACCCCATGGGTATAGGCTCACCTCTAGGAATGTGACCCCCCCCCCCCCAACTAAGCAGGGTCAAACAGCGCTTGTGAGCCACCCCAGGACTCAAGGGATATCCAACACAGCTGGCTCAAACTTCTCCCATAATCTCCTCAGTAGTCATCAACAGAATATATGCAGAGAGAAAGAAGCCAATAGTGCTTGAATTTTTTAAACACTATCAAAAATGTATTTAAAAAATGTGCAGCGTACTCGCATTGTATGCATACTTCCAGCACACCAAGAGCATTGGTGTGTAAGAGCCACACATCCAAATACTCGGTCAGCTCCTAAAATCACAATGGAGCCCAAAAGCCTTCACCGTCCTAGCCCCTTCCCTCCGTGTGTCGACACAGGGTCACCTCTTTAGGAGTGCGTTTGACCATTCTTTCAGAAGAGCATTTGTGAGGTCAGGCACTGATGTGGACGTGAAGGCCTGGCTCGCAGTCTGCGCTCCAGTTCATAGAGTGATGTTATATATATATATATATATATATATTTATAGTAAAGCGTTGCGCAAATTGACGGCACTATACAAGTACCTGTAATAAATCTGGAGTTCTGGAATGATATCCGTTAAGCCCAACAGAGTACCTTCAACAATGCTTGCCAGCCTGAGCTGGGCAGATTTCCATTACTGCCCACAGCACAGGAGAGGGCTCCATCATACTGGAGGAACGAAGAGGATGATTAGGTTGGTATTTTGAGACCAGGCTAGTGATGTAGCTGGGGGCAGAGTTGTGGATGGCTTTGTAACTTGTTAGTATTTTGAATTTAATTTGTTGGGCGAGTGGCAGCCAATGGAGGGACGCTGAGGTTTGTAAGTTGGAGGAGGAGTCTGGCAGCAGTATTCATGATGGACTGGAGGGATAGTCTAAAGCAAAGGTCTCCAAACTGTGGCCCGCGGGCCGGATGTGGCCCTTTGCATTCCTTAATCCGGCTCTTGGGAATTTCTCCCACAAATATGGGGCACCACTCCTCCCGCTGACACCAACGACGAGGCACCACTCCTCCCGCTGACACCAACGACGGGGCATTATCCCTGCTACAGACACCAACGATGGGGCATTATTCCCATCACTAATACCCGTTATGGGGCACCACTCCTGACCACAGGTGTAATTTTTTTTTAGCCCCGTGACTGCAGTCCAGCCCACCTAAAGTCTGAAATACAGTAAACTGGCCCTTTGTTTAAAAAGTTTGGAGACCCCTGGTCTAAAGATAAGCAAATTGAGGAGGGAGTTGCAGTATTCAAGGTGAGCGGTAAACAGGTTGGTTAGGAAGGGACGTAGTTTGGAGGTGTTGGAGGTTGAGAAGGCAAGCTTTGGAAAGATTAGATGTAGGGCTAAAAAGGAAAAGGAGAGAGTTAAAAAGTAAAACAATGCTGATTGGAAGAGTGAAGCTCCACTTAATGAACAATTACAAAAAAGTTAAGCAGGCCATACACGGGTCGAATTTTTAACAAATTCTCTTTTCAAAATTAGAAAGTTCGTTTTTTTTGTGATCCAATGATGCCACCATTGATTTTCGAAATTCGGCCGACCAAACCTTCATGCTGCTACAGAAAAGAATGTGGCCGGGAATCTTTTCTCTCTGGGAATTTTCTTTTCTTGCACATGCACATTTTTTTCTCTATTACATTTCTCGCACGATTCTCCCATCACTGATTAGAAAATAGTTTGTTTCTCAAAAAATTTCCAACATGTCCGATTCCTCAAATTTGATTGCCGCACGGAAATCGGCTGTTGCTGCATCCCACTAACGGTGCGAAATTCGTACAAAAATTCTTAGATACGCTTTTCGAAAGAAAATTCTTTCGATATTCAAACCGTGTATGGCCGGCATTAGAGAGATTGAAGAAATTAAATAAACTTACAAAACTACTTACCAGTCACTACAAACTGGCCCCATACCCAGAGATGCTATGAGACCTCAAGGACAGACAGAGTGAGCTTGAACCTGTACAGACAGAGTGAACACAGCCTAGAAATTGAATCAGGGTGGCACAGGATGACCTTCAGACCCAAGGAGAGTAGACCATGTCAACAGTATGTCTAGGTGGCTATGGAGGACAGGGCATAACCCTTAGTACAGGGCTCCCAAGAACTCAGCAATGCGAAATACTCACTGTAAAAGCAGGTGGTTGAGATGCAGTTTGAGCACCCCCTCCCCAACCAATCTAGGGCACACACACACACACACACACACACCACAGTACAAATATGTAATTGCACTTTCCTTTTGGCAGGTGGTACCACCATCGAACATGACCCTTTCAAGTGTATGGGGCTGCACCATAACCGTGTGCAATGGAGAGGGGCGCTTGTGTATGAGCCCGGATATCACCAAAAACCTAGTAAGCCTTAATCACATGGTCTCTGCCAACAAGTAAAATTGCGGGCATTTCAGGCCACTCGAGACTGCAGGGAACCCATTGTTCTCAGTCAGACAGGCCCCGTCTGGTAGGCCTGCAGGGGAATATAGGGATCAGCAAAGCACAACCACCGAGATGTACATTTAGGTTGCTAAGAACAAAGTTAACCAGCCTCAGAAAGATTTTAATTTATTTTTTAAATAAGGGGATAAAACAGGCACTGGAGGGGGACCAACATGTTCCCATATAATTTCACACGTTTAGTAAAAGTGTTAGATTCACCCGCAGTGCAAGAACTCCGGGAGGCCGACGTTCTGAAGCGTCAAATCATTTAGCCTTTTACCGTCCAATAAAATAAAAAATTACACTGAATGTTGCTTCTTACACCTCCAGGTCACCAGCAGGGTTTAAGTACAGCTGTCATAAGGAAAAGAAGGAAAAGAAGGAAAAGAAGGAAAAGAAGGAAAAGAAGGAAAAGAAGGAAAAGAAGGAAAAGAAGGAAAAGAAGGAAAAGAAGGAAAAGAAGGAAAAGAAGGAAAAGAAGGAAAAGGAAAAGAAGGAAAAGAAGGAAAAGAAGGAAAAGAAGGAAAAGAAGGAAAAGAAGGAGAAGGAAAAGAAGGAAAATATAAAAGGTTGGCTGCTGGCAATAATAGGTGTCTGGCTGCGTTGGGCTTCAATACTTCAAAGATCTGAAGAAGAATGCGGCAAGAGAAAGTCAGAAAATTCTGAATTCCTCATCGCTATACTCACAAGGAGGTTATTAAACACTGAGGATAAAGCATTAGTGTGCCAGCCAGGGAACTAGCATTTTCAGAACCAGTAGCCTATACATTTCTCCCATGACAAGTGTATTCCAAAAGAAGCGTCCATTACTTTATCTGTGTAGCGCTGGCATATTCCATAGAGTTTTAAAGGGTTGGTTCAACCTTAAAAAAATATAATATGTAAACAAGGTGAGCCAACACTGGACACCCTCCCCATCCCCTGATCCCTACTGTTCTCTGGAACATTCAATCATGCCATTATTGAGTAAACTAAATTTTGTTTGAAAATTTTATTCGGACCCACTGTTTTAAAGTGGAATTAAACTCCACTTTGTACCTACATGTAGGCCTATAATAATAATAATAATAATAATAGAAAAAAAGAATTACCGTATTTTCCGGCGTATAAGACGACCTTTTATGCTTAAAAATATGCCTCAAAACTCGGGAGTCATCTTATACACGAGTACCTGTATGCAGAGTCTCAGTCAGACAGCAGCCGCCCATTGTTCAAAAGCCGCGCCTCCTCCTCGTGCCGTTCCGTGATAGGCGGAACACTCATTTTCCCAGCAGTCTCTGTTCAGTGTTCCGCCTATCACGGATGTCTTCTTATCCTCGGCCGAGAGGGCATCCGTGATAGGCGGAACACTGAACACAGGCTCTGCTGGGAAAATTAGTGTTCCGCCTATCACGGAACAGCACGAGGAGGAGGCGCGGCTTTTGAACAATGAACGCCCGTGGTCTGACTGACTGCATACAGGGGATAAGGTATGGGGTAGTCGAGGTGAGGCATGCAATGGCACAGTGAGGTGAGGCATGACTAGTCGGAAGGGGGTCGTCTTATATGGCGAGTATATCCCAAAATCAAAATTTTTGCTGGAAAATTAGGGGGTCGTCTTATACACGGGTAAATACGGTACCTGTAGGCAGGGGCAGATCTGTCGCAAGGCACACAAGGCGTTCGCTTTGGGTGGCATTTTTCAGAAGGGGCAGCACCACACACCAGGCGACCGCACTATAGCCGAATGATGGCTGCAACGCAGACGTCCAGTTCTGGGAGGGCATCTATTGAAGTCCTCCCAGAACCGCAACCCCCGCGCACCTGGTGTGATCTGTGATCGTTGTGTCGTTCGTACACAGCTGATCACAGATTGTGGTAAGGAGCCAATCATAGCGGCTCTTTACCACATGATCAGCTGTGTCCATTATAGCGAAGCACGATGCAAGTACACTTGTCCGGTTATCGGCAAGAACAGGTAACCAGCCAGTGTAAGAGGATATCTACACTGATAATCCCCTCTGTTCCACCTCACCCTCTGTTCCACCTCACCCTCTGTTCCACCTCACCCTCTGTTCCACCTCACCCTCTGTTCCACCTCACCCTCTGTTCCACCTCACCCTCTGTTCCACCTCACCCTCTGTTCCACCTCACCCTCTGTTCCACCTCACCCTCTGTTCCACCTCACCCTCTGTTCCACCTCACCCTCTGTTCCACCTCACCCTCTGTTCCACCTCACCCTCTGTTCCACCTCACCCTCTGTTCCACCTCACCCTCTGTTCCACCTCACCCTCTGTTCCACCTCACCCTCTGTTCCACCTCACCCTCTGTTCCACCTCACCCTCTGTTCCACCTCACCCTCTGTTCCACCTCACCCTCTGTTCCACCTCACCCTCTGTTCCACCTCACCCTCTGTTCCACCTCACCCTCTGTTCCACCTCACCCTCTGTTCCACCTCACCCTCTGTTCCACCTCACCCTCTGTTCCACCTCACCCTCTGTTCCACCTCACCCTCTGTTCCACCTCACCCTCTGTTCCACCTCACCCTCTGTTCCACCTCACCCTCTGTTCCACCTCACCCTCTGTTCCACCTCACCCTCTGTTCCACCTCACCCTCTGTTCCACCTCACCCTCTGTATGGCTGCAGCTTGCTCATCAGACCTGAGACAACAACAGTATACCATGGCTGGGGTGGGACAAATTTAGATTGGGGGGCACCCGATCTTGGTTCTGCCTAGGGCAGCACAAAACCAAAATACACCACTGCCTGCAGTTACAGTGAATCTCTCCTAAACTTGCACTGTTTAGGATTCACACAAGGTGCTGAAGCCGAGGGCCCCCACCCACATGTGCGGGAGTGCGGTCATCGCATCCCCGGCCATTCATACATAAATTAATGGGATTTTGCTTGTTGGGCGTTTTAGAGCTTCAGAGCTGAGCATTTTAAAAGCGGAAAACACTCAAGTGTGAACAGGGCCTTACAGTTAGGAAGTTCGTTTGAGAATTTTTTTTTCATCCTGCTCCTCCAAATCTTTTCGTCACTTCGGTTGAAAAACACTGATTGATTTATCCCCGCTAATCATTAGGAAATCGAACAAATGTTCTAAAAGCAAACGTTTTCAAAGTTCTCGAGGTTTGTTTGAAGAACAATGCGTTCAGCAATAAAGCACCACTTCGCTGCGAGTCTGGGACTCCACAAAACATATACAGGGAGGTGCCAGCAAGTACAAACACTGGACATGTATTAAATAAAAAACATGTTTTATCACTATTTCAAAAACTGTCAAAAATCTTACTTGAGTGAATATATAAAACATGGAATGATTAACTGGGTTGTTGTAATCATCACGCCTTCCTCTTTGCCTTGACTTTTTTAAAGCCAAGTTCACTTTTTTTTTTTATATTCCAGCTCCCCCATGTACCAATATAGCATTAACGTACTTATTTTGCAAAAATAAAACAGCTTTCCATTTATTCTACATTGTATTACCTCACTCTTCATAGCTGTTTAAAATACACTGCTTGATTACTTCTGCCTTACTTCCTGGTCAGACTTTAGGCCATGACACAGGAAGGATTTGACCAGCTGAAGGTAGATGCAGAGTGTCCTGTCAGAAAGCGGCTACCTATCAGAAAATGCAATGGAATCGACGTTCCGTCGTGGCCATCTTGGAACACCTGCACTCGCCTGCAGTAAGCCTATAGTCTTTTTAAACCCACCAAAGTCTTGCATTTCACACCTTTTACCAGTAAACTGAGCTTATATAGTGAAATACAATATTTGGAAATCCACAACACTGTTTTAATGTTGAATTTTAAAAGCAGCAGCAAGCCTGCTGATCTCACAGGTTTGCTAATCTGACATAATTTTTAAGATTCAACATCAAAACAGTTTGACGGATTTCAAAATACTGAATTTTACTATACAAGCTGAGTTTACTGGTAAAAATTAGTGTGAAATGCAAGACTCCGGTGGGTGTAAAAAGATGTCCGCTTGCCGCCTTCTGACTGTAGGCTTACTGCGGACGAGTGCAGGTGTACCAAGATGGCCATGGCAGAAAGTCACTTCCATTGCACTTTCTGATAGAACACAGGGTGTGCGCTAATGAGATCAGCTGGTCAACTCCTTCCTGTGTCATGACCTAAAGTCTAACCAGGAAGTAAGGCAGAAGTAATCGAGTAGTGTGTTTAAACAGCTATGGAGTGAGGTAATCCGGTGAAGAATTATTGGAAAGAGGTTTTATTTTTGCAAAATACCATAAGAGTGTAGCGGGTACTTACTTTCCCGGGTGCATTTTTTGAATCTGGCTGTGACATCAGTGCTATGTTCCCTGCGGTCCACCAGGTGGCGATGTCACCATGGCCGGAGGGATGAGTATCACTGTGTGCCGAGCCCCTTTTTGTCCTCTCTCGGCAGCGGTATGGTGGGGCGGGGAACCCGCCGTGCTTGCTGGGGGAGGGTATAAAGGGGCCGGCCATCTTGGTCACGGGGTTTTCGTCCCAAGCACCTTCAGCTTGCGGACGTGGGTTTGTGCTCGTCCTCTAGGAGGCCTTGGCCTAGGGGACCAACGGAGATCGTGTTCCACCTCAGGCACCTTCAGTCCTGGGGTGAGGTACTTACAAGAAGGTCCGGAGCTCAGTGCCCAACACTGAGTTCCGCGAGGGAAGGGTCCTAAAGCACTTCGGGGATGGAGGCCTGAATCTGAGTAAGACGCAATGGACCGGGGAGAGCTCCTCACTCGAAGACCCGGTCCAGCAGACTGCCGGTGACGGGTGAGTGTCTTGTCGGAGACCGTCCAGAAGGATCCCCTTTACCTCGTGCGGAGACCATAGCCCACTCTCCAGGAGGAGAGTGGAGGACCGAATTTGTGTCTGGGCCTATTCACACTCACACCTCCTTTTCTGTTCTATCAAGGGAGTCCCTGTATGGTGTGTTCTAATAAAGGAGTGTTGGACTTTAATGGTGTGAGGCTCAATTCCTGGCGGACGAAGTTCACGGTGACTCTTGGAGGGAGGATCTGGGTGCACAGCACAGACCCGAAGGTAAACAAGACATTGCTGATACCACAGGTATTCTACACGTGGTGGAGGCTAGGCGTAGCCCACCCGCTCTCTCTCTCCACCATCAGATACCCCTAGACAAGAGACAGTGCGAGTCGCACGGAGAGAGAAGAGGGGAAGGCGCTACAAGTAC
>CM055117.1:1057588569-1058026444 GCA_029206835.1 Rana muscosa | reverse complement strand
TGTTTTTTAAATCAGTTTCATTGCTCATCTGCCACCAATTCAGCACACTGTAAATGAGAAATTTAAATTTTGCATGGAGAGTGACATTGAGCGCCTGCAGAAAGCTGTAATGTCTCCCGCTGATAGCGGCAGGCGAGAGGGAATCCGGGACCGGACAGGCACAGTGTCATCACACTGGGGAATTAGATGGACACCTGCCTAGGGGATAACAAGGAGACTGAACCACAGTACCGGCAATGGACTACAAATACCAGCCTGTGAAAAAGCATCTCCTGCCCAGAGCTGACAAGACATGCTGAGACTTCTAGTTCACCAACAGCTGCTGAAGGACCATGGACAGTGCGAGTATAGAAATAACAGCAGTGCTTGTATGGGACTGAAGTTCTATATCTCAGGGAAGTCCTGCAGTCATTGGGTGTAGTAACTGCCGGCAGCATGTGGGCTCACTCAGGCATTGGGACTACAAGTTCAGCATGGTCCACCCACATATAGCCACGCTGTGACTTGTAGTTTCTCAGAGCAGCAAAAGCTGACGAGGAGAAAATATAATCCATTATTTCCCATTTATAGTTCTATACAGAAAACCATATGAAAAAGCAAACAAACTCCATCCCAAAAGTCTAAGGTGGGAATGTTGGAGAACTACAATTCCCTGCATGCCCTGCCTGCCATTCATGAATTCGGCATGTTTTGTCCAATTCTACCATTACGTATTGTGAAAAAAAAAAATTGGTAGCCAATCACACAACAATGGGACTCTGAAGCTGCAGTGGAACTACAATTCCCAGCAGGAAAAGGTGGAAGAAAAAATGCATTAAAAAAAACAAACTGAAAGACACTAAGAAAATAAAAAGTGATAGAAAGTTATTCTGCCATTATTGCGCTGTATACAGCAATGGGACTCAAACCTCGGGGGAACTACAAATCTCAGAAGAGATTGCTGCAGGAGAGCAGTGCATAAAGACACCAACATAAGGAGGAAGAAAAAAAAAACACGTTATTTGTCCCCCAATTACAAGTGACAAGCAGCCTTCTAGATAGCTCACTCTGCAATGAGCTTCATATACAAGAGCTGGGGGACTAGAATTATATATAGAACAGTGATAGTACATGGCTCACGCTGCAAGGTGATTATACAGCTAGACTGGGGGACTACAACTCCCAGCTAAACAAACAGCAATATGACATTATCCATAAACTTATTATATAGAACAGTGATAGTATATTGCTCACGCTGCAAGGTGTATTATACAGCAAGACCTGGGGCATATACTACAAACATGGGCATACAACTCATCACGTAGCAATGTGCATTATTATACAGGAAGAGTTGAGGGGACTACAACTCTCAGCATGCTGGTATTTCATGTAATGTGAACTGTAAAGCCATGAGACTCGGTGGACTACAGGTGCCAGCATGACTTAGTTGTCAAGTTTAAGAGTTTCTACAAGAAGAGTGCACATGGAGGAGAAGATTAGACTGTTGAAGTCCTACAGTTCTATGTTGGAGTGATAGTACATGGCTCATAGTGCAAGGTGCAATGTTATTCGGCTAGACCTGGGGGACTACAACTCCCAGCCAGCCAAATGAACAGTGATATGGCATCATCTATATACTGCAAACAGGCATACAATCCATAAAACACAGCAATATGCAATTATACAGAAAGCTGGGGGGCTACAATTCCCAGCATGCCCTGCCAACCAAATGTACAGGGATCAGAAATCATCTATATATATATATTTTAAATGGACTATAGACAACCAAAACAATGTCATTCCCGGGGGGAGCTACAAGTCTCAGCAGGTGTGGCAGATACATGTAGTTCAAGAGTTCTAGAAGAACATCCAATAATGAGAAGATGGGAAACATAACGTCATTACTTTGTCCTACAGGATGGATGTAGTAGTTTATAATATAATGTAATGTACATTATACACAGCCTTGAGGGGCCTGCTGAGACTTGTAGTTCCTCTGTTGAGGTTAAACAAAAAAAATAGATGGAGAGATTCCCCCCCCCCCCCCCTCCTCAAACATTAGCACAATAGCTATAAAAATAAAATGTACATCTTAATATATAAAAAGATGTCAAATAAAAATGTATCACAATAAATATATATATATATATAGTGATACATTTTTATTGATGTAAATCATGTTTTATTATAAAAATATATATATATATAATAAAACATGTTTTACTTAAAAATGTATCACAATTACTGTACATTTTTTATATATATATATATAAAAAAAATGTACAGTAATTGTGATACATTTTTAAGTAAAACATGTTTTATTATATATATATATATATATATATATATATATATATATATATATTTTATAATAAAACATGATTTACATCAATAAAAATGTATCACATTATATATATATATATATATATATATATATATATATATATATAATCTCGCAAGAGAGAGACACACAGTAGCAATATAGGTATTTGATCAACAATTTTATTCCATGTGGCAAAATATATATATATATATATATATATATATATATATATGTGTGTTGTTTTTTTTTAATACATTTTTATTCTTGTCCGGTTACATTTTATAAATAAAAAAAATACTAATTATATATATATATATATATATATATATATATATATATATATATATATATATATATATATTCACAATGGGAAACATAATAAATTTTGCCACATGGATGGAATAAAATTGTTGAACAAATACCTATATTGCTACTGTGTGTGTCTCTCTTGCGAGATATATATATATATATATATATATATATATATATATATATATATATATAGAGAGAGAGAGAGAGATATATATATATTGTGATACATTTTTATTTATGTAAATCATGTTTTATTAAAAAAAAAAAAATTATAGATATATATATATATATATATACACACACACACCACAATGGGATACATATATGATATTTATCTTTTTTTTTTTTTTTTTTTTTCCCCCCCAACTAAATAAAATGTAACCGGATAAAAATGTATTACAAAAAAAATGATATCTATTTAATATTATGTATCCCATTGTGGTACATTTTGTATATACTTTAATATAGCATATAACATGTATCTCATATCAGAAATATAATGTAGCGGTGTGTGATAGATGTCTATACAATGTAGCTGTGTGTGTGGCTCGCTCTGCTCTCAGTGTAGACAGGAAGGTGGGCTCTGACTGTGGGCACTACAAGTCTCAGCATGGCAGGCTGGCATGGAGTGTCTGGCACAGTTCCCCTCCCTCCACATGTGCAGCAGCTGGTACTCACCGGGACATGCAGCGCCCCCGGGCGGGGTGGTGGGTGCAGGGCGGGTCAGCCCGGCGGGGTGAGTCTCTCGGTACGGCAGAGAAGAGCTCCGATCCCCGAATGATCCGCTCACTCTCCGTCTACTCTGTCTGCTTCGGCCCCGCCCACTGCCATCACCGCCCGGACACGCCCCCCTCACTCCTGCTCTTAAAGGGACGCGCGCTGCCCTCGTGCTCACTCTTAAAGGGACAGACCGCTGAGAATACAGGACACCTGTCCCAGGCTGGGGAAATGCTGGATGCCTGGCTGTGTCTGTCTGTAACATCTTTGAGTCCTAGTGTGCAGTAAATGAAAGTCCAGAAGAATGGGGATTCTGTAAGGCGAATCAGCGGCGGCCGGTTCATAAGGGGTGCAAGGGCGCCGCCCCCCTAATCTCCATGCAGGGCGACGCTTAGATTTCTAGGAGATTTTTATTTTTTTTTACGCACATGATTACAGTCTGAGGCTCTAATTGGCTTTAAAAAGTATGAGTTTGGGGCGCAGAGCACTGCGCTCCGAGACCGCCCACTTGTGACTTCAGTGAATCAACATTTGCTAATGTCTTCCTGCTTCTCCTCCAGCCAATCAGGACGGGAAGCGGGTTTTAAGACCGGATTGGTCGGGAGAGCTGCGACCTGAAAGAGGAACTAACCGGCCGGGGGTGGGGCTGCCCTAATGCAACACACATTAACCTGCCAACCAATGGGTGGTGTACTGCATCACAGCGGACCGGGGTCTCTGGATGAATTTCCTCCCTCGCTCCCTGATTTCGAGGGACTGTCCCTGATTTGGAACAAAGTCCCTCTGTCCCTATTTTCTCCTAATTTGTCCCTCTTTTTTGTCTGATCTATATAAAATGCACTTTTTATCTTTTAAAAAGCGTTCCCCAGAACTTCCAGTACGATTTACAACGTTGCTGACCCCTGCTCTTTCAGTGCTGCTTCCCTAAACTTTGGCTCCATGCACACTAGCTTAAAAAAAAAACACTCCTAGCAACAGCTTTGGACCATTTGTTTCTGCTTGTAGAAGCGTGCGTGCACACTATTTTAGTCTAGAAGCGTTTTGAAGGTTGATGGAGCACTATTCCTCCCACTGACACCAACAATGGAGCACTCAGTCTTTTTGGGTACGAGTCTATCAGCATGGCACATCTTGACTTGGCAATATTTTCCCACACTCCAAATCTGTCAGATTGCGAGGGCATCTCCTGTGCACAGCCCTCTTCTGATCACCCCACAGATTTTCAATGGGATTCAGGTCTGGGCTCTGTTTGGAGCTGGCTTAGTCTTCCCTGCTCTATAAGTTTTGTTTTAGGTTGTCCTGCTTTCTCTGCTTTTTTCCAACTAAAGGAGGCGCCAGCTCAGTAATTCCTGTTATATAGGTACTACATAGGGAATCTCGCCCCCCGTAGTCTATTTGCCCATTAGAGGGAGCGGCGCAGCTGTGCGGAACATAAATTGTTTGCACAGTTTGCAGACTAGCAGGGGAAGGTCCCTAGATCCACTGGAAGGGGCGGGTGAAAAGTAAACACACCCGCACTTCCTGGTGGTGATGTTGTACATGGACGACTGGGGAGGAAGCGGATATGACGACCTGGCTCCACCGGAAGTGCGGGCTGGAACACGGGAGGCACTCGCACTTCCGGGTTGGGAGACGGCTCGTGCTCCCATACTATTGCGGGGAGCGTGTATTCCTTTCAGCTGCCATAGGCAGCGTGCCACGATGAGCGGATCCCTTGTTGGATCCCCCCTGTTGAGGAGAGTGAGCAGCATGTATACGCTATGCATGCATTCACATGCATGTCCATTGAATTGTCATCCCGGCCCTACTATTGTTGTTATTATTATTGCTTTTGCCCAGCTGTGCCCAATGGCGATGAGTGCCACTGTCAGCTGTGGCCAGCATGTGTATAGTGTTCACTAGCAATAGGTAGCAACATTAGAGGGTAGTTTGATGGGGCCTCCCTTCTTCTCTTCCCCCCCTCCTACCCCCTCCCTCTTTCTCCCCTTCTCCCCCCTTTCCCTCCCCTCTCCTTCTCCTCCCCTCCCCTTTCCTCCCTTCTCACCCTCTCTCCCCTCCTTAGGCACCACTATCTGCCAATGAGCTGCCGCCTATGGGGTTGGCTGTTTTAAGCCCCGTCCCTATGGGTGGAGCGAGCCGGCACTAGGGGGTGGGGCTTGCTAATTGTTAATTGCCTTCCACCTGAGCTGGGGCTTTCTTTACATGGGCACACAAACACATATATAACGGAGGACTTTGTGAGAGCATTTACGGACCACTTAGGCTCTGATGAAAGGGGTGCGTCCCTGAAACGCGTCAGCCATCTGGATGTTTTGAGGTATCGTCCGACCCTCTCGGTCGTCAAGTCCTGTCGGTGAATGCCAAGATTTCCAGCCATTTTTTCCGATAAGCTCTGTCTGTGAGTAGGACTATTGCTTTTTATTTTATATTTTAATAAACCTGTAAGTGGTAATGCACTAGGTCGGTGCGCCCTCCTGTTTTCTTTCTTTTTTTTTGGGCTCTGGTTGGGCCATTCCAAAACTTTAAAGTGGAAGTAAACCCTCCTATCATTTTCAGGCAAGGAAGCTGCCATCTTGGCCTCTGTTTAATCTTCAACTGCCATAATGCTGCACATGTGATCAGTTATGACACCAGCCATTGGATGGTTTGGCAGTTTGGTTGAGAGCACAACCAATGTGACAGTTGGCATTCCCGGCATGCCAGGAATGTAACTGCTTTTTGAAACTGTTAAATCGATGGGTTTACTTCCGCTTTAATCTTCTTCTGGGGAAGCCATTCCTTTGTTGATTTGGATGTATGCATTGGGTTGTTATCATGCTGAAAGATGAAGTTCCTCTTATATGTTCAGCTTTCTAGCAGAAGCCTGAAGGTTTTGTGCCAATATTGACTGGTATTTGGTACTGTACATAATTCCCTCTACCTTGACTAAGGACCCTGTTCCAGCTGAAAAGAAACAGGCCCAAAACATGATGCGGCCACCACCATGCTTCACGGTGGGTATGGTGTTCTTTTGGTGATGTGCAGTGTTGTTTTTGCGTCAAACATATCTTTTGGAATTATGGCCAAAAAAAGTTCAACCTTGGTTTCATCAGACCAGAACACATTTTCTTATATGCTTTTGGGAAACTTCAGATGTGTTTTTGCAAAATTTAGCCAGGCTTGGATATTTTTCTTCATAAGAAAAGTCTTCCGTCTTGTCACTCTACCCCATAGCCCAGACATATGAAGAATACGGGAGATTGTTGTCACATGTACCACACAGCCAGTACTTGCCAAATATTCCTGTGGCTTCTTTAATGTTGCTGTAGGCCTCTTGGCGCCCTCCCTGACCAGTTTTTTTCTCGTCTTTTCAGAAATTTTGGAGGGACATCCAGTTCTCGGTAATGTCACTGTTGTGCCATATTTTCTCCACTTGATGATGACTGTCTTCATCTGTGTTCCATGATATATCTAATGCCTTGGAAATTCTTTTGTAGCCTTCTCCTGACTGATACCTTTAACAATGAGATCCCTCTGATGCTTTGGAATCTCTCTGCAGACCACGGCTTTTGCTGTAGAATGTGACAAAGAAAATGTCAGGAAAGACCTACTAGAACAGTTGAACTTTATTTGAGGTTAATCAGAGGCACTTTAAATGATGGCAGTGTGTGTATTGACTCCTATTTAACATGGATAAATTCTTATCCATGGACAAACCACTAAAATTAGCACCACATCCCTAATTTAAATAGATATAGGAATACTTTTGGGATTTTTAAGGTGTATGTACTAATAGATTGATCCAAGGAAGTATATTAACCACTTCAGCCACGGAAGATTTGGCTGCCAAATGACCGGGCCACTTTTTGCGATACGGCACTACGTCGCTTTAACAGACAATTGCGCAGTCGTGCGACTTGGCAAACAAAATTGACGTCCTTTTTTTCCTACAAATAGAGCTTTCTTTTGGTGGTATTTGATCACCTCTGCGGTTTTTATTTTTTGCGCTATAAACAAAAATAGAGCGACAATTTTGAAAAAAAACAATATTTTTTACTTTTTGCTATAATAAATATCCCCCAAAAATATATTAAAAAACAAATTTCCTCAGTTTAGGCCGATACGTATTCTTCTACATATTCTTGGTAAAAAAAAAACACAATAAGCATTTATTGATTGGTTTGTGCAAAAGTTATAGCGTCTACAAAACAGGGAATAGTTTTATGGCATTTTTATTAATATTTTTTTTTTACTAGTAATGGCGGCGATCAGCGATTTTTATCGTGACTGCGACATTAGGGCGGACACATCAGACACTTTTGACGCTATTTTGGGACCATTGTCATTTATACAGCGATCAGTGCTATAAAAATGCACTGATTACTGTGTAAATGACACTGGCAGGGAAGGGGTTAACCACTAGGGGGCCGGTAAGGGGTTAAGTGTGTTCTAGAGAGTGATTCTAACTGTGTGGGGGCTGGGCTACATGTGACATGACACTGATCACTGCTCCCGATTACAGGGAGCTGAAGATCAGTTTCCTGTCACTAGGCAGAACAGGGAGATGCCTTGTTTACACAGGCATCCCCCCGTTCTGCAGCTCCGTGACAGGATCACGGGACAGAGGCGGACATCGAGTCCGCGGGTCCCGCGGGCACGGTCACGGAGCTCGCCGTATATATACGTTGCTTTGCGCAGCCGTGCCATTCTGCCGACGTAAAAGTGCGTGACATGGTCGGCAAGTGGTTAAAAAAAATATACATTTATTGAACAATAATTAAGAAAAATTGTCTAATAAATTCCACATAAAGTACATAGAATACAACCCTTATGGATGCAGCAAATTTGATGGACTTCCCAACATGTGTCGCCCCCAATTTGGGCTTCCTCAGGGGATGCTGTCCACTTGGAGCACAAGCCTTCCCAGGATTTAAGACAGTTATGTACACTACATTCAATGTTGATTTAAAGAGTCTACAACCGTCACAACACACCAAGGACTGCAGGAGACCATAAGAGGCATTTAGGGATCAGAAAGAATGGTCTTGTAAAGACACAGAACACTCAGGGACATAAGGCAGGACACTTGCATATGGAGCTAATGTCCTGCAATAGCAAACGTGTTCCTGTGATTGCAGCCCAGTGGACAAGACCATTCCTCCAGTGTGGAAGCCTGAGTGCTTTCACACTGGGACGGTGCGCTTGCAGGACCGAAAAAAAAGTCTTACAAGCAGCGTCTTTGAGGCGGTGAAGGAGCTGCGCTTTGCGGGCGCTTTTAACCCTTTCCTCGGCCACTAGCCGCGCTAGCAATAGGAAAGGGGTCTAAAGGTGGAAAAAGTTCTAAATTGATTTATCTTTGTCTCTTTTTTTTTACATCACAGAAACCTGACATTTTATCAGGGGTGTGTAGACCTTTTATATCTAGTGTATATATGTGTGTGTGTATATATTGTGACAGCAGGAAGGTAAAGTCACCTGGTTGCATCCAGGGGGGTAGATATATTTTGCCCAGATTCAGGCTTTACGCCGACTTATACAACTAGGTGGAGAGTTGTATAAGCCCAGCTAAGGCTAGTGGGCTCATGGATGACTCATATGTCTAGGGAGAGTGTGGGGCGTCGTGCAGACAGGGAGTTGATGAGACCAGCTGAAGCTTGTCAGCTCATTTAGGCCTCTATAAGAACTCCCAGCTTCATTAGATGTTAGCTCATGCCTGGAACCAGACCTGTGTGGACTGTCTAGGGAGAGTGAACCCCTGTGCGGTGAGACAAAGCCTGTGTGGCTATTTGCTTGGACATTTAAAACCAGGGACTTAGGGACTAGGACAGCACTAGGCTGATCCCAGTTGTTAGTTAGGAAACCTGTATGTTTAGTCAGAGGTCAAGTTGACCAGGATTTATTTTGTTTGTTTCTTTTGGCTTTGCTGTGTTTTGTCACTGTAAATAGAAAATAAACCGCACCTTTTTTGATTTTGAAAACCACAACCTCCGTTTGCTGGGCCTGTTTTTGTGTGGGGAGCCCATCCCGGGGGTCACACACACCCGCTGCCGAGCTAACCCCCTCACAGTTGGTGGAGAATGCGGGCAGTTTTTTTTAAGCCAGCATGGAGGAGATACTGAAGCAGCTGGCTCTAGCAAATGGCAATCAACAGCAGACAAATGCAGGTTTGCAAAAGAGCCCTGCAGCTCATCAACAGAGCCTTGCAGCTCAACAACAGAACTTCGCAGCCCAGCAGCAAGCTCATCAACAGAGCCTTGCAGCCCAGCAGCAAGCTCACCAACAGAGTCTGGAAGCTCAGCAACAAGCCCAGCAGCAATCTGAGGCCCGCTTCATAGACCTGTTACAGAAGCAAGAGCAGAGACTACAACAAATGGAAGCAGTAATGCAGCAACGTCCGCAGACCAGTGAGGAAAGCCGTCCCACTAATACCGCGTCCTTTGGGGTGAGTCGTTTATTGACAAAAATGACTGGAGAGGATGATCCAGAGGTATTTTTGACCACATTTGAAAGGACTGCTGAAAGAGAAAAGTGGCCTGAGGAGCAGTGGGCTGGACTGGTGGCTCCTCTGTTAACTGGTGAATCGCAGAAGGCTTACTATGACCTGGAGCCTGACCAAGCAAAAGACTATGTGATGCTAAAAGCTGAGATATTGGCAAGGCTGGGTGTCACCCAGGCTGTCCGGGCTCAGCGTGTGCATAACTGGACTTTCCAGCTTGGAAAACCCCCCAGGTCTCAAATGTATGATCTCATTCACCTGAGCAGAAAGTGGCTACAGCCAGAGACTTTGTCCGCACCAAAGATTGTGGAACGTGTTGTAATGGATCGGTTTTTGAGAGCTCTTCCTACTGCCATCCAAAAGTGGGTAAGCCATGGAGACCCAGAGACGGCCGATGGTCTTGTGGATCGTGTGGAGAAATACTTGGCTACAGAGAACCTGACGGCCTCTTCCAGAGACACTCGGACTTTCCACCCTAAGACCAGACCATCCCCAGGGGCGGATAAGAGGATTCCAAGGGGTGAGGGTGGAGAGAGTGAGAGGGTGGGAGCTCTACCCCAAGTTTGGCGAGAACAGCCTGGGAAATCAGCGGCTCAAGAGGCGGCAAGAAGGATCGTTTGCTACCGCTGCCGGCAAGCGGGACATATTGCAGCCAATTGCCCGGTTGTGGAGGAACCCATGCAGTGTGACTTTCTGACGGGCAGACGTCAGTCGCTGTGTGCGACAGTCGCATGCACTGCCATTCGAGGAACTGAGAAACATTTATGCAAAATGTGTGTTAATGGTAGAAATGTTGTGGTATTGCTGGATTCAGGTAGCCTTGTGACCCTGATAAAGGCTGAGTTAGTTAAAACAGAGGTCTCTGGGAATAGCAAGGTAGCTGTTATTTGTGTGCATGGGGACACCCGAGAGTATCCAGTGACTACAGTGTGTTTCGAGACCCCCAAAGGTACCCTCTCTCATCCAGTGGGCTTAGTATCTCAGTTACCGTATGACGCCATTGTGGGAAGGGATTTTCCGAAGTTCTGGGAACTGTGGGATGATCCTGAGCCCCCCACTGGTGCCCCTATGTACCAGGAATGTGATAGCCAGAACTCCCCTGAGAGTGGTGAGGACTCTCCGGAATTTCCCTTATCAGTATTGGCAGGGGAGACTCAAGAAACTGGAGAGGAGCCCACCTCCTCAGACGAAAACCTACCGTCTGTGGAGTTTTCTGATCTTGAGGTTCACAGGGAAAACTTTGCCACAGAACAGTTGAAAGACCCCGCCCTAATAAAGGCACGGGAAAACGTAGTGAAAATAGATGGCGAGTTAGTGAACCCAGATAATACCTGCACTTACCCATACTTCAGCGTAGAGAAGGACCTACTGTATCGGGTGGCAAAAAGGGCAGAAGAAACCGTTGAGCAGCTTGTGGTGCCCAAACCTTACAGGAAGTTGGTGTTGGAGTTGGCCCATGGGCACATTCTTGGAGGTCATCTGGGGACAGAGAAAACCCGAGAGAGGGTATTACAGAGATTCTATTGGCCGGGGGTGATGAAGGACATAGAAAATTATTGTTCCTCCTGCCCTGTGTGTCAGAGGTCGGCCCCGATGCCACATTTCCGTAGCCCGCTGGTCCCTCTACCCATCATTGAGGTCCCGTTTGAGAGGATCGCCATGGATTTGGTAGGTCCTATAATCAAGTCCGCTAGGGGGCACCAGTACATATTAGTTATAATGGACTATGCCACCCGTTATCCAGAAGCGATCCCTCTCCGAAATACCTCGGCCAAAACCATAGCCAAAGAGCTATCTCTTGTGTTTAGCCGGGTGGGTATTTGTAAAGAACTGCTTACGGACCAAGGTACACCCTTTATGTCCCGGGTTATGAAGGAGCTGTGTAAATTGTTCAAAGTGACGCAATTACGTACATCTGTGTATCACCCCCAAACCGATGGGCTGGTTGAAAGATTCAACAAAACCCTAAAACAAATGTTGAAGAAAGTGGTGGATAGAGATGGAAAGGATTGGGACTGTCTACTTCCTTATCTGATGTTTGCTATTAGGGAGGTGCCCCAATCCTCTACGGGATTCTCCCCCTTTGAGTTACTGTATGGGAGACACCCAAGAGGGCTGTTGGATATTGCCAAGGAAACTTGGGAAAGTGAGAGTTCTCCCCACAGGAGTGTGATTGAGCATGTCGCCCTGATGCAAGACCGAATTGCACAGGTAATGCCCATCGTGAAGGAACATTTGGCCCAAGCGCAGTTAGCACAGCAGAGAGTGTACAACCGTGGAGCCAAGACCCGTACCTTTTCCCCGGGGGATAGGATACTGGTACTTGTCCCTACGGTTGAAAGTAAATTCCTTGCCAAATGGCAAGGCCCCTACGAGATAATGGAAAAAGTGAGCGAAGTGAATTACAAGGTCAGACAACCAGGAAGGCGAAAGCCCGAACAGATCTATCACGTTAATCTGTTGAAAGCCTGGAGGGATAGAGAGTCCCTAGTCGCAGACACTTGGTCACCAGCTCAAACTGGTTGCGTGATTCCTGAGGTTGGAATAGCAGCCACCTTGTCACAACCCCAACAACAGGAGGTTAAGGAGTTTGTGCTTCGCAACAAGGAGGTATTCTCTGAGCTGCCGGGACAAACATCTGGGGTAGAGCATGACATCATTACCCCGCCCGGTGAAAGGGTGAAGTTAAAACCCTATCGGATCCCAGAGGCCCGACGGGAGGCAATACGGGAGGAAGTACAGAAAATGCTGAACTTAGGGGTGATAGAGGAGTCCCAAAGTGATTGGTCTAGTCCCATTGTGTTGGTGCCTAAACCGGATGGGAGCTGGCGATTTTGTAACGATTTTCGTCAGTTGAACAAAGTTACAAAATTTGACACCTACCCCATGCCACGTATAGATGAGTTGATCGACCGGCTGGGAACAGCCCGATACATGACGACTCTTGACCTCACAAAAGGGTATTGGCAAATCCCCCTGGCCAAATTGGCCAAAGAGAAAACCGCATTTGTAACCCCAGACGGGGCGTTCCAATATAAAAGAATGCCGTTCGGGTTACAGAATGCGCCGGCCACATTCCAGCGGAAAATGGACCAGATGCTGAGGCCCCATCGGAAGTATGCTGCGGCTTACCTGGATGACGTAATTGTCCATAGCACAGATTGGGCCTCACATCTGCCAAAAGTGCAAGCAGTCCTGGACTCTGTTCGGGAAGCGGGGTTTACGGCTAACCCCAAGAAGTGTACCATTGGGCAGGAGGAGGCCAAATATCTTGGGTACACCATTGGGAGGGGAGTAATAAAACCCCAACTCAACAAAGTCGAGGCCATCCAGAGTTGGCCACGTCCCAACAGCAAGAAGCAGGTACGAGCCTTTCTGGGAATCGCTGGGTATTATCGGCGATTCATTCCCCACTTTGCTTCTAAGGCTGTGCCCCTAACCAACCTAACGAAGGGGAAAGGGTCGGTCATGATTAAATGGACCCCCGAGGCTGAGGCAGCATTCCAATTCTTGAAACAAGCCTTATGTAGCCAGCCAGTGTTGTACTCACCCGACTTCTCTAAAGACTTTGTCGTACAAAGTGATGCGTCAGATGTGGGGTTAGGAGCAGTATTGTCCCAGGTCTGGAACGGGGAAGAGCACCCAGTCATTTACCTCAGCAGGAAGTTGAAGTCCCATGAGGTAAATTACGCCACCGTTGAAAAGGAGTGTTTAGCGGTGAAGTGGGCTCTAGATTCCCTTCGGTACTACCTGCTAGGTAGGCACTTTGACATGGTTACGGATCACGCTCCGTTAAAGTGGATGGCTCAAAACAAGGAAACAAATAGAAGAGTGAATAGGTGGTTCCTGGCCCTCCAGGAATTCAACTTCACAGTAAAGCATCGCCCTGGCGTTCAAATGGGGAATGTGGATGCTTTGTCTCGAGTACATGAATGCCTGATTGCTGGTGTTCCAACCCCGAGGTTAAAACAAGAGGGGGGGGGTATGTGACAGCAGGAAGGTAAAGTCACCTGGTTGCATCCAGGGGGGTAGATATATTTCGCCCAGATTCAGGCTTTACGCCGACTTATACAACTAGGTGGAGAGTTGTATAAGCCCAGCTAAGGCTAGTGGGCTCATGGATGACTCATATGTCTAGGGAGAGTGTGGGGCGTCGTGCAGACAGGGAGTTGATGAGACCAGCTGAAGCTTGTCAGCTCATTTAGGCCTCTATAAGAACTCCCAGCTTCATTAGATGTTAGCTCATGCCTGGAACCAGACCTGTGTGGACTGTCTAGGGAGAGTGAACCCCTGTGCGGTGAGACAAAGCCTGTGTGGCTATTTGCTTGGACATTTAAAACCAGGGACTTAGGGACTAGGACAGCACTAGGCTGATCCCAGTTGTTAGTTAGGAAACCTGTATGTTTAGTCAGAGGTCAAGTTGACCAGGATTTATTTTGTTTATGTTTCTTTTGGCTTTGCTGTGTTTTGTCACTGTAAATAGAAAATAAACCGCACCTTTTTTGATTTTGAAAACCACAACCTCCGTTTGCTGGGCCTGTTTTTGTGTGGGGAGCCCATCCCGGGGGTCACACACACCCGCTGCCGAGCTAACCCCCTCACAATATATATATATATATATATACACATGTGTGCAGTATATATTGTGTGTATATATACATACATATACACACACACACACATGCCTAGTACACACGACCGGTTTTCCCGTTGGATAAAAAAACGATGGTTTTCCCGACGGGATTCCGGCCAAGCTTGTCTTGCATACACACGCTCAGACAAAAGTCCGGTGAACGTTTGACTGCCAAGAACGCGGTGATGTAAAAGACGACGACGAGCAGACAAAATTAAGTTCTATGCTTCCGAGCATGCGTCAAATTGTTTCCGAGCATTCACGTTTTTTTCCCCATCCAAAAAGCATACAGACGAACGGTTTTCCCGCTAGGATTTTTTCCTGACAGGGAAAAAAGAGAGCTGGCTCTCTTTTTTTTGACAGTTTTCCCATCTGAAAAACTGCGATGGAGCATACACACGGCCGGGACTCCCGGCCAAAAGCTCTCATCGCAGTTTTCCCGTCTGAAAAAACGTTTGTGTGTACGAGGCAACACTCTTTTAATTGTAGCCTGTCAGAGGGAAAGAGAGGGGGTGATAGAGAAAAAAAGGGGATGAGAGTGAAAGAGTGGGGTAAGAGTTGGAGGGGGGGGAGAGAAATAGAGGGGAGGAAGGGGGTGAGAATGAGAGGGGGGTCAGAGAGAAAAAAAGGGGATGAGAGTGAAAGAGTGGGGTAAGAGTTGGAGGGGGGGGGTGAGAGAAATAGAGGGGAGGAAGGGGGTGAGAAAGAGAGGGGGGTGAGAGAAAAAAAAAGGGGATGAGAGTGAAAGAGTGGGGTAAGAGTTGGAGGGGGGTGAGAGAAATAGAGGGGAGGAAGGGGGTGAGAAAGAGAGGGGGTGAGAGAGAAAAAAAGGGGATGAGAGTGAAAGAGTGGGGTAAGAGTTGGAGAGGGGGTGAGAGAAATAGAGGGGAGGAAGGGGGTGAGAAAGAGAGGGGGTGAGAGAGAAAAAAAGGGGATGAGAGTGAAAGAGTGGGGTAAGAGTTGGAGGGGGGGTGAGAGAAATAGAGGGGAGGAAGGGGGTGAGAAAGAGAGGGGGGTGAGAGAGAAAAAAAGGGGATGAGAGTGAAAGAGTGGGGTAAGAGTTGGAGGGGGGTTGAGAGAAATAGAGGGGAGGAAGGGGGTGAGAAAGAGAGGGGGATGAGAGAGAAAAAAAGGGGATGAGAGTGAAAGAGTGGGGTAAGAGTTGGAGGGGGGGGGGTGAGAGAAATAGAGGGGAGGAAGGGGTGGTGAGAAAGAGAGAGGGATGAGAGAGAAAAAAAGGGGATGAGAGTGAAAGAGTGGGGTAAGAGTTGGAGGGGGGTGAGAGAAATAGAGGGGAGGAAGGGGTGAGAAAGAGAGGGGGATGAGAGAGAAAAAAAGGGGATGAGAGTGAAAGAGTGGGGTAAGAGTTGGAGGGGGGGGGTGAGAGAAATAGAGGGGAGGAAGGGGGTGAGAAAAAGAGGGGGGTGAGAGAAAGAAAAAAAGGGGGTGAGAGTGAAAGAGTGGGGTAAGAGTTGGAGGGGGGTGAGAGAAATAGAGGGGAGGAAGGGGGTGAGAAAAAGAGGGGGGTGAGAGAGAGAAAAAAAGGGGGTGAGAGTGAAAGAGTGGGGTAAGAGTTGGAGGGGGGTGAGAGAAATAGAGGGGAGGAAGGGGGTGAGAAAGAGAGGGGGGTGAGAGAAAGAGGCGGTGAGGGTGAGAGAGAGAGAGAGAAAAAGGGGGAAAATATTGCGCTGACCAAAAAAGGAAAAAACAAAATTGCATGGAAAAGCTGCTACACTAGAATGTGACTGAAATTCAAAAGATAATGGAAATGTGAATGTAGCGCTAGTGATACTAAAAATCTCACTTGAGTGAGTGTGACCCCTAAGAGCCCATTCACACAGGGGCGACTCAGCCGCCTGACAAGTCGCGCTCCGCTCTGTTCAATAGAACCGCTCTAATAGGAGCGACGCAAGTCGCTCTGACTTAGAAAAAGGTTCATGTACTACTTTGGGGGCGACTCGGGGCGACTTGCATTGACTTCTATACACAAGTCATTTTGCAAGTCGCCTCTGAAGTCGTCTTCAGATCGCCTTGCCGAGTCGCCCCCAAAGTCGTGCCGCCCCAGTGTGAATGGGCTCTCAGTGTGCACAGTAAAAACAAATATAATAATGTGAATATAAATGAAATAAGTCCACATGGGAAAAAAATGAAAAAGAAATGTCCATCAACATAGCATGTGAAGTGACGATGAAGGTGAACGTGTAACCATAAGGATCATCAAATGGAACTTTCTATCACAAGGGTAAGAATAGATGGAATTCGCTTATCAGAACCAGTGGATCATTCAGGCATAGGAAATCCCAACGATGGATAGGCTCAACTTGATTGAAGACTCTGTATAGAAGGTATCACGGGACCGAACAATCCACGGCTCGATGAATGGTGTCCTGGACTTTGTAGAAAAATGCTCCATCCTGTTTTAAACGATTGTTGAGACAACTTCGGATAGGAAGAGGACCCTTGTAGGGGTCAAATGAAGGGCACAATGGAACGGTTCAAAAAACTTAATCCACCAACCATGAAAGGAAAAAGAAAAACAGTGCTCCAATGGTGCAGGTCAAAAGAGTATAAAAAGGGTTTTATTGTAATAAAACCGGCAGATACCTAAAAGTGATCACAAATTTCAAGATAAAAAGCAATATGGGGAGTGGTGTACCAAGCCCTAGACATGTGCAATTCATTTAGTTTCTAATTAGTTTTTCACGAATTTAGAGAAATTTGTTTATTCCGAAATTTCCGAATTTTAAAATTTCCGAATTTTCGGATTTCCGAAATATCCAATTTCCGAATTTTTTCAATTTACGAATTTTCGTATTTCCGAATTTTTCAACTTACGAATTTTCGGATTTCCGAAATTTAGAATTTACGAATTTCGGAAATTTGAAAATTGCAAATTTCGAAAATTCGAGATTCGAAAATGGGAAATTTCGAAAATTCGAGATTCGAAAATTTGAAATTGCAAAATTCGAAAATGGGAAATTTGGAAAGTCAAATTTACAAATTTCGAATTTTTCGAATTTCCGAAAATCGCAAATTTGTTTTTTTGCTTTTTTCGTTTTTGTTTTATTTGTTTTTTTTTTTAAGTCGGAAATTCGGAATTCGGAATTTCAGAATTCCGAATTTCTGAAAAAAGCAAAAAAAACGAAATTTTTTTTTTTTTTCGATTTTCCTGAATTTCTGAAAAAAACGAAAAAAGAAAAAAACTAATTTTTCGGCAGTGCACATGTCTACCAAGCCCTATGTGTTTCGTCCGGTGAGGGTGAGAGAGAAGGGGTTTAGAGAAAGAGAGAGAGACACGGGGTGACAGACAGAGGGGGGAGATAAAGAAGGTGTGAGAGCGAGAGAGGGGGAGCAAGAGAGAGGAGGGTGAGAAGGAGGGTGTTCAGTCTGTCTGCTACTCACAAACATGGCCCAGGCTTGTCTCCCCGAGGCTCACACTTCTGTGCATTGGATGATACCCTGGAGCTTGGCGTGATTAGGGTATGCCCAGGCACACCCAGCACACCCTCTGCACACTCCTGTGTCTAGGAATAATTTATTTTGAGCCTTACCTCTTCTGGGGTGTGCTTGGGGAGGTTTAGACTCATTGGGGAATCTGACATGACACAGCACTATACTCCTCCATAGTCTCACCTTGGTTTTAGCCTGAGCAACACACAAATAGAATTGTGTTTCTTTTACTTTCTTGGTATGTTGCTTTATTTTTGTTTTTCATGGTCTGTCACACTTACCCTTTTGCAAGGCAGTGAGGCCTCTACTTTTATACTTTACGGGTGTCCGCCCCTGCGAGGGTGCTGCACCACCTGTTGCTCTTTTTCTGTATCTTGACTTGATTTTTCAGTAAAAATAATAATAAAAATAAATAAATAAGGAGTCTCCTGAAGAAATAAAAAATCTTAGGTCTACCTGATACAAAGTCCTCGTGGGAGTCCAATTTACAGTATATCTGGCTTTTGCAAATGCTAAAAGTTAGAGACGTTCCTGTAGGTGAGTGAGCAGCCATAGAAATGTCAAATAATACTGAGCCAGGAGCACAAAAAGTGGTGGAGTGTCAGCTCTCCAGCCTGGGAAGGAAATATACATGAACAGTGCCTTGAATAAGTATTCATACCCCTTGAAATTTTCCACCTTTTGTCATGTTACAACCAAAAACGTAAATTTATTTTATGTGATAGACCAACACAAAGTGGCACATAATTGTGAAGTGGAAGGAAAATGATAAATGGTTTTAATTTTTTTTAATACAAATAAATAGGTGAAAAGTGCGGAGTGCATTTGTATTCAGCCCTCTTTACTCTGTTACCCCTAAGAGCCCATTTACACAGGGGTGGCACGACTCGTGCCGCGACTGTGCTGGGCAATCTCAAGACGACTTCAAAGCAGACTTCCAAAATGACTTCTGTATTGAAGTCAATGGAAGTCGCCTTGAAGTCGTCTTGAAGTAGTACAGGAACCTTTTTCTAAGTCGGAGCGACTTCAGTCGCTCCTATTAGAACGGTTCCATTGTACAGAATGGGACGCGACTCGTCAGGCGGCTGAGACGCCTGACGAGTCGCCCCTGTGTGAATGGGGTCTAATGTCACGTACACACGGTCATTCTTTCCAACGGGAAAATTTCAGACGGAAAAATAGAGAACCTGCTCTCTATCTAAGAGATACGTGTGTACGCGGCATAACTGTCTGTAATTTAATGTCAGTATTAATACAGCTGTTCTGTGAAGCCCTCAGAGGTTTGTTAGTGAACAAACAGCATCATGAAGGCCAAGGAACACACCAGACAGGTCAGGGATAATGTTGTGGAGAAGTTTAATGCAGGGTTAGGTTATAAAAAAATATCCCAAGCTTTGAACATCTCACGGAGCACTGTTCAATCCATCATCCAAAAATGTATGGCACAATTGCAAACCTACCAAGACATGGCCGTCCACCTAAACTGACAGGCCGGGCAAGGAGAGCATTCATCAGAGAAGCAGCCAAGAGGCCCATGGTAACTCTGGAGGAGCTGCAGAGATCCACAGCTCAGGTGGGAGGATCTGTCCACAGGACAACTATTAGTCGTGCACTCCACAAATCTGCCCTTTATGGAAGAGTGGCAAGAAGAAAGCCATTGTTGAAAGAAAGTCCCATTTGCAGTTTATGGGAAGCCATGTGGGGACACAGCAAACATGTGGAAGAAGGTGCAGTGGCATTGCTATGGGGGTGCGGCCCGCACCCGGGTGACACCCGCCAGAGGGTGACACCCAGCTCAGACTGGCACCGGCGCCGCATTGAGAGGGGCGCCGCGGCTCCCTCCTTCCCTTCCGGGATCTCCTCTCCTCTGCTCCATGCGATGTGCAGGGAGAGTGGGGGAGGAGGGAGCGAGGCAGAGACAGACTGGGTGCCCAGGGTCCGACCGTCCCCACACACACCTCCACATGGCGCGGCCATAATCAGATCTCTGTCCCCGCCGGCTGCACTCACTGCTGATTCCTCCTCGGCTGGGACGTGTACACAGGCCGGGAGGAAGACCCTAAACACACAGCCAGAGCTACAATGGAATGGTTTAGATCAAAGCATATTCATGTGTTAGAATGACCCAGTCAAAGTCCAGACCTAAATCCAATTGAGAATCTGTGGCACGACTTGAAAATTGCTGTTCACAGACAGTCTCCATCCAATCTGATTGAGCTTGAGATATTTTGCAAAGAAGAATGGGCAAAAATTCACTCTATAGATGTGCAAAGCTGGTAGAGACATCCCCAAAAAGACTTGCAGCTGTAATTGCAGTGAAAGGTGATTCTACATCATTCCCCGGGACTGTCACATCATATGGGGGCCGGGGGAAACCGGGTGGCATCAACCGGTGACCATGCTCATGCCTATATAAGTGAATGCGCTCCACGCACACGGCATTACAGCCGGATACAGCGACGAGTCAACATCTCCAGGAGAGAAGAGGGAAGAAGGCGACGAAAAAGACCGGGCCCCCGCTAGCAAAAGAGCTGGAAGAAGATAGCGGAGGCCCGGCAGAAGGAAGAAAGAACCGGAGAGCGAGAGAAGAACCGGAGAGCACGGAGACGACACCGGAGACCCCCGAAGTTGTAAGAAGACCCCCGAAGTCGGAAGAAGACCCCCGAAGTCGGAAGAAGACCCCCAGAGCTGCCTAATAAATTACTTTAAAAACCTGTGTAGGGTTTTTATTGACATTTTTTTTCCACCAGGTGAATGGGTAGGGGTACGATGTACCCCATACACATTCACATAGGGTGGGGAGCCGGGATCTGGGGGCCCCCTTATTAAAGGAGGCTCCCGGATTCCGATAAGCCCCCCGCCCGCATACCCCAACAACCAACGGCCAGGGTTGTCGGGACGAGGCCCTGTCCTCATCAACATGGGGGCAGGGTGCTTTGGGGTGGGGGGCCACAGGGCGCCCCCCTGCCCCAAAGCACCCACCCCCCCATGTTGAGGGCATGCGGCCTGGTACGGTTCAGGTGGGGCGCTCGCTTGTCCCCACCCCATTTCCTGACCAGCCGGGCTGCGTGCTCGCATAAGGGTCTGCTATGGATTTTGGGGGGGACACCCACGCCGTTTTTTTTCGGCGTGGGGGTTCCCGTTAAAGTCCATACCAGACCTAAGGGCCTGGTATGCTCCTGGAGGGGAACCCATGCCGTTTTTTTATTTAAAATTTGGCGTGGAGTTCCCCCTCAAGATCCCTGTTCAGAATGCAACACATGTGCAAATCAAATGCTTGCCCATAGAACATAATGGGCCTGAATCCGCACCTGAGCCGCACCGCAATGCCTAGAGAACGCACACGTTTTTTCGGCAATGCCCAGTGCGAATGCATCGCACATATGTGAACCAGCCTCATTGAAATCAATGTATTTTATAATGTTATGCGAATTGGATGCGGTGTAAGCCGCAACCAATTCGCATAGGTGTGAACCCGGCCTTACCGCGATTTCGTGGCCGCGATTTCAGGGAATGCCAGTCTATAGAGCTAAACTCGCATCGCACACGGAAAAACTTGCACAGGACTCTTTTTTCCCACAGCTTAGATTCGCAACGCATTGATGTGAACGGCACTAATGTAAAACAATGTTATTTAAATGACTTGCGAATTTGAGCAATCGCAACGGCTCAAATTCGCAATAGAATTCGCAGCAGTGTGAACCCAGCCTCAGGCTGGGCTGCGGGAGTGAAGCCGTCCGAGTTCAGCTGAACTCGCACGATTTCACTCCCGCATGTCTGTCCCGATTTCGGCCTCAATTACAAGGACATTTGTGCAGGTTTCTGCACAGATGTCAATGTAAATCGCGGCCCGAAATCGCAAAAAATAGTACAGAAACTACTTTTTAAAATCGGTGCGGCGTCGCACTGATTAGAACGGTGTCATTGCCGGCAAATGCTGCCGATTTGACATGCGTTTTGACATGTCAAAACGCATGTCAAATTGCGCCAGTGTGAACCAGGGCATAGCTGCGAATTTGGTGACCTGGGAGAGAGAAGGGGGAGGGGGGAAGTGTAGTGAGGAGAAGGAGAGAAATCCTGATGAGAACTGAACACATCTGCAAATCAGATGCGTGCCCATAGAAGATAATGGGCCTGAATTCGCACCTGAGCCGCACCACAATGCCTAGAAAACGCACACGTTTTTTGGGCAATGCGCAGTGCGAATGCATCGCACATATGTGAACCAGCCTCATTAAAATCAATGTATTTCATAATGTTATGCGAATGGGATGCGGTTCAAGCTGCAACCAATTCACATAGGTGTGAACGGGGCCTAAAAGGGAAGCTTTTTCTTTTTTCTTGCAGAATCATACTTACCTAGGTGGGTGCTGCATCTGTCCCCCGCCAGCTCTAACACTGAGAACCGAGCGATCAAACACCGCCAATTACTCGGTTCCCAGTGCTCCCTAAGCAGAGAGCTGCTGACTATTAGTCCCCGCTCTCTGCTCTGCGCCCCATCGTTGGTATCAGTGGGAGGAATAGTGCCCTATCATTGGTGTCAGTAGGGGGACTAGTGCCCCATCGTTGGTGTCAGTAGGGGGAATAGTGCCCCATTGCTCGTATTAGTAGGAGGAATAGTGCCCCATCATTGGTATCAGTGGGGGGAATAGTGCTCCATCACTGGCATTTATTGGGAGGATAAGTGCCCCATCACTGGTATTAGTGGGAGGAATAGTGCCCCATCGTTAGTGTCAGAGGGAGGAATAGCGTCCCATCAATGATATTAGCGGGAGGAATAGTGCCTTATTGTTGGTGTCAGTGGGAGGAATAGTGCCCCATTGTTGGTGCCAGAAGAAGGAATAGTGCCCTATTGTTGGTGTCAGAGGGAGGAATAGTGTCCCATCAATGATATTAGTGGGAGGAATAGTGCCCCATTGTTGGTGTCAGTGGGAGGAATAGTGTCCTATTGTTGGTGTCAGAGGGAGGAATAGCGTCCCATCAATGATATTAGTGGGAGGAATAGTGCCTCATTGCTGGTGTCAGTGGGAGGAATAGTGCCCCATTGTTGGTGCCAGAAGGAGGAATAGTGCCCTATTGTTGGTGTCAGTGGGAGAAATAATGTCCCCAGGGCCGGTGTTCTGCAGAGAAACGTCCCCCAGGTGGATTCTGCCCCCACCTGTACTGCGCAGGCGCGGCGCTTGCGTAGTACCAACGTGAATGATCTTCCGAAAATAGCCGAACGTGTAGAGCTGAGAGTCAGCTCTAGACAGTACCTGCGTGGACCTATCTATAAGTGGTCAGTCTGCCTCATGTCCTCGGTTTGCTCGGCCTCCTGGCTCTTTTTTTAACATCCTCCATGTCCACGGGGATGGTAAAGAAAGAGCCTGGATGTCAGAAGTGTAGCACAATTTGGTGTGCGCAGGCGCCATCTAGAGCTAACTCTCAGCTCTACATGTTCGGCTATTTTCGCGCCTCTGCACCTGCGCAGTACAGAGCGGGCAGAATCTGCTGGGGGGCAATTCTCGGCAGGACACCAGATAAAGGCAAGCAAAGGACTGCACCCGGCCACACCACACCATAACGTACCATGCAGGTTCATTGCCATGCGTTTTGACCACGTATGTTAATGTGCGAGTTACCACAACACTCGAGTGTGAATGGAGTCAGACGACTTTTACAGAAAAAATAGTCCCTATTGGAATTCCCCTCAAATTCCGGTTCAGTGACAGCTGGAAGATGGGGGATGTTTAGGAGACATGTTAGTACATGACAATGAGGAGAGGGGACATGTAGTCTGATTATTTACCGACCACAATTAAAATCCTCTGCAGGAAAACCTGAGCGCAGCTTATTAGAGGAAAAACTTAAAGACGGACGCACAGTAGATAATGAGGATTTTGTTTGCAAGGGAAAAAGGGAGCAGATTGGAAAACCAGGAAAAGGACAAAAATAAGCGCAGTGTACATAGTGTATGTCACATTCCGTACACACACAGCCGAACTGCAATAGATTTCGCTGATTCTGCTGAGAAGCCTTTAAAGTCGATGTCAACCCAATCACTAAAATCTCATAGAAGCTTTAACATGTTAATGTCATTCCAAAAGTAATTTTAAGCCTATTGAAATCAATGCACTGTCCCTGGGGTGGATTCAAGAGAGTGCAAAATCTGGTGCAGCTGGGCATAGAAACCAATCAGCTTCCACGTTGTTTTGTCAAAGCTTAATTGAGCAAGCTAAAGTTAGAAGCTGATTGGTTACAATGCAGAGCTGCACCAGATTTTGCACTCTTCGGTTTTAGTAAATTAACACCATTTCCTTCATACACCTGAAGAGGAAGTAAACCCTGATGGGTTTTACTTCCTCTTTGTTTCCCTGCAAAGGTAAAGCATAATGGGCTACTATGCATCGCATACTTGCCCATTATGTGTCACTTACCTGAAACCGAAGCCTGCGATGTCCCCGATTTCCTCGCCGGCTGGAAGCGTCCATCTTCCTTCCGGGGCCGCGGACTCCGGCTCTGTGACTGGCCGAAGTCGCGTGACGTCACTCTAGGGTGACCACATTTTTAAACTACCATTCAGGGACAACCCCCCCCTTCCCAAAAATCAGCTTGTGCTGTAACGAATCACAGCACAGTGATTGGACACAAGAGGCAGGATTTCTGATTTCTCCAATCACAAGCAGGGGGCGGGGAATGTGCTCCTCCAGGCATTCCCGGCCAGGACAAGTACTGTCAGTGAGTAAACGGTAATGTGGCGGCCTTTTTTGGGGGCATCAGATTGGCCCGGGGGGGGGGGTAGCTGTGTCAGTTTCATTCCGGGACACTGTATTGTCCTGGAATGAAGGTGCCCGGGACAGACCTGCAAAATGCGGGCAATCCGGGACACATGGTCACCCTACGTCACTCCCGCGCATGCGCACAGGAGCCGCCAGTCACGGCATGACCTTTACTGGAAACAGCGCGCCGTGACCTTTCTAAAAGCGCGCATGCGCCGAATACATCGGCACATGCGCAGAAGAAATCCTTGTACGGGGAATTGTAAATATCTCCTAAACCGTGTAGGTTTAGGAGATATTTACAGCACCTACAGGTAAGCCTTAATCCAGGCTTACCTGTAGGTGAAAGTGTGTTGTAAGGGTTTACAACCTCTTTAACCGCTTCAGCCCCGGACCATTTCGCTGGCCAAAGACCAGGCCACTTTTTGCGATTCGGCACTGCGTCGCTTTAACTGACAATTGCGCGGTCGTGCGACGTGGCACCCAAACAAAATTGATGACCTTTTTTTCCACAAATAGAGCTTTCTTTTGGTGGTATTTGATCCCCTCTGCGGTTTTTATTTTTTGCGCTATAAACAAAAATAGAGCGACAATTTTGAAAAAAATTCAATATTCTTTACTTTTTGCTATAATAAATATCCCCAAAAAATATATAAAAAACGTTTTTTTTCCTCAGTTTAGGCCAATACGTATTCTTCTACAATTTTTGGTAAAAAATTGCAATAAGCGTTTATTGATTGGTTTGCGCAAAAAGTTATAGCGTCTACAAAATAGGGGGTAGTTTTATGGCATTTTTATTAATATTTTTTTTTTTTTACTAGTAATGGCGGCGATCTGCCATTTTTATTGTGACTGCGACATTATGGCAGACACATCGGACACTTTTGACACATTTTTGGGACCATTTTTACAGCGATCAGTGCTATAAAAATACTGATTACTGTAAAAATGACACTGGTAGTGAAGGGGTTAACCACTAGGTGGCGCTGAAGGGGTTAAGTCAGTACTAGGGAGTGATTCTAACTGTAAGAGGGTGTGGCACTGATGACCGTTCCCGATCACGGGAAACAGCCATCAGTGACATGTCACTAGGCAGAATAGGGGAATGCCTTGTTTACAAAGGCATCCCCCCGTTCTGCCTTTGCCGACCGCAATTGCCAGCCGCCTGGGAACATCGAGTTCCCAGGACCCGCGAACACGCTCACGGGGCGGGCGCGTGTGCGCGCCCGCTGGGCGGCAAATTTAAAGGGACGTACAGGTACGCCCATTTGCCTGCCCGTGCCATTGTGTCGACGTACATCTGCGTGCGGCAGTCGGCAAGTGGTTAAAAAAACACTGAAAAAACATCCTCTGTACTGCAATTATCTAAAGAAAAATTGCCATTATCTCCATGTCTAAAAACAATATTCCATTAGTGGACTCTTCTCTCCTATTTGTTTTGTACTGCTGTACCTTTTCATTTGCTCTTCAATATGAATAAAAAAGAGTTTGGATTAAAAAAAAATGTAAAAATGCATTATATTCAAGTTCTGTGTCTTATTGAAGGGTTAAGCTGCCTGTGGATGGTCAGAAGTCATCAGGTGAACATTAGGGTGACCAAATTTCCAAACTACCATTCAGGGACACCCTCCCTTCCCAAAAATCAGCTTGTGCTGTAACGAATCACAGCACAGTGATTGGACACAAGAGGCGGGATTTCTGATTTCTCCAATCACAAGCAGGGGGCGGGGAATGTGCTCCTCCAGGCATTCCCAGCCAGGACAAGTACTGTCAGTAAGTAAAGCGGTGATGTGGCGGCCTTTTTTGGGGGCATCAGATTGGCCCGGGGGGGGGGGTGGCTGTGTCAGTTTCATTCCGGGACACTGTATTGTCCTGGAATTAATGTGCCCTGGACAGACATGCAAAATGCGGGACTGTCCCGGGCAATCCGGGACACGTGGTCACCCTAGTGACCATACTGTCCAGACCGACTAGGTCCAGGTATGTCAATGCATAAAGCTGCATTTGAAACAGAACATAGACTTCAATACTCAAAGTGGAGCTTCACTTTTGTTTGGCATTACAAAACGAATGCAGTCATCACATCTAAGAATTGGTAAACTGCTATATAATAAATGTTTGCTTTTGGATTTAATTCCTCTTTAGCCACTTCAACACTGCACCATAGCCGAATGACAGATACAGTGCGGCTCTGTAGTTCTGGGAGAGTGTCCATGGACGTCCTCCCGGAAAACGCCTCCCCTGCACCCCCTTGGGGCACGCATCTGGTGCACTCTGTGACCTTTGGACAGAGCTGATCACAGATTCAGGTAAAGGGTCAATCACAGTGGCCCTTTACCATGTGATCAGCTGTGTCCAATCACAGCTGATTACATGTAAACAAATTTGCCAGTTATCAGCATTCCTCACACGCTGTCACTGTGTGAGGAAAGGAGAGCCAATAACCGGCAAGGCTAACAGGGCTCATTTATAACTTTTAATCAAGGCACTGATCATCAATGCCTTGATTATTAGTGCAGTTTATAAGTGCCCATCAATGAAGTTTATCAGCGCCCACCAATGCAGCTTATCAGTGCCCATCAGTGAAGCTTATCAGCGCCCACCAATGTAGCTTATCAGTGCCTTTTAGTGCCCATCTGTGCCACCTTTCAATGCCCATCAGTGCCTTCTCATCAGTTCCCATCGGTGCCTTCTCATCAGTTCCCCTCAGTGCCGCCTCCTCAATATCCATCAGTGCCGCCTCCTCTGTGGACATTGGTGAAGAAGAAAAATTACTTATTTGCAAAATGTAATAACAAAAAAACGGACAACATTTTTTTTTCAACATTTTTTAATTTTTTTGGTTGTTTAGCAAAAAATAAAACCCCCAGTGGTGATTAAATACAGAAAGGTCTATCTGTCTCCAAAAAATTGTAAAAATGTAATTTGGGTACAATGTTGCATTGTTATTGTCAGTCAAAGTGTGACAGCACTCAAAGCTAAAAAATGGCCTGGGCAGGAAGAGGGTGAAAGTGCCCGGAATTGAAGTGGTTAAAATCCAAGGGTGGCTACATTGTTTCATACAGTGGGATCTAGGACTCCATCTGCTGGCTGGAATTGTAAATATGAAAATTAAAGTGTATGTGAACACTTACCTTGTAAAACAACCCATTCAGTTTAAATATATATACTGGAATATATATAGATCTATATAGATATAGATCGATATATAGATATAGATATATCCATATCTATATATCTCTATATAAATATATATAGAGATATATATAGATATTTCTAACTATCTATCTATCTATATATATCTATATATACTGTATACATGTATATATACAGCACCTATACACTATATATATATATATATATATTTATATATATATATATATATATATATATATATATATATACAGTGGGTACGGAAAGTATTCAGACCCCCTTAAATTTTTCACTTTGTTATATTGCAGCCATTTGCTAAAATCATTTAAGTTCATTTTTTTCCTCATTAATGTACACACAGCACCCCATATTGTCAGAAAAACACAGAATTGTTGACATTTTTGCAGATTTATAAAAAAAAATAAAAAAAAATGAAATATCACATGGTCCTAAGTATTCAGATCTTTTGCTGTGACACTCATATATTTAACTCAGGTGCTGTCCATTTCTTCTGATCATCCTTGAGGCCGGGTTCACACTGGGGCGACAAACACTCCGACATTGGGAGCTCATGTCGCATGACGTGTGAAAATCAATGTTTCCCTATGAGAGCCGTCTTAACTGGTCCGACACATGTCGGTCCGACTTTGAAAATGCTCCCTGTACTACTTTGGTCCGACTTTGATCCTACTTCAGCCCATTGACTATCATTGAAGTCGGATCAAAGTCGGACCGCAGTCTTGCATGATCCGACTTTGGCATGTGACTTGTGCTCTGCTGCTCTTGAGGGGGAACTCCAGGCCAAATTTTAAATAAAAAACCGGCATGGGTTCCCCCCTCAGGAGCATACCAGGCCCTTGGGTCTGGTCTGGATTTGAAGGGGAACCCCCTACGCCGAAAAAACGGCGCGGGGGTCCCCCCCCAGGATCCAAACCAGACCCTTATCCAAGCACGCAACCTGGCAGGCCGCAGGGGAAGAGGGGGGGACGAGAGAGCGGCCCCCCTCCCTCCTGAACCATACCAGGCCGCATGCCCTCAACATGGGGGGTTTGGGGCTCTGGGGCAGGGGGGCGACCTGCGGCCCCCCCCACCCCAAAGCACCCTGTCCCCATGTTGATGAGGACAGGGCCTCTTCCTGACAACCCTGGCCGTTGGTTGTCGGGGTCTGCGGGCGGGGGGCTTATCGGAATCTGGGAGCCCCCCCTTGATAAGGGGGGCCCCCAGATCCCGGCCCCCCCACCCTATGTGAATTAGTATGGGGTACATCGTACCCCTACCCATTCACCTGGTGGGAAAAAAATGTCAAGAAAAAACACAACACAGCTTTTTAAATTAATTTATTGCACAGCTCCGGCGTCTTCTTCCGACTTCGGGGGTCTCCGCGCTCTCCGGTTCTTTCTTCTGCCGGGCCTCCGCTATCTTCTTCCAGCTCGCAGACCCCGACAACCAACGGCCAGGGTTGTCGGGAAGAGGCCCTGTCCTCATCAACATGGGGACAGGGTGCTTTGGGGTGGGGGGGGCCGCAGGTCGCCCCCCTGCCCCAGAGCACCAAACCCCCCATGTTGAGGGCATGCGGCCTGGTACGGTTCAGGAGGGAGGGGGGCCGCTCTCTCGTCCCCCCCTCTTTCCCTGCGGCCTGCCAGGTTGCGTGCTCGGATAAGGGTCTGGTTTGGATCCTGGGGGGGACCCTCACGCCGTTTTTTCGGCGTAGGGGGTTCCCCTTCAAATCCAGACCAGACCCAAGGGCCTGGTATGCTCCTGAGGGGGGAACCCATGCCGGTTTTTTATTTAAAATTTGGCCTGGAGTTCCCCCTCAAGATTCATACCAAACACAGTGCCTGCTATTGGCGGGGATCCAAGTTGGATCCCCGTTCATTGAAAGTCGGACATATGTCGGCTTCATGTCGCGGGGCAAAATCGGATCCAAAGTAGGACGGCTGTAGTGTCGCACAAGTGTGAACCCAGCCTGAGATGGATCTACACCTTCATTTGAGTCCAGCTGTGTTTGATTATACTGATTGGACTTGATTAGGAAAGCCACACACCTGTCTATATAAGACCTTACAGCTCACAGTGCATGTCAGAGCAAATGAGAATCATGAGGTCAAAGGAACTGCATGAAGAGCTCAGAGACAGAATTGTGGCAGGGCACAGATTTGGCCAAGGTTACAAAAAAATTGTGCTGCACTTAAGGTTCCTAAGAGCACAATATCCTCTATAATCCTTATATGGAAGACGTTTGGGACGACCAGAACCCTTCCTAAAGCTGGCCGTCCGGCCAAACTGAGCTATCGGGGGAGAAGAGCCTTGGTGAGAGAGGTAAAGAAGAACCCAAAGATCACTGTGGCTGAGCTCCAGAGATGCAGTCGGGAGATGGGAGAAAGTTGTAGAAAGTCAACCATCACTGCAGCCCTCCACCAATCAGGGCTTTATGGGAGAGTGGCCCGACAGAAGCCTCTCCTCAGTGCAAGACACATAAAAGCCCGCATGGAGTTTGCTAAAAAAACACCAGAAGGACTCCAAGATGGTGAGAAATAAGATTCTCTGGTCTGATGAGACCAAGATATAACTTTTTGGCCTCAATTCTAAGCGGTATGTGTGAAGAAAACCAGGCACTGCTCATCACCTGTCCAATACAGTCCCAACAGTGAAGTATGGTGGTGGCAGCAAAAATGTCAACAATTCTGTGTTTTTCTGTCAATATGGGGTGCTGTGTGTACATTAATGAGAAAAAAAAATGTCACCGTCCCAGCAACTGACCCAGCTTTTCATAATACACAGAACCCACTATACGCCACAAAAATGATATGCCTGGGGAAAATACACATCCCCCCTATGTCCGCGATGCTCCATATCTAACGTAGCTCTTATACATATGCTTTGGCGCTGCCCTAAGCTCCATAAATATTGGGAGAAAGTCTTCCAGACCCTGAATACATTATGTCGGACAGAAATAACAAGGACATCTAAAATAGCAATATTGGGAATAATTCCAGATGGAGCTTTACCTATCGATATGTATAAGATGTGGACTAGATCACTCTACCTAGCCTGTAAGCTTATCTTACAAAATTGGATTGCTACAATCCCACCAACCCACAAACAATGGGGCAACAAGGTAAATTATATACTAAAAAGAGAAAAACTAGCCTACAAACATAGAGGAGCTCCCCATAAATGTAATAAAATATGGTCTTATTGGCTTGATTCGAGTAACTTGATTTATGATGGTGCATGTGGGGAGATTGGGGGAGGAGGGGGGAGAGGACTAGATAGGAGAGAGGAGATCGACTTATAATAAATCTAGAAACAGAAAATAGAATTAAGATGGAATCTTATATAGAGGTATATGTTATATGTTTTATGTTTAGTGTTGTATTATCTACTATAATCTTTGATTGAATTAATCTTCTTTTTTCTTTACTATTCCTTTTGGAACACTTAAGAAACTAAATGAAATGTTTAATAATTTTATGTTCACTAACAAACCTTTTAAAAAAAAAGAAAACATTTTTTTTTTTGTATGTAATAAGCATTAACAAAAACAAAAATAAAAATTATTTGATTAAAAAAAAAAAAGAGGAAAAAAAATGAACTTAAATGATTTTAGCAAATGGCTGCAATATAACAAAGAGTAAAAAATGTAAGGGGGTCTGAATACTTTCTGTACCCACTGTATATACTGGAATATATATAGATATAGATCCATATCTATCTATATAGATATAGATATAGATATATCTATATCGCTATATAAATATATATAGAGATAGATAGATATCTATATATAAATATCTATATATCTATCTATATATATCTATATATACTGTATACATGTATATATACAGCACCTATACAATATATATATATATATATATATATATATATATATATATATATGTAGCGGGGTCCTCAATTTAAGGGAAGTGTTTGAGAGGTAGTTATGCTCAAACACCCTAATTTGTCAGGGTTTTTGGAACCATTTCTATTCACAGGGAGAGTATCGGTGTACAGTTCCCTGTGGCCTACAGGTGGCGCTGCCATAGTGGGCTAGGGTTGAACCGCTGATACAGTGCTGTGCCTTGTGTGTCCCCTCTCAGCAGCCATACGGTGGGTGTGGTCTACCTGCTGGACGTGCTGGGAGAGGATATAAAAGGGGCAGACGCTGCCTGTTTGGGTTGGTCTTGGTTCGGTCGTCAGGAGTCCTACTCCCAGGGAGTGTTCCTGTCCGCCCTTGGCACCTTAGGCCCAGGGCGGGTGTTCCTGTTCCATCCTGGGCACCTTTAGCCCAGGGTGAGGTACTATCATGCTGTACCTGTCCGCCCTGGGTACGTGAGCCCAGGGACTGCAGTGGAGGCCTGGGGCCCAACACCTTCGGCTGGGTTCCGCCAGGGATCAAGGAATCTCAGGGTGCCACCTCGCAAGGGGACCCGTATCTAGGATGAGGAGGCCGGGAAGGAACTCTCCGAAGACCCAGTGCAGTGTCATGGTGACGGTAGGGGCCCGGTAACTCTCCGGAGGGATGTCTTCTCCTAAACAAGGGCCATAGCTAAAGAAGGGGATCAGTTTCATCAGGTCTGTGGCAGAGACCAACTTCACAGTCTGTGGCAGAGACTGTGCGTCTATTTAAACTTGCTTGAGAATCTGAGCAAACATCTGTAACGTTTGTGCCTGGACCTCCTCCACACCTTGTACTGTTCTGTTTTTTGCTCCAACCTTTTTCCTATCAGAGACTGTGTTATTGCTAAGAGAAAATAAACTCTGAGTTGGAGTTTCATCTGGTGTGGACATTCACACGTTTCGTCACGATAGGACTTCAACTGGGGATTGGCCAAACCCCAGTTGAAGTCCTATCGTGACGAAACGCGTAGGGGGCCAGTGACGTCATCACGCATTTTCCGAATACGAGGGAGTGCTGCAGAACAAACAGGAACGAACGAGAGACACAGACTAACGCCGGAGCTGCTACTGCCATATCGTTGTATTGCGATTACTGCTTCTAACGATCTTTGGCACTGTAAGTGCAATATTTTTTAAATAAACCAAGCTGGTTTGATATACTACCCTATGGAATTTTCTTTTTATACCTGAGCTTAAGGTCGGTCGAGGAATCCACACTATTGAAATCTAAAGGCTGTGGGGAAGCCTAATTTCCCTGTGCTGAGTGAGACTGTTGTATGCAGTCATGGGCATCTGGTAAGCAGGATATATATCTTTCTCACCCGGGTGTCACTATTGTATCCATTACTTCACGTTTGGGAGCAAGTTTCTTTTTTGGAACACTTCACTTTATACTGGAATGTGTTTGATTTTTTGCACTAAGGAGGTCTTCTTTTTGATGGACTTTATTTATGAACTTTTTCACGGATCATTTATTTACACTGTTATATTTTAGGATTTAATATTTTCCTTCATGGTTTCACCATTGCACTAATTTATTATTAATTTAATAATTTTTGTGTTTTAATTATTACACTAGTTGACTATCAACTCACTTTGTGATCTCTAAATTTAATTTTGGAGATTATTTTTCAGCGCTGCATACCTTTGTTTTTTATGTTCTGTATAGTTTTAGTATATAGCTATTTATGCTAGCTGCTGTCTTTTGACCACTGATCACTTTATTAACCTAATTGTTTTTATTTAGCGCAACGTTAGCCCTATGGCTTCCTTCTCTTTTTACAACTGCAAACCTACCAAGACATGGCCATCCACCTAAACTGACAGGCCGGGCAAGGAGAGCATTAATCAGAGAAGCAGCCATGAGGTAACTCTGGAGGAGCTGCAGAATCCACAGCTCAGGTGGGAGAATCTGTCCACAGGACAACTATTAGTCGTGCACTCCACAAATCTGCCCTTTATGGAAGAGTGGCAAGAAGAAAGTCATTGATGAAAGAAAGTCATAAGAAGTCCTGTTTGCAGTTTGTGAGAAGCCATGTGGGGGACACAGCAAACATGTGGAAGAAGGTGCTCTGGTCAGATGAGACCAAAACTGAACTTTTTGGCTTAAAAGCCATGGGCATCCCCGGATCTCTGCTGGGGTGGCCTGCTTCTCTGCCATGGGGGATGTGCCCTTGAGCCCTTCCATATATGTGTTATAAGGATACAGGATATGGCGTGAAGCCCAACACGGGTGACCCATTCCATAATAGGTCTAGAGATTTTACAAATATGATATAAACTGATGAAAGGAAGACTATGCAGAAAGTGTCATTCTCTCTCTTCTGAGGGGAAGGTGGTTTATCCGTGATTACAATGTATGCCTCTCTGATTATGGACACTATACACTGTTAAAGTCAATGCCATGGTCCTTACCTTTTATTGTGAAAACTTGAATAAAAACCATTGAAAATAAAAGCCATGGGCGTAGCATAAGGGGTTGCAGGGGTCACAACCGCAACCCCATCCCCTAGCTCCATGGGGCCCCTGAAGCCTCCCTGTCATATTATCATATCCTTCACAAAGTCCAGCTCCGATCTGCCCTAGGGCCCCACAGCCAGGCTCCAGTACAGGGCTTCCACTTTGCCTTCCACTGTCCACACTAGGGTTGCTACCTTTTCTTCAAGTCAAACCCAAACACTTTAGCGGCGCACAGCAATTTTTTTTATAGTATAAACTATACATATATTTTGCAATTAAATAACATTTCTAATCATATGAAGTTAATCACAAGAGTCCCCCTTTACATCAGAGTCCACAGAGTTCCCCCTTTTACATCTGAATCCACAGAGTTCCCGCTTTTACATCAGAGTCCACAGAGTTCCCCTTTTACATCTGAATCCACAGAGTTTCCGCTTTTACATGTGAATCCACAGAGTTCCCGCTTTTACATGTGAATCCACAGAGTTCCCGCTTTTACATGTGAATCCACAGAGTTCCCGCTTTTACATCTGAATCCACAGAGTTCCCGCTTTTACATCTGAATAATCCACAGTGTTTCCGCTTTTACATGTGAATCCACAGAGTTTCCGCTTTTACATGTGAATCCAGAGTTCCCGCTTTTACATGTGAATCCACAGAGTTCCCGCTTTTACATCTGAATCCACAGAGTTCCCACTTTTACATCTGAATCCACAGAGTTTCCGCTTTTACATCTGAATCCACAGAGTTCCCGCTTTTACATCTGAATCCACAGTGTTTCCGCTTTTACATCTGAATCCACAGAGTTCCCGCTTTTACATCTGAATAATCCACAGAGTTCCTGCTTTTACATCTGAATCCACAGAGTTCCCCCTTACATCTGAATCCACAGAGTTCCCGCTTTTACATCTGAATCCACAGAGTTCCCGCTTTTACATCTGAATCCACAGAGTTCCCGCTTTTACATCTGAATCCACAGAGTTCCCACTTTTACATCTGAATCCACAGAGTTTCCGCTTTTACATCTGAATCCACAGAGTTCCCACTTTTACATCTGAATCCACAGAGTTCCCGCTTTTACATCTGAATCCACAGAGTTCCCGCTTTTACATTTGAATCCACAGAGTTCCCCTTTTACATCTGAATCCACAGAGTTCCCCCTTTTACATCTGAATCCACAGAGTTCCCCATTTTACATCTGAATCCACAGATTCCCTTACACTGTATAGGGGAACTCTGCAGACTCTAAAGTAAGGGAGAACTTTGGGGACTCTGATGTAAGGGAGAACTCTGGGGACTCTAACATAAGGGATGCTCTGGGAACCCTGATTTAGGAGGGAACACTGAGAACTCTGATATAAGGGGGAACACTGCGGCCTCTGGTGTAAAGGGGAATTCTAAAGTAAGGGGTGCTCTGAGAACCCTGATTTACCTCAGTGTACTGACTCAAAGGCAGGAGAGAGAAGGGGGGAGACATTCACAGACAGGGATGGATGGTGAGCTCACTCACCCCTTGGTAATCAGCACATCTAATCCAGATGTATCTGAGGCTGCTGGACTTCAAATTTCCGGCCCCCACTTTCCTTTTATGAGACACATCACCGGGGATTGGAGTGTGGGCAGACACAGAGGGGTAGAGGAGGGAAGAAGAGGAGTAGATCTCCTCTCCCATCTGTGTGTGGGGAGAATTGATAGTGCTGGCTTCGGGCAGTGTGAAAGAGAGTGTAACAGACACTCTTGGCTTACACAAGCCATAGTCCGGGTTTCATGCAGTCTGAAACCCGGATGCGTGATTCCAAACCTGAACTGTCCAGGTGAATCCCGGACAGGTGGCAACCCTAGTCCACACCCCTCCATTCCCATTGGCTGGGGAGAAGCTGTGAGACATTTCCTGAATGGAGAGCAGCACGGGGTGAGAATCGCCCAGGATGGGGAAGTGTCTGTGCTGTGTGCAAGGAATGGTACCCGAGCTCAGCGAGTTAAGAGGAGGAGAGTGCCGTCTAGGGATGAGCCGAACACCCCCCTGGTTCGGTTCGCACCAGAACTTGCGAACGGACCCAAAGTTCGCGCGAACTTTAGAACCCTATTAAATACAATGGATGCGAACGTTCGAAATCAAAAGTGCTAATTATAATGGCTAATATGTAAGTCATTGTCCTAAAAAGGGTTTGGGGACCTGGGTTCTGCCCCAGGGGACACATATCAATGCAAAAAAAAGTTTTAAAACTACCGTTTTTTGGGAGCAGTCATTTTAATGATGAAAAAAGTGAAAAAAAAGTGAAATATTCCTTTAAATATCGTACCTGGGGGGTGTCTAAAGTATGCCTGTGAAGTGGCACGTGTTTCCCGTGTTTAGAACTGTCCCTGCACAAAATGACATTTCTAAAGGAAAAAAAGCCATTTAAAACTGCTTGCGGCTTTAATGTCATGTCTGGTCCCGGTAATATGGATGAAAATCTTTGAGAAAAATGGCATAGCTACCCCATCACCCCCCCCCCCTACCCCAGCCCATTACCAGCTCCTTTGGGTCTTGTATGGATATTAAGGGGAACCCTGCACCCAAAATAAAAAAAGGCCCTATATACTCTGAATAGCAGTATACAGGCGGTGCAAACAAGACAGGAACTGTAGGTTTGTTCTTAAGTAGAATCTGTTTGTAATTTTGAACATGTACACTGTTTAAGTGTAGCTCCAGCCAAAAAATATATTTTTAAGCTTTTTGGAAAACAAAGGGAAGGGTTATCACCCCTGTAACATTTGTTTTGCTGTCTGTGCACCTGTTCAGAAGATTTCACCTCACTTTCCGTCCCAATGACAAATGTTTTTGGAAAAGTGGGTTTTTTATTGAAACAAGGATTGGTGATAAAGCATCAGTAGAGAGGAGACACCTTTTTCCCATATTAACTCTTACAGGAGAGAATTTCCCTTCCTAGGGGTAGATTTCCTCTCACTTCCTGTTGTCTCCTTCCGTTTGTAAGTAGGAGTCGTTTGTAAGTTGGATGTTTGAAAGTAGGGGCCTGCCGTATATACTCTGCAGAAATTTGCCCCTTAGGTGTCGGTGTTGCCACAACACTGTGAGCCCTCACAGTTACTCTTGGTGGGCGCATGAATGGGCCCTACTGTGAATTATTAGATCAAGAATTGTAATTACATGCCCCTGTTGAACAGGGGAAGAAAAATTGGGCCTTAGGCACTGGTGCCACAACACTGCAACCCCTCACAGATACTGTACTTGGAGCACAGCAATGAGCCCTGTTGCAAAGTATTGCATCAAAATTTTTAATTACACGCCCCTGTTAAACAAGGGCTGAAAAATTGGGCCTTAGGCACTGGTGCTGGTGCCACGACACTGCAACCTCTCCCAGATACTCTAGTTGGAGTGCAGGAATGAGCCCTGCTGCAAAGCATTGCATCAAAAATTGTAATTACATGCCCCTGTTAAACAGGGGCTGAAAAATTGGGCCTTAGCCACTGGTGGCAGCACCCAGAAACAAAAAAGTTCTTCCAAGCTATCATCAAGAATCGGATCATTGAGGAGGAGGAGTCAACATAACAGGACAGTCACTCAGCATCAGCATCAGTCTTGAAGGGATGTGACATTTGAAAATAAATTATTCTGTTATATCAGCTTCAGTCTTGAAGGGATGTGACATTTGAAAATAAATTATTCTGTTATATCAGCTTCAGGTGCTTGGTAGCTGGTGGTGATCCAAGACTGGTTCATCTTTATGAAGGTCAGTCGATCAACCGAGTCGGTGGACAGGCGCACCCTGTGATCCGTGACAAAGCCTACAGCAGCACTGAATGTGCGTTCCGAAAGAACGCTGGATGTAGGACAGGCCAGTAGCTCGATTGCATACTGTGCAAGCTCTGGCCAGTGATCCATCCTCAAGACCCAGTAAGCCAGAGGATTTTCGGTGGGAAAGGTGTCCAAGTCTGACCTTGCCCCTAGGTATTCCTGCACCATGTATATCAGACGCTGGCGATGGTTGCTGGAACCGATCATACCTTGGGGCTGCGGACTAAAGAATTGTCTGAACGCATCGGTCAGACGGCCACCTTCTCCACCGCTCCTCCAAGCCTCAGCAACTCATTGTCCAGGACCAGGAGTTTGTAACCTCCCAGTCTCTGGGAACGCGTTGCACAGACCTTTCTGCAAGGCCTCCCGGAGTTGTCTCATCCTCTGCTCCCTCTGCGACGGCAAGATAAGGTCCGCAACCTTACCCTTGTACCGTGGATCAAGGAGAGTGGCCAGCCAGTAATGGTCCCTCTCCTTGACCTGAAGAATACGAGGATCCTTCCGCAGACTTTGCAGGATCAGGGAGGCCATGCAGCGTAGGTTAGCTGAGGCATTCGGTCCGGAGTCCTCTGGGTCACTAAGGACGACATGATCCGCAGCCACCTCCTCCCAGCCACGTACAAGTCCACAGGTTTGTTGGGACTGTAAATCATCCCTAAAAGACTGCTGCTGTTGATGCTGAGTGCCATGCTCCACCTCCATGCTGACACAATCCTCCTCCTCCTCCTCCTCTTCATGCTCCAACAGGTGGACAAGAGGTACAGTGTCACTGATGCATGCACTGTCACTGCTCACCATCCTCGTGGCCTCCTCAAAATGGTGCCAGGACTGCATCCCTGATCATGCCCCACTGGCGTGGTGAAAAAAACCCGAGCTCCCCTGACCCTGTCCTTGTGCCGTAGTCGCACAGGTACTCATTGATGGCCCTCTGCTGCGTGTGCAGCTGCTGCAGCATGGCCAACGTTGAGTTCCACCTGGTGGGCATGTCACATATAAGGCGGTTCTTGGGCAGGTTCAACTCCTTTTGCAGCTCAGCCAGCCGAGCACTGGCATTATATGATCTGTGGAAATGCACACAGACTTTCCTGGCCTGTCTCAGGACATCCTGTAAGCCCGGGTACCTGCCAAAGAACCGCTGCACCACCAGGTTAAGGACGTGAGCCACACAGGGCACATGGGTCAGTTGTCCCTGTCGGAGGGCGGAGAGGAGGTTGGTGCCATTGTCGCAAACCACCATTCCTGGCTTAAGCTGGCGTGGCGTCAACCACCTCTCGGCCTGCCCCTGCAGAGCAGACAGAACCTCTGCCCCAGTGTGGCTCCTGTCCCCCAAACATACCAGCGCAAGCATGGCATTGCATCTTTTTGCCTGCAGACTTGCGTAGCCCCTTGAACGCCTACGGAGCACCGCTGGTTCCAGAGACAAAGCACAGGAAGAGGCCATGGAGGAAGAAGAAGAGGAGGGGGTGGAGGAGAGAGGTGTGTCACAACCAGTAGTAGCATTTTGGAGGCGTGGCGGCGGAACAACCTCCAACACTACTGCACCTTGTCCTGCATCCTTCCCAGCTGCCAAAAGAGTGACCCAATGGGCCGTGAAATAAAGGTAACGCCCCTGTCCATGCCTGCTGGACCATGAGTCAGCGGTAATATGCACCTTACCGCTGACCGCCCTGTCCAGCGAGGCATGGACATTGCCTTCCACATGCCGGTAGAGAGCCGGAATTGCCTTCCGTGAGAAAAAGTTGCGTTTGGGAACCTGCCACTGAGGAACCGCATATTGCATAAACTCACGGAAGGGGGCAGAGTCTACAAACTGAAAAGGCAGCAGTTAAATTGCTAGCAATTTAGCCAAGCTAGCATTCAACCGCTGGGCATGTGGATGGCTGGGAGTGAACTTCTTTCGACGGTCCAGCAGCTGGGGCAGGGAAATTTGCCTGCTACAATCGGACGTCAGTGTACTGCTAGCAGAGTGCCCGCAAGTACTTGGCTGTGACACACCTAATTCTACACCTTCATTCCTCTCAGTGCAGGTTTCAGAGAGGACTGAAGGTATAGTGGGGTTGGAGATCCCAGCTGTTGAGGAGCAAGGAGAGGTCCGCTTTGTTCTTTGGTGTGGGTCTTTAAGGTACGCTTGCCAACGAGCTGCATGGCAGGTCAACATATGTCTGGTCAAGCAAGTGGTGCCCAAGCGGCTGATGTTTTGGCCACGCGAGATACGCTTGAGACATATGTTGCAAATAGCAGCGGTGCGATCTGATGCACTCGACTCAAAAAAGGCCCACACCAAAGAACTTTTGGAATAATGGGCAGAGGCAGCGCCCTGCACAGGCGTAGCTCTGCGGTGTGATTCATTCGGTGTGCTGCCCTTACGCTGGCCCCCGGAGGGCATCCTGCCTCGTTGGAGATGTGCCTCCTCCTCATCCTTCTCCTCCTCCTCCTCTCTCCTATCAGGCACCTACGTGGAGTCAGTGACCTCATCATCCCCTCCCTCCTCATCACTGGAGCCAATCTGGCAGTATGCTGCAGCTGCTGGAACATGACTGCCAGATTGCTGTCCTTCTTGAGCATCCCCTCTCTGTGCGCTAACGCTACTGCCTTCCTCTAGCTGGGTATCGTCATCAGACCCTTCGAAATGCTGGGCATCCTCCTGGACCATGTACCCAACACTGTGCTCAAACAGTTCGGGGGACTCCTCAGGAGGACATGGTGGGTCTAGGGAAGGAGTGACTGATGATGACATTGATACGAGGGAAGAAGACGCTTTGGCAGCTGCTTTGCCAGTACCCTGAGCCTGGGTGAGAGAGGATGAGGAGGGCTTGGTCATCCACTCTACCAAGTCTTCGGCATTATGTGGCTCAACACGTCCAGCTGCCGAAAATAAGGACAAGCATGTCCCATGGCCACGTGCTGATGACAATGCACCGCGGCCACGACCAGCACTGTTGTCTCTAGACACAGAGCCTGCTTGCCCTCTTTTATTGGCTCGTGACTGTCTGCCTCTCTTTGTTGGCCTTTGAGACATAGTAATGGCCTGCAGGGAGATGGGAAAACCATCAATTGGGTAGTGTATATTGTGCTGGAGGCACACAACACCCACTAACTCCAGCAGATACCTTTATTAGAGAACAGCAATGACGGGTATATACAAGTGTATACTGTACTAGGGCACACAACACCCACTAACTCCAGCAGATGCCTTTATTAGAGAACAGCAATGACGGGTATATACAAGTGTATACTGTACTAGGGCACACAACACCCACTAACTCCTGCAGATGCCTGTATTAGAGAACAGCAATGACGGGTATATACAGGTGTATACTGTGCCACTAACTCCTGCAGATGCCTGTATTAGAGAACAGCAATGACGGGTATATATAGGTGTATACTGTGCCACTAACTCCTGCAGATGCCTGTATTACAGAACAGCAATGACGGGTATATACAGATGTACACTGTGCCACTAACTCCTGCAGATGCCTGTATTAGAGAACAGCAATGATGGGTATATACAGGTGTAGACTGTGCCACTAACTCCTGCTGATGCCTGTATTAGAGAACAGCAATGACGGGTATATACAGGTGTACACTGTGCCACTAACTCCTGCAGATGCCTGTATTAGAGAACAGCAATGACGGGTATATACAGGTGTATACTGTGCCACTAACTCCTGCAGATGCCTCTATTAGAGAACAGCAATGACGGGTATATACAGGTGTATACTGTGCCACTAACTCCTGCAGATGCCTGTATTAGAGAACAGGAATGACGGGTATATACAGGTGTATACTGTGCTGGGGGAACACAACACCCACTAACTCGTGCAGATGCCTGAGAAAAGAATAGAACATAGAACACACTGTCCCTGCCTATGTATCTCTTTCCCTGCCTGCCTATCTAGCTAAGAGAACAGCAATAAAGTGTAGATCCAGGTGTATACTGTGCTGGAGGCACACAACACCCACTAACTCCTGCAGATGCCTGAGAAACGAATAGAACATAAAACACACTGTCCCTGCCTATGTATCTCTTTCCCTGCACGCCGGAACACACTGCACGAGGCCGCCGCGCTGGCGGCCTTTTATAGTGTGGGGCGTGTACTAAACCCCCCTGAGCTATGATTGGCCACAGGCATCCTGCCTGTGGCCAATTATGGCTCTCCTCGCTGCCGGCGCTGTGATTGGCCAAGCATGCGGGGTCACAGTGCATGCTTGGCCAATCACAGCGCCGGAAATGCAGTGCAATGGCGCAGTGCATTGTGGGCCGTTCGCGTCACACGAATTTGGCGCGAACGGCCCATAATGTTGGCAATTCGGCGAACAGACGAACAGGCGATGTTCGAGTCGAACATGCGTTCGACTCGAACATCGAGCTCATCCCTAGTGCCGTCCTGTAGCCACGATGGGACCAATGTCACTGGTGAGGTAAGACACTGCTCAGTGTCTCCTAGTCATTAGCTTGGATTCTCTGTACCCCCCCCCCCCCCCGCTTACCACACTTCCTTGACAACTGAGGAAAAGACACAAACCTTCGGGAGGTGACCTTCCCCCAACACCTGGCAACACTGACAGAGAAACCTTCAGAAATTGCTAAAACAAATCCCTTGACACCTCCTGACGGGCCCATGAGTAGGGTGACCACGTGTCCCGGATTGCCCGGGACAGTCCCGCATTTTGCAGGTCTGTCCCGGGCACATTAATTCCAGGACAATACAGTGTCCCAGAATGAAACTGACACAGCCACCCCCCCCCCCGGGCCAATCTGATGCCCCCAAAAAAAGGCCGCCACATCACCGCTTTACTCACAGACAGTACTTGTCCTGGCTGGGAATGCCTGGGGGAGCACATTCCCCGCCCCCTGCTTGTGATTGGAGAAATCAGAAATCCCGCCTCTTGTGTCCAATCACTGTGCTGTGATTAGTTACAGCACAAGCTGATTTTTGGGAAGGGAGGGTGTCCCTGAATGGTAGTTTGGAAATGTGGTCACCCTACCCATGAGAGGCTGCAGGCTCCAGATTGTGTGTCACATGGCTTTGCCCTCCCAGATCTAAGTTGCTCCCCCCCCCCCACAAAACCCCCTGACCACCCCCTGACCACCCCTTCTGCCCTGGATGCTATGCCCGGCTGATGAGCTCCTTTCCCAATACAAAGAGAACAGGATGCCTTTTAACACAAGTACTGTACATGGGACAACAGACATACAGTATATCAATAATAGATTGTAAGCTCTAATGAACAGGGCTCTACGATTCCTCCTGTATTGAATTGCATTGTAACTGTAATGTCTGCCCTTATGTTGTAAAGCGCTGCGCAAACTGTTGCTGCTATATAAATCCTGAATAATAATAATATGAAATGTTGGAGTAGCATACAGTGCATCCGGAAAGTATTCACAGCGTTTCACTTTTTCCACATTTCTGTTGTGCTACAGGCTTCCAAAATGGACTAAAGGGGTTGTAAAGGTACATGTTTTTTCACCTTAATGCATTAAGGTGAAAAAACATCCGACGATTAGCGGCCCCCAGCTTCCCCCCCCCTGTTTACTAACCTGAGCCCTCGAAAGTCCCGCATCGTGAACGCGCAGGCTTCTGGCCGGACTTCTCGGCTCTTCTCGGCTCATTCATTGGATGATTGATAGTAGCGCAGCAATTGGCTCCCACTGCTGTCAGTCAAATTAATGACACGCCGGGGGGCGGGGCCGAGTGATACAGTGGGCGGCTATGGCCGCCCACTGTATCACGGGAGCGCGCCCGCAAGAGAGCTTCCCATAAGGGGGTTAGCTGATGCGGGGGGGAGCCGAGACAGCCGCCGAGGGACCCCAGAAGACGAGGATCGGGGCCACTCTGCAAAACGAACTGCACAGTGGAGGTAAGTATAACATGTTTGTTATTTAAGAAAAAAAAAAACCTTTACAACCCCTTTAAATTCATTATTTTCCTCAAAATTCTACAAACAACACCCCATAATGACAACATGAAAGAAGTTTGTTTGAAATCTTTGCAATTTTATTAAAAATTAAAAACAAACAAAATAACATGTACATAAGTACAATACTTTGCTCAATACTTTGTTGAAGCACCTTTGGCACCAATTACACCCTCAAGTATTTTTGAGTATGATGCTACAAGCTTGGCACACCTATTTTCTGGCAGTTTCTCCCATTCTTCTTCGCAGGACCTCTCAAGCTCCATCAGGTTGGATGGGCAGCATCGGTGCACAGCCATCTTCAGATCTCTCCAGAGATATTCAATCGGGTTCAGGTCTGGGCTCTGGCAGAGCCACTCAAGGACATTCAGAGATTAGTCGCGTAGCCACTCCTTTGTTATCTTGGCTGTGTGCTTAGGGTCATTGTCCTGTTGGAAGATGAACCTTCTCCAGGGTCGGACTGGGAATAAAAACCAGCCCTGGAAAAAAATTCACACCATTATTAATTATTATACCAGCCCAATAGAATAACTTTCTTGTTCATGAGAGGGAAAACCATGTATTTTAAAGCACATTTGAAGAGTGTATTGTATATAGATAAGACAGATATGAAAGCACATAGGGCTTTGTATATATAAAAGCAAATCCCAGATAAAAGTGGTCAATCATCAAGGGGGACACCAGGAACTCGAAAAGTGGGGGGGGGGGGACTCTGTTGACCAGAGACCACCTTCCGCAGAAATAATACACTAAGGTAAGGGGGGTGGGTTACTGATATAAGGGGGAAACCTTTATATCAGTGCCCCCTTACATTATCATATTCACTCCCCCCAGTGACCCCCCTCAGACTGGCCTGGCGACGCTGTCACTGACCTTCTCTCAGGGGCACCATGCCCATCAATGCAGCCTCACTGTGCCCATCAAATGCAGCCTCACTGTGCCCTTCAAATGCAGCTTTACTGTGCCTGTGAATTCAGCCTCACTGTGCCCGTGAATGCAGCCTCACTGTGCCCATCATTGCAGCTTCACTGTGCTCATCAATGCAGCCTCACTGTGCCTGACAAATATAGCTTTACTGTGCCTGTGAAATGCAGCTCACTGTGCCCATGAATGCAGTCTCGCTGTGCCCATCATTGTAGATTCACTATGCCCATCAATGCAGCCTCACTGCCCATGAATGCAGCCTCACTGTGCCCATGAATGCAGCTTTACTGCCCATAATTGCAGCAGCACTGTGCCCATCAAATGTAGCTTTACTGTGCCTGTGAATGCAGCCTCACTGTGCCCACCATTGCAGCCTCACTGTGCTCATCAATGCCGCTTTACTGTGCCCATGAATGCAGCATCACTGTGCCCACCATTGCAGCCTCACTGTGCCCGTGAATGCAGCCTCACTGTGCCCATCATTGCAGCTTCACTGTGCTCATCAATGCAGTCTCACTGTACCTATCAAATGCAGCTTTACTGTGCCCATGAAATTCAGTCTCACTGTGCCCATGAATGCAGCCTCACTGTGCCCACCATTGCAGCCTCAATGTGCCCACCATTGCAGCCTCACTGTGCCCATGAATGCAGCCTCACTGTGCCCACCATTGCAGCCTCACTGTGCCCATGAATGCAACCTCACTGTGCCCACCATTGCAGCCTCACTGTGCCCGTGAATGCAGCCTCATTGTGCCCACCATTGCAGCCTGTGCTCATGAATGCAGCCTTACTGTGCCCACCATTGCTACCTCACTGTGCCCATGAATGCAGCATCACTGTGCCCACCATTGCAGCCTCGCTGTGCCAATCCATACATGATGCTCACCATTGCCTGGTACACACACACACACACAGAGCGGATATCCCCTGCATTGAATCACGAAGCTGGGTCTGTGTTCGGCGGCCACGCTGTAACAAGGTCCCGCCCCCCTAGACCGGCTCGTGTGATAGGCGGAGCACTGATTCAATCCACTATCACACGAGCCGGTCTAGGGGGGCAGGACCTTGTTACAGCGAAGCTGCCGAACACAGACCCAGCTCTGTGATTCACAGGAGGAGGAGAAAGTGGAGCGCTGCAGCCGCAGCTCAAAACGGCCCCAGGGTAGGCGGCCTACCGGGAAATTTCCCGTTATCCCGGAAGACCAGTCCGGCCCTGACCTTCTTCCCAGTCTGAGGTCCAGAGTGCTCTGGAGAAGGTTTTCATCAAGGATGTCTCTGTACATTGCTGCATTCAGCTTTCCCTCGATCCTGACTAGTCTCCCAGTTCCTGTCGCTGAAAAACATCCCAACAGCATGATGCTGCCACCACCATGCTTCACTGTAGGGATGGTATTGGCCAGGTGATGAGCAGTGCCTGGTTTTCTCCAGACACAACGCTTACCATTCAGCCCAAAGATTTTAATCTTTGTTTCATCGCACCAGAGAATTTTGTTTTTCATGGTCCGAGAGTCCTTCAGGTGCCTTTTGACAAACTCCAGGTGGCTTTTACTGAGGAGTGGCTTCTGTCTGGCCACTCTACCATACAGGCCTGATTGGTGGAGTGCTGCAGAGATGCAGAGTTCTTCTGGAAGGTTCTCCTCTCTCCAAAGAGAAATGCTGGAGCTCTGTCAGAGAGACCATCTGGTTTTTGGTCACCTCCCTGACTAAGGCCCTTCTCCCCCGATCACTTCGTTTGGCCAGGCGGCCAGCTCTAGGAAGAGTCCTGGTGGTTCCAAACATCTTCCATTTACAGATAATGGAGGCCACTGTGCTCATTGGGACCTTCAATGCTGCAGACATTTTTCTGCACCCTTCCCCAGATCTGTGCCTCCATACAATCCTGTCTCCGAGGTCTACAGACAATTCCTTGGACTTCATGGCTTGGTTTGTGCTCTGACATGCACTATTATCTGTTGCACCCTATATAGACATGTTACTGTCACATTAGCAACCATGTAACGTCAGCAGGTTTGCTGCTGCTTTTAAAATTCAACATGTAAAGAGTCCGTCGGATTTACATATACTGTATTAAAGCTGATAAGCTCAGTTTTGTGTTGAAAAAAACTGAAATCTAAAACTCCTGTGGGTGTAACAAGATTTTGTCTTTTTTTTTTTTTGCTGATCCAAAAAATGATCCGATCCGTGCCTCTGATCCGAGGATCGATCCGATCCGTGAGTTTTTTGATCCGTTGCACCCCTACTAAATACCTTTTTTCATCAGCAGTATATAGCAGTCTTGTGATTTCTATCAGTGTCTGGTTAAAGCTTGTAAGAGGAGTTTTCATTCTCCTCAGACTGTCCTATGAGGCTGCCCTGACCCTCTGTCTGGACAGTGCTGATTGGCCCTGTGTGGATCACATGCACCCTCTGAGCATGTGTAGAATGCCTCAAAGGCTCTGTTCTATCAGAAGATGGATTTGGGAATCTGGACCCAATGACCGCAGACACCCACCGATCATTCGTTACACAGGCAGAACTGTAGTCAACCCATGTAAATGTAGCGGGTATGTACTTTTCAGAATGTTTAATTCGGGTGAAGACATCAGTGATGTCTAGTTCCCTGTGACCCAGCAGGTGGCGCTGTCACTTTGGGCCGGGGTTGAACCATCACTGCAGTGCCATACCCTTTGTGACCTCTCGCAGCAGTTGTACGGCGGGGCGGGGAACCCGCTGTGCTTGCTGGGAGAGGGTATAAAGGGGGCGGACATCTTCGCCACGAGGTCCGAGTCCCAGGCACCTTCAGCCTGAGGGCTGCTGTCCGCGGTCGGTGTCCAGGCGGCCTAGGCCTGGACACGTGGAGTTCGGGAGTCACCCCAGACACCCTCAGTCTGGGGTGAGGTACATCACTTCAGGCCTGGGGCCCAGCTTCTTCCACTGGGTCCCGCCCGGGAGGAATCGTCCTAAGGTGCCCACAGTATCGGGTACCTGAATCCAGGCGTAACGGACCGTGCAGGTGACCTTCCCATAGATCTGGTGCAGCATATTGCCAGTGCCGGGACAGGGCCTCCGGAGACCGTCGGGATAGATGTCCTTTCCAAACAGGGGCTGTATTCACATGGAAGGTGGTACATGTTCTAAGGTCGGTGGCAGAGACCGTTACATTCAGGCCTGTGACAGGGGCTGCAACAGTTCACTCGGTAGGTGGCAGCTACCAACTTCACGGTCGGTGGCAGAGACCGTGGGCCAAGCCTATTCGCACGCAAAAGGAATAGGAGAGTTCATTTGTGCCTGGGCCTACTCCACACCCCTGTCTGTTACAAGAGTTCAACTGATTATGTTCATCCTGGCAAATGGAGAAATAAAAGAGTGTTGGGCCTCGTACACACGACCGATTTTCTCGGCAAGAACCAGCAAGAAACTTGCTGGCAGAGAGATCTTGCCGAGTAAATCAGTCGTGTGTACGCGGCTGTCGGGTTTCTCGTCGAGAAAACCGACAAGAAACCTCTACGAGAAAATAGAGAACCTGCTCTCTATTTTCTCGTCGAGATTCTCGTCGGCATGTTTCTCGACGAGAAAAGTGAGTGTGTGTACACTTACCTGTCCTCCCGGAAGCCCGCGCATGTTCGAAATGAATTCGACGCATGCGCGGTAGCTTCCTAGGCATACGTAGGGTATACCAAGTGGCGGCGACGGCATCGAATGTGACGAGCGCATGCTCGTCGTAGTCGATGACGTCACCGCGTACGCTCCATTCAAAGAACCGCGGCTTCTTTGAAACGAGCGTGTGTACACTCGGCCGGGACAAGTTTCTTGTCCAAGAATCTCGTCGAAAAAAACGACATGTTTTTTTCAACTAGAATCTCGGCCGTGTGTACGAGGCCTTGGACTTTTAATGGCGTGGGGCTCTATTACTGGCAGACACATCTCCACGGAACAAGCAGAGGCAGTATGCAGAGAACAGACCCGGAGGTAATTCAAGTGACTTTGCTCAACCCTCATACACATACGAGGGGAGAGCTTGGCGTAGTGTTCCTGCACTCTCTCCTCCCAGGTACCCCTAGACAACTGCCGTATAACTGATAAAGCTAGAGAGAGAGAGAGAGTGAGGCCGCTACATAAACAAGGCCAATTGCCGTTCTGTCCGTAGGAAAGACATGGATCCTGTATCCCTGCAAAGCAGGGACATGGATCCATGTCTTCCCCTAAACAAGCACCTTCCCCACAGTAAGAAAACACCAGCTAGGCACGCATTTAACCCTTTAAATGTCCTAGATGTTTAACCCCTTCCCAGCCACTGTCATTACTACAGTGACAGTGCATGTTTTTAGCACTTATCACTGTATTAGTATCACTGGTTCCCAAAAAAGTGTCAGTTAGTGTCCGGTTGTCCCACTATAAGTCGCTGATCACCGCCATTACTAGTTAAAAAAATATATATATCCCATAGTTTGTAGACGCTATAACTTTTGCGCAAACCAATCAATATACGCTTGTTGGGATTTTTTTTTACCAAAAATATGTAGAAGAATACGTATTGGCCTAAATTAATAAAGATTTTTTTTTTTTTTTTTTTTTTTTTTTTATTATTGTATATGTTTTATAGGAGAAAGTAAAAAATATTGTGTATTTTTTTTTTTTTTAAACTGTCGGTCTTATTTTTGTTTATAGCGCTAAAAAAAATAAAACCACAGAGGTGATCAAATACCACCAAAAGAAAGCTCTATTTGTGGGAAGAAGGAAGATAAAGGAAGGAAGGACATTTAGAACTACCAGAATAATCCCCTAATTCAGTAACGGACAAACTGTAATGCCGCGTACACACGACCGTTTTTAATGTCATTGAAAAAAAACGAAATTTTTCTCGACGTGATTCTTCTCAAGCCTGCCTTGCCTACACACTATCGTGAAAAAAAAAATGCTTGAGCAAAGCGCGGTGACGTACGAAACGTACGACGGGACTATAAAGGGAAAGTTCCATTCCATCCTGTGGGCTGCTTTTGCTGATCCTCGTGTTAGTAAAGTTTGGTGAGAGACGATTCGCGCTTTTCAGCCTCGTGCTCCTCAGTCCGTTACAGCGTGACGAATGTACTATCTCTATTACGAATGCTAGTTTTACCAGAACGAGCGCTCCCGTCTCATAACTTGCTTCTGAGCATGCACGTTTTTTTCAGGTCGTTAAAGCCTACACACAGCCGTTTTTCACGGCGAGAAAAAATAGAGCATGTTCCAAATTTTTAATGCCCATTTTTCACGTCGCGAAAAATGCTCTGGAGCCCACACACGATCGTTTTTTAATGACCAAATAAAAAATTAGCATTTTTCTCGTCATGAAAAACGGTCGTGTGTATGTGGCATTAGGTATAGATAGTCATTTCATAAATGAATAGTCTATAAAAATGGTTTGAATGAATTGATTTTATTAATCCCAGGAGGGATAGTGGTTGATAATCTCTTAATCCATAATGTTTCAGATCTCAGGATTTGGTTGTCCCAATCACCTCCTCTTGGATTAGAAGGAATTACCTCCAATACAAAGAAGGATACCACGGTGTTATCAAATTTGTGATAGAGACCAACGTGCCTGGTCACAGGAGGGATCACCTTGCCATTTCCAAAGTAATAAATATGTAGCACACAGATCCTCAGCTCCACTTCTTACCTCCACTTGCAGAGTGGGACACACCGCGCCACATGCCCAGTATCCTCCATCTTGTAGAGGGTGAGTAGTGTTAATAGTTTTGGGTCCTGCAGCGAGTTACCTCTTTCCATTGGTCCTTGTCCCTAGAGTGTAGGGAAAAGTCTATTCTCTCTCTCTCTGAAGAAGGCCAATGTCCAGACAGTATTAAACCCAATAAAAGAGTTTATTTTACTTGCTTGCAACTTGACAGGAAAGATTGGAGATAGAGAGAGTTGAACAGGGAGGGAGGTTCAGGCACGCGGCACTTAATTACCCTCGTCGCCACTCAAGCCTGAGTGGGTTTTGCTCACCCGGATAGTCCCCTCTCACGGTCCTAGCAGCCGGTGTGGAGCACGAACATTCACTTTTAAGTTCTTTTCCTAAGGATACGGTCAGGACGTTAGCCTCTAAGTCCCGAACTTCCCAGCACTTGTAACACTTAAGACCTTAGGTGCCAATGGGGCACGTTACAAGGCTTTTGGCGGATAATGGAATCCTTCCCTCTGTCAGGTAACCAGGCCTCTCCCGAGACAGTGACTTCCTTCACCCATCCCTGGATAGGTCCTCCCCTGGTTTCCTTTCTTTCAGAGCGGGTCACCCTCCCACGGGTACCCTGGGACTCTGCTGTTTTTCTGGTATAGGCCTCAGCTAAAGGTGCAGGGCCTACCTGGAACGATGCAGCCTCGAGCTAAAGGTGCCCGGGACTGAACACACACACACCCACCCCTGGCCCGAACTGCTCCCTGAATAATGGCGTCTGCCCCTTATGTATTCTCTCCCAGCATGCACAGCGGGTAGACCACGCCCACTGCACGGCTGCCGAGAGAGGACACCCAATAGTGCTGCAATGCCACCTGTGGTTCGACCTGAGACCTGGGCGACAGCGCCACCTACAGGTCACAGGGAACTGTACTGCCAGGCAACATCACAACAGAGCAGAGGCCTATCCAAAGAATTCCAACAGCCTGAGCCTAACTATCAAGCTAGCCCCTAAGTTTACGCATAGCGACCCCAGTTTTGGGGGGCCCGCTACAAATATGATCCCTATTTCTCTGACCAAATTCCCGAATGGTTTTTGTTCACGACCCTTTGGTGGATGGGAAGAAACGGTAATAACTATTCATGATATTAACTACCGTATATACTCAAGTATAAGCTGAGTTTTTTCAGCACATTTTTTTGTGCTGAAAAAGCCCCCCTTGGCTTATATTCGAGTCTCCCTGCCTCACTGTGCCCATCTGCAGCCTTATGATATCCTGGCGCTGTGACATGCAGTCTAGTCTGTGGCCGTCCAGTGTAACAAAGCCCCGCCTTCTCGTCCTCGTCCGTGACAGGCTGAAAACTGACTCACTGCTGGGAACTGAATCAGTGTTCCGTCACGGACGAGGACGAGGAGTAGGCGGGGCTTTGTTATACTGGACGGCCGCCGACTAGACTGCATGTCACAGCGCCGGGAGATCAGGTACATGAGGCCGGGAGATGGGCACAGTGAGGCTGAGGCATGCAGATGGGCACAGTGAGGCTACAAATGGGCACAGTGAGGCTGCAAATGGGCACAGTGAGGCTGCAAATGGGCACAGTGAAACTGCAAATGGACACAGTGAGGCTGCAGATGGGCACAGTGAGGCTGCAAATGGGCACAGTGAGGCACAGTGAGGCTGCAAATGGGCACAGTGAGGCTGCAAATGGGCACAGTGAGGCTGCAGATGGGCATTGTTGATCCTCTTTTCCACTTACAGTAGCTGCTGCATTTCTCATCCTAGGCTTATACTCGAGTCAATAAGTTTTCCCATTTTTTTGTGGTAAAATTAGGGCCTCGGCTTATATTCTGGTCGGCTTCTACTCGAGTATATACAGTAATTTTATTTAACTAAGCTGGTGCAGGGTGTTTCATCCATTGGACTTTTTGGTCCGTTGGCTTGCCCTGTACCATGCTGTTATCTATATTTATTGTTATGCTGTGCTATATGAAAATTTCTTATTTTTATGTATATTTCTTTCATAGAACAGATCCTCCTCTGATTAATACTCCTGAAGAAGCCGCCCCCCCGCCAAACATGTTGAGAATATAGCCACGTACACACGATCGGACTTTCTGCGGACAAACCTCTGACTTTTGTCGGAAGGGCGTTGGCCGTGAACTTGTCTTGCATACAAGCGTCAAAGAATTGTCAGCCAACAAACACGAAACTACGTGGTTTTTCAGTTCTTTAGCGACACACATTCTTATATTTTTACACTTTCTCTTAAAAATTATTACTTTTTTGATCATTTTTATTCCTATTACAAGGAACGTAAACATCCCTTGTAATAGGAATGGTGCGTGACAGATCCTCTTTTTGGAGAGATGCTGGGTCTATAAAACCCGACATCTCTCCTCCAGGCTGAAAAGCATCATATAAAAAAAACAAATGAACGATCCCATGCTTTAGAGCCGAGATCGGGGCTTTGTTTACATCCACGGCTCAGACGTGATGTCATAATATCACGCCTGGGCCTCCGACAGTCTTATGTCCTGTACACATGAGCGAAATTTCCTTCGGAAAAAGTTGGATGGTTTTTCCGACGGAATTCCGCTCTAGCTTGGCTTGCATACACACGGTCACACAAAAGTTCTCTGAACTTTCGAGCGTTAAGAACGCGGTGACGTACAACACTACGACGAGGCAAGAAAAATAATTTCTATGCTTCCGAGCATGCGTCGAATTGTTTCCGAGCATGCGTGTTTTTTTTCCCGTCAGAATTGCATACAGACGAACGGATTTTCCGATAGGAATTTTTTCCGTCTGAAAAATTGAGAACCTGCTCTCAAACTTTTGCTGGCAGAAATTCCGACAGCAAAAGTCCGATGGAGCATACACACGGTCGGAATTTCCGATGAAAAGCTCACATCAGACTTTTGCTGGCGGAAATTCCGCTCGTGTGTGTGGGGCAATAGAGATGACTGGTGACCATCTGGTCACAGTAAATCTCTACGCTTTTCATCCGGCGGAGGCGGATTCTTTCTTCTGGTCCCCGTTGGCATGGGAGAGCCAGGAGAAGCATCAGATGGCGGCGGGAGAGGGGGATGTCCCCTCCCGTTACCTGTAAGAACAATCAATCAGCTGAACTGCCACTATGATCGTTCTTGGTGCACAGAATCGCCGGCTCTAAAAGAATGATATCTGAATGAAGCCTGCAGCTGCAGGCTTCATTCAGATATCCCCACTCAAAGTCAATGACGTCATATGACGGCCTTGGGCTGGAAGTGGTTAACGATTTGCCCTTTTTTTGGGTACCTTTTTAAACTAATCTATTTAATAAAAAATTGTATTCTTACTATGTCTAAGCATTGTTAAGTTCATACTGTACCACTAAAGTCCAGTTTTGCCCCCCTCCAATTTGCCTATTTACTTGCTTGATTCATTAGGACGTAGGTACTTTACCCTTTTGTTAATTTAGTAACCCATCATTTTCTAAAGTAACACAGTGCCGGTATTCTGTTGAAAAGTGCCCCATATCGAATAGTGCCCACGCATGCGCAGGACGGAGCCGCACTGCAGCTGAGTGACGTGACCAGGGCGCTTGCGCACATCATAGGAGGAATCTCTCAATGGGAGATACCATTTCACGGGCACAATTGAAACCGTAGTTCTCACATTGTGCCTCGCCGTTGCGGGGCGGCTTTACAGTGTGCTTATGGTACGGTTTCCCCGCTGTTTGTATAGGTTTAAATTGTGGCTGTGAAATGGTATCTCCCATTGAGAGACACCTCCTACGATGTGCGCATGCGCCATGGTTACGTCACCCCAGCTGATCAGCAAATCAGCAGTTGTGCTATGACGTATGTCGCATGCGCCGTTCATCCCGGGCACCATTCGATGGGGGGGCACTTCTCAACAAAACACCGTATCGCATAAAAATGGCCTGGTCAGGAAAGGGGGGGGGGTAAATCCCTCAAAGGTCAAAAATCTAAATCAATGTTTACTGAGATAGTATAGTTACGCTTTAAATAGAATGAAAATATTTGAACATAAATGTATTTGTAGTAAGCTCTAAGGCCCCTTTCACACTGAGGCGTTGAAAAAACGCAAAAAAATTATGAGTTTTTTTTTACCGCGTTTTTAACGCGTTCGTGGTAAAAATAGCGCTAACGCATATGCGTTTTTACCGCGTTTTTGCTGTAAAAAGGATTATTTGGTATCCCACAATCCTCCACTCTACTGCGGTCATGTGACCTTCCCACAGCTTCTGGGTGTTTTTTACCGCGTTTTTACCGCGTTTTTACAGCGGTACTCATTCATTTCAATGGGGATAGGGCTCAGGGCTTTCACATTGAGAATGATGGGGCAGGATTAATTCAGGCATTTTTACAACGCTGTTTTTAACGCGAAAACGCGGTAAAAATGCCTCAGTGTGAAAGGGGCCTAAGGATCAGCGCTCTCTGATTCCTACTGTTTATTGTATTGTAATTGTACTGTCTACTCTCAAATTGTAAAGCGCTGCGTAAACTGTTGGCACTAGATAAATCCTGTATAATAATAATAACGCTGGAATCCTCGTTTTATGATCCTGTGACGTTACCTATCATTGGCTTGCAAGTAAATGTGCCCATAGGCAGTAGATTATGCAATGTTGTTATGGCACATGGACTTGTATAGCCCAAATACGCCCAATTAGATTGCGGTGATACAGATGGGACTGGAATGAAGTCTGCAATGTATAAGAGGCATAGGTGTGCGCACAGGGTGTGCCAGGTGTGCCCAGGCACACCCTAATCACCCTGTGCAGAACAGATTCCACCTACTGATCTGGCTCCCCCTCCTTACCCCCCCCTCCCCCACAGCACTGCCAGCTTCCCTCCTCTCCTGCCAGCTGTTACTGTCAGATGTTTTAGGACAGGTGGGGGAAAGGGCCAGTAAAATTTTTATTTACTGGCCCCTTTCCCTTTCTGAATGAACACCAAGAGTGATTGGTAGTGTGTGCTTGAGCTTTGGGGTGCACACCCTAATGCCATAGGCTGCGCACACCTATGATAAGAGGATTGGTAATGGGTCTGTGGGACCCCATTGATTTTTTATCTTCTAGACAAAAATCTGTGATGAGGAATTTGCCCTGGAAAGCGGATCGCAGCATGACGTTTTTTTATTGTAACGGGGTCTCCTTTAAGGCCCCGGGACTATGTTACCCAGAACCCCGTTCGGCACCCAGAGTGCAATTAGCCACCGCAGAGACTCATGGGAGGGGCTATTTAAGAGGGAGGCGAGGCGGAGTTCGGCCTCTTTAGACACCGCGCTTCAAGCAAGAGTTCTTCCTGTGCGGATCTGCTGCAGTGCAAGGCCTGAAGCCTGGGCCTTGCGCAACTTCCAAAGAGCCTTCCACCCCACTGCGGAGCCTGGGTTGCATCTGACTTGTTGAGTGAGGACACCAGTTGGATCAGGGACCCAATCGTTGCAGACGCTGTGTGCGGAGACACAGCAGGTTAAAGTCCCGGGCTGGGATCGCGCCCGGAGTGGTGAGCGAGCACTTGCTCAAGCCAATAGACTGTACCGTGTTTAGGCCTATAGACTGCCTTGGCCCACCTATCATTGTTTGTTGTTCCATTTGGAGACCAGTAGCAGGACAGAGTTAAAGGGTCTCCAGTATAGTGTTCCTTGGGACTGCCTACTTGTGGATTACAAAAATACTGTTTCATCAAGTGCACCACCGAAAGTTTGCATGCGAAGAAATACTAAGTGAAAAGACTGAGATTTCTTCTATGTCAGGCCTGACCAGGGAGGGGAGATAGAGAATTGTTTAGTGCGCCACAGGGCGCGTACACCATAATAGCTGCGCGTGGTGGGTTACCGCGCTGAGCCATTGTTGTGTGCTACACCTATTGCTACAGGGCTCTATAAGCAAGTTGCATGTGTTATGTTCTGCCTATGCCTTAATATAAAAGTAAAACTATTATATTGATCTCTCGCCTCGGTGTGTTGTCTTACTGCAAAGAGATTACTCCTAGCAATATTACTGAATGTGATATAAGTTTAACCCTAGACTAACTGTGCCAGAGTGGGTCGAGTAAGATTGCCGGGGGTTGGCGGTGCTGTATGCAGGGCCCGAAATCAAACCAGCGGCTCTCTTAACTGGGGGTAGCGCTACATTATATTACCAAAAAGAAAAATTTTATAGAATTTTTTTTTTTTTTTTATTGATTGGCTCACCATTTACAATTAACATGACAAAACTGGAGGGTTTCACGTACCCGCATGACTTGCTTGGGAGCTGCCGTATAAATGTATTCACTCTCACTTTGTGTCTCTATGAAGAGAATGAAATAAATGTCTGATAACAGGGGACACTGATGATCTCAGTACATATTAAACCAGTAATAGAGAGACTGACACCCCACCATTATCAAAAGGGCCGTGTCAGCTGTATTGTAGATGCCCGTTCCCCACACAAAGTACCTCCTCATTCAGCAGCATGCCAGGGTGCTATAGCAACCGCATGGAAATGCTAAGAATGTGCCAAAGAAGAGGAATCATTAAACACACCAAAACTTCCAAGCTTTGGAAAAAATAAAAGTACGCAAAAACTCAACTTTTGATTAAAAAAAAAAAAAAAATGAATATAACATAATATTCCAGAGTAAACAATATTTTAATAAAGATTTGGAAAGGTGGAGGGTGACAGTATAACTCTATGGCTGCAAAAAATGGTGCGTAGCTCTATGCCATGGTGTTGGGAGGTTCTAGCAGATCGCCCCCTAGGGGGCAGCCATGTGGCCTATTGCCCATTAAATAGCACTTTAACTCACCGCTCCCTGCAGTGACACACTTCACAATTCATACCTTCGCCCCAGACACTTAACCACTTGCTTACCGGGCACTTTCACCCCCTTCCTGCCCAGGTCAATTTTCAGCTTTCATTGCTGTTACACCTTGAATGGCAATTGCACGGTCATGCACAAACTAAATTGTATTTTTTTTTTTTTTAACAAAAATAGAGCTTTCTTTTGGTGGTATTTAATCACCACTGTTTTTTTTTTTTTTTTATGCTAAATAAGCAAATGAAGACCGAAAATAAATAATAATAAAAAAAAAACAAAAAACGATTTAGTAGTTTTCTATAAATTTTTGCAAACAGGTAATTTTTCTCCTTCACTGATGGGCACTGATGAGGCGGCACTAGTGGGCACTGATAAGCGGCACTGATAAGCGGCACTGATAAGCGGCACTGATAAGTGGCACTGATAGGCAGCACTGATAGGCAGCACTAAGAGGTGGTACCATTGTTAATTTTGGCAGCAAATTTCGATTTGGTTTTGGTTATAGTCTTGGGACTAAAATGGCATTTTAGTTTTAGTCCCACAATTGTTTTAGTTTTAGTCGTATTTAGTCGACTAAATCTCCAGTACATTTTAGTCAACTAAAATGTCCTACGTTTTAGTCGACTTAAATCTCCAGTGCATTTTAGTCGACTAAAACTTATTTTAGTTGTCTAAAATCTAATGAGTGTAATTAAATTGTAATGCATTAGTTAACATTTATCTACAATTTCCAAACTCATTATATACTGCTGGAATGAAAAATCTAATATCTTATTATTTTTCTTATTGAGGTATGAACATGCACTATAGACCAGTGTTCATTTTGAAGTCAAATTTCAATTTAGTTTTAGTCTTAGTCTTAGGACTAAAATGGCATTTTGTTTTGGTCCCATTTTAGTCTTTTGACTAAAATGCCATTTTTGTTTTAGTCGTATTTTAATCATCTCAATTGTTTTCGTTTTAGTCATATTTTAGTCGACTAAAATAGTATTAATTTAGTCGACTAAAATGTTTTAGTCATTTTAGTCAACTAAATTAACATTGGGTGGCACTGATAGGCAGCACTGATAGGCAGCACTAAGAGGTGGTACTGATGGGCACTGATATGTGACACTGATGGGGACTGGTAGGCTGCACTGATAGGTGACACTGATGGGCACTACTAAGAGGTGGCACTGATGGGCACTAATAGGTGGCACTGATGGGGACTGGTAGGCAGCACTGATGGGCACTGATAGGTGGCACTGATGGGGACTGGTAGGCAGCACTGATAGGTGACACATATGAGGTGGTACTGATGGGCATGGGTTGGCAGCACTTAGTGGCACTGATTGGCAGCACTGGTGGGCACAGATTTGCAGCACTGGTGGACAATTTTGGGACTCTACCGATAATCAGGACACTGATAATCAGTGCCCCGATTATCAGTGTACATGTCCCTTTTAGAGAAGCCGGTTATCGGTTCTCTTCTCCTCTCTTCATGCTCTCAGCATGAGGAAAGGAGTGCCAATAACTGGCTTCTATTTACATCCATGATCAGCTGTGATTGGACACAGCTGATCACATGGTAAAGAGTCGCTGACCATCACTGCGATCACAAAGCGTGCCCCCTGCTTCCTGCAGCAGGCGCGTGGCGAGCGTGATCACAGCACGCCGTCATATGATGGTGTCCCAGAACTGGCCGGCCGCGCTGTAGCCGTCATTCTACTATAGCACGGTCGGCAAGTGGTCACAGTGGAATTCCAAGTTATTATCTCATTTTACATCTTCTCTCTCCCCCTTCTAACTCTTATTCTAACTATCCTAAAGATGGAAGATTCATATACTTGCCTATTCTCAGGCACGTTGGTCTGGTCATGCGATCGGCTCCCAGCTTTAGGGGGGAGGGGGGACAGCTGACAACGGATGCTTCACAGCAAGCTTATGGGTCAATTCCATCCATTGTCGGTGATCTTCTCCACTGAAGCCGGCTACTGGGGAGATCATGTGACCTGACTGGAGAATTCTGAGAATAGGTACGTAAGTATACATCTTCCTTCTACAACAGGGCGTTAGAAGGGGGGCGGGAGCAGATTTAGGAGTAGATAGTTATAGTCTGGAATTCCAAGTTAATTATGTGCCCTCGTGGGGAGGGGAGCCAGGGGTTAGGTCTGCTCCTACCTGCCCCAACAAAGGACTACTGTCACGGTCTTGGTGGAAGAGCCTGATACGATGAGGAAGGCCTCCTTTACACCTCTGACTCGGGACCCCTGATAGAGCAGACAGGTTGCCCAGGAGTACGGAGTGGCATGAGTGCCTGTTGGTCTTGCTAGCAGCGGGGCCGGACAAACTCTCAGGATCAAGCAGGGAAAGATTGTCAGTAGACCACAGTGGAGCAGGAGTGCTGGATGGACACCATGGAGTGCAATGCAGAGCAGTGTTGGCAGCTCTGCACATGCTCGGTTTTCTATGCTGAGCATTCTATGCTGTTTCTATGCTGAGCAGTTTCTTTGCTGAGCATTTCCTCCCTATCATATCTGAGCAGCCCATGTGACTATAGAGTCACACATGAGACAGTGGCAAATTACAGCCCACTCCCTTCCTCCTCCTCCATGCCCACTAACCAGCTAAACACAATGTGTACAGGATATTACATGTAAATTGGTGGAAGCTTCACCTCCCTCTTATTCTAAGACACAGGCTGGAGAGGTGTACACAGTCTGTGATTGGAAGAAATCCACCCACACCATGTTATTGCCGAAAAATAATAAAGATTTGATTTCAAACACATATTTGTATGACAATTTAAAACAGTTAATTGATACAATTATTTATTTTTACTCTGTATTCAAAAGGCTGCTTTTTTTTGGTTTGTTTTTTGAACACATGACCAGCAGCAGAGGACTAGAAGCTCCTCCTGCCACTGTTTCCCTGCAGACAGGTTGCGAAAGAACTGGGTCATCTGACCGCTGTATATCAATTAGGAAAAATGTACTTAGATGGGTTTTTTAATTAAAATAATTACAGTGCCATCATCCACATACAGTACAGGAATAGAAGGGACTTGGGGTATGCTGTCCAGTTCTGGGCACCAGTCCTCAGGAAGGATGTACTGGAAATGTAGCGAGTACAAAGAAGGGCAACAAAGCGAATAAAGGGTCTGGAGGATATTAGTTATGAAGAAAGGTTCAAGCACTGAACTTATTCTCTCTGGAGAAGAGACGCTTGAGAGGGGATATGATTTCAATTTACAAATACCGTACTGGTGACCCCACAATAGGGATAAAACTTTTTTGCGGAAGGGAGTTTAACATGTGGCCACTCATTAAAATTAGAAGAAAAGAGGTTTAACCTTAAACTACGTAGAGGGTTCTTTACTGTAAGAGCGGCAAGGCAGTGGTCTCAGCGGGGGGCATCGATAGTTTCAAAAAACTATTCGATAAGCACCTGAACGACCACAACATACAGGGATATTTAATGTAATACTGACATATAATCACACACATAGGTTGAACTTGATGGATTTGTGTCTTTTTTCAACCTTATCAACTATGTAACTGTGTAACTTGTCAACTCAAAATGCCTGTAAAACAAGGATGCAAAAACGCCTGAAAAAACACCAGAAAAACGCCTGTAAAAATAGCAATGCCTAGATGTGAATGGAGCCATAAAGAAAAGGAACATTCTTTTGAAGACAGTGAGGTGCACATTTTGGACAACTGGTTCTCAAGAGTTGTTAAAGAGTTCATCAACGTCAAACTAGAACAACCGTCCAGAACAGGGGTGGGTGGCCTTCAACACCATCTGTTATCCACATGTTGTGCTGTTTTAATATAGGTCTACCTTAGCATTTTGACAAAAATTCAAGCCTTCAGCCATGTTAATCTAAAGCCCCGTACACACGGCCAGACTTTTTGCCAACAAACTTCAAAATAAACAAGTTTGACAAAAAATCCGACCGTGTGTACGCGCCATCGGACAAACTTTTTTGGTTTTCATCGGACAAATGTTCGGTCTGCAAACGGACAAACTTTTTGGCAACAAAAGACCGATGGTGCAAAGTCCTATCGTGTGTACAGAAATCCATCAGACTTTTGTCCGAAGGACAAATAAACATGCCCAGAACCAATGTTAAAATCAACCAAGAATAGCAGAAGTTGACCAAAGGGTGGCGGTAAAGAGCAGAAAAACCACGTGATGTTGGAAAAGTTTTGGGAAAGTTTGCAGAAAAGTCCTGCCGTGTGTATGCTATGGGTGTGCCCGACCAACTCCCTTCGGACAAAAATCCATGGAAAAGTTTGTTTGAAGTCCGACCGTGTGTACGAGGCTTAAGGATTGACATCTTTGAAGCTTTCCTGACATCAATAATGTGTAAACCGGACGGTTCCTCAATTTTCACACCTCCCAACTTGTTCTTGGACAATAACATCTGGCTTTTTGTGGAGATTGGATCGAGGTGTCAGTGATACCTGTGTGGATATAAATTCTAGGGTATCATCCTGACACTCATGGAAACTGAAGGTGGTTTGGAGAAGCTACAACATATCTTCTTCCTATACAGAACCACAACAGAAGATGAATGAGACCAACTGCTGCTAGATAAGGCGGTATAGAGTTAAAAGTCCTTTGCCAGGTAAGACCGTTCTCAAATTAGTATTTTAACTGTGGATTTCTCTGTTTGTCAAAAGATCAGTATTAAGTAAAAAAAAAGATTTGAAATGAAATAGAAGTATGCTGTGATTTGGGTTGTATGCCCCCTGGCAGCTCTTATTCATCAGGCTGATGTCACCTCGCAGCGATGTCAGACGTTAATCAGCACACCACACATGGTGCTGGTACACTTTGTGATGCTGATCTCACAAGTGACAGGCATTGTTCCCGATTGATTCAGTTCAGGTAATGTGTGAAAATTGGCTGCATTCATGTATTCAAGTGATTTGAGTGGGGAACCGAGGCGCTATCTCCGCATCATTATTACATTACTCAATCAATAAAGTACAATAGAGGTTTATGGCCCCCAGTCACTGATTCATTGTGGGTCCCCAGGGAGGAGAAACAAGAGTTTACACACCGGGAAGAAATCACCAGATATTATTCATACATTTATAATAAAGGGACCAAAAACTTTTAGAAAGCCTATCATTACACAAAATGCCTGTGTGATGAGTTCTTGCTCGGTTACCCTCCTTTACCTGAACTCATAACAGTCAATTGAAATTCTAAAATGAGCCTTTAACTTCCCCCAACACTTATGACTTACCGTATTTATCGGCGTATAACACGCACCCCAAGTTTAGGAGGGAATTTTAAGGAAAAAACTTTTTAGGAGAGAAATTCAAGGAAAAAAACTTACATTTAAATGCAGCCTTGTCCATCATTGCAGCCTTGCCCAGTGTCCATCTGCAGCCTTTCCCAGTGTCCATCTGCAGCCTTTCCCAGTGTCCATCATTGCAGCCTTGCCCAGTGTCCATCTGCAGCCTTGCCCAGTGTCCATCTGCAGCCTTGCCCAGTGTCCATCTGCAGCCTTGCCCAGTGTCCATCTGCAGCCTTTCCCAGTGTCCATCTGCAGCCTTTCCCAGTGTCCATCATTGCAGCCTTGCCCAGTGTCCATCTGCAGCCTTGCCCAGTGTCCATCTGCAGCCTTGCCCAGTGTCCATCTGCAGCCTTGCCCAGTGTCCATCATTGCAGCCTTGCCCAGTGTCCATCTGCAGCCTTGCCCAGTGCCTTTCCAGCCTTGCCCAGTGCCTTTGCAGCCTTGCCAGTCTCAACGATTTTTAAAATTGGCGCTGATTTCTGTGTGGAGAGGAGCGAGCGGGGCCGAGTGTACTTCGGCTAGACTCGGGTCCTCTCGCAGTCCCACCCACCTCCACTGACTGTGCCACTGACATACAGAAAGCTGAGTGTACTTCGGCAAGACTCGGCTCTGCTCAGTCAGGGGCGGGACTGCGAGAGGAGCCGAGACTAGCCGAAGTACACTCGGCTTTCTGTATGTCAGCGGCGCAGTCAGAGATGGGCGGGACTGCGAGAGGAGCCGAGTAAAGCCGAGTGTACTTCGGCTTCGTGTATCTCGGCTCCTCTCGCTCGCACGCCCCCACGATTTCCCCCTAATTTTAAGGGGAAAAAAGTGCGTATTATACGCCGATAAATACGGTAAATTACGATCCCGAACACCTAAAGCCGTGTACACATGATCGGTTTTACCGATAAAAACAGTCCGATGGACTTTTTTCATCGGACAAACCGATCGTGTATGGGCCCCATCGGTCTTTTTTCCATCGGTGTTTAAAAATAGAACATGTTTTAAATTTATCCGATGGTTAAAAAAACTATAGCAAATTACTATCGTCTGTGGGGAACTCCATCGGATAAAAAACCCACGCATGCTCAGAATCAAGTCGACACGTGCTCAGAAGCATTGAACTTCATTTTTCTCGGCTCATCGGAGTGTTTTACGTCACCGCGTTTGGAACGGTCGGTTTTTTGACTGATGGTGTGTAGGCAAGACTGATGGAAGTCAGCTTCATCGGTTTTCCGATGGAAAAATCCATTGGTTTAAAAAACATAGGAAATCCGATCGTGTGTACAGGGCTTTACACTAATGTTTCATTCTGACCTTAACCCAACCACTCATTCCTAACACCATAATGCCTCGTACACACAACGTTTTTTCCAACGGGAAAACTGCTATGAGAGCTTTTGTTCGGGAATCCCGGCCGTGTGTATACTCCATCGTAGTTTTTCCGACGGGAAAACTGCCGGACAAAAAAAGAGATCAGGATCTCTTTTTTCCCATCAGGCCAAAAATCAGAGCGGGAAATCCGTCCGTCTGTATGGTTTTCCGACGGGCAGAAAACTGCACATGCTCAGAATCAAGTATGAGACGGGAGCGCTCTTTCTGGTAAAACTAGCGTTCATAATGGAGATAGCACATTCGTCACGCTGTAACGGACTGAAAACCACGAGGCTGAACAGTGCGAATCGTCTCTCACTAAACTTTACTAACACGAGGATCAGCAAAAGCAGCCCAAAGGGTGGCGCCGTTGGAATTGGAACTTCCCCTTTATAGTGCCGTCATACATGTTGTGTGTGACGTCACCGCGCTTTGGACAGGCGGACTTTTGGTCTGAGCGTGTGTATGCAAGGCAGCCTTAGAGGAATTCTGTCGAGAAAACTGTCGGATTTTTATCCGACGGAAAAACCGCATGTGTGTACTAGGCATAACCCTATCATTTACGTCTGATCCTAACTCTAACACTTGATCTCAACATTTAATTCAGAACCTAATGCCGCGTACACACGACCATTTTTCAGGACGTTAAAAATGCAATTTTTTAAATTGGGCATTAAAAACGATCGTGTGTAGACTCCAGAGCATTTTTAACGACGTGAAAAATAGCCTAAAAAAAAATGAGAACCTGCTCTATTTTTTCACGTCGTTTTTCACGTCGTTTTTTTTTAACGACGTGAAAAACAGTAGTGTGAATGCTTTTACGAGGGGGAAAAAAAACGTGCATGCTCAGAATCAAGTATGAGACGGGAGCGCTCGTTCTGGTAAAACTAGCGTTCGTAATGGAGATAGCACATTCGTCACTCTGTAACGGACTGAAAAGCACAAGGCTGAAAAGCGCGAATCGTCGCTCAACAAACTTTACTAACATGAAGGGTGGCGCCAGTCGAACGGAACTTCCCCTTTATAGTGCCGTCGTACGTGTTGTACGTCACTGCGCTTCGCTCAAGCATTTTTTTTAATGAACGTGTGTAGGCAAGGCAGGCTTGAGAGGAAACAAGAAAAATCACATCGAGAAAAACGTAGTTTTTGAAAATGACATTAAAAACGATCGTGTGTACGCGGCATAACTCTTGCACTTAAATTCTGACCTTAACAAACCACTCATTCCTAACACCTAACCCTATCATTTAATTGTAACCCAGACTCTGACCCTAACGATTATCCCTAAAGCCCTGTACACACGATCGGATTTCCGATGGATTTTTCCATCGGAAATCCGATGAAGCTGACTTCCATCAGTCTTGCCTACAAGGCTACACACCATCAGTCAAAAATCCGACCGTCCCAAACGCCGTGACGTAAAACACTCCGACAAGCCGAGAAAATATAAGTTCAATGCTTCTGAGCATGCGTCGACTTGATTCTGAGCATGCGTGTGTTTTTTGTCCGATGGAGTTCCACACAGACGATCGGAATTTGCTATTGAAAAAAGACCAATGGGGCCCATACACGATCGGTTTGTCCGATGAGAAAAGTCCATCGGACTGTTTTCATCTGTAAAACCGATCGTGTGTACACGGCATTAGGCTACATTCACACATCAGTGTTTTTAAATCACGTGCAAGTTTGCCGTGAATCTGCCCGCGATTTGAAAGCGCTGATGTGTGAATGTCAAATCGTGGGACTCGCATTTGAGATGCCATTCATTTGAATTACATGTTAGAAATATGTGTTTTTGGGTTAGGGTCAGATGTTAATGGTAATTGTTAGGGTCAGAGTTAAATATTAGCGTCAAGTGATAGGGATAAGTGTTATGCCGCGTACACACGGCCGCTTTTCTCGTCGAAAAAAAAGAAATTTTTCCCATTCGACGAGAAAAACGATAGTCTGTGGGCTTTCTGTCGTTTTTTTTCGACGAGAAAAACGGCATTAAAAACGACGAGAAAAATTAGAACATGTTCTAATTTTTCTCATCGTTTTTTTCAACATGTTTTCCGCGGCAGTGTTTCCCATAGGGAAACACTGCCGCGGAGCCCACAGACGGTCGTTTTTCTTGTCAAGAGAAAAAATGACGTGAAAAACGACCGTGTGTGGGGAACAAGCTGTTCCCCCGTTTTAAATGACATTTTTCACGGCGGTTTTTTAACCGCCGTGAATAATGATCGTGTGTACGCGGCATTAGGGTCAGAGTTACATGTTAGGAATATGTGTTTTTGGGGAAGGGTCAGGGTTAAGTGTTAGGGTCAGATGTTAAGGGAAAGTGTTAAGCCCTGTTAAGCCCTGTACACACGATCGGTTTTACCGATGAAAACAGTCCGATGGACTTTTTTCATCGGACAAACCGATCGTGTATGGGCCCCATCGTTTTTTTTTTCCGTTGGTGTTAAAAAATAGAACATGTTTTAAATTTATCCGATGGAAAAAAAAAAGATAGCAAATTACTATCGTCTGTGGGGAACTCCATCGGATAAAAAACCCACGCATGCTCAGAATCAAGTCGACGCATGCTCAGAAGCATAGAACTTAATTTTTCTGGGCTCGTCGGAGTGTTTTACGTCACCCCGTTTGGGACGATCAGTTTTTTGACTGATGGTGTGTAGGCAAGACTGATGGAAGTCAGCTTCATCGGATTTTCGATGGAAAAATCCATCGGTTTAAAATCCATAGGAAATCCGATCGTGTGTACAGGGCTTTAGGGTCAGAGTTAACTCTGACCCTAACACCTACCCTTAACATCTGAACCTAACACTTAACCTTGACCCTTGCTGAAACCCTTTTTCCTAACATTTAACTCTGATGCTAACATTTATCCCTAACACCTGACCATTGCCATAATGCAGTGGTGTATTTAGGTTTTGTGCTGCCCTAGGCCTGACTAAACTCGTGCACCCCCTAATTTAAATATGACCCACCCCTTCCTGTCAAGGCCACACCCCTTTCTGTTTAAGACCCGCCCTGAAATTTTCCAGTGGGGACACTAGTTCTGAGGGCCTGGGGGGGGGGGGGATGGATTCCCTTAATTTGCATAGATTTCCTCTCACTTCCTGTTTGGCTATGGGGCAGGAAGTGAAGGGAAATCTCTGCAATGGGACAGGGATGGTAAAAAATAAACTGACAGGGGCTATAACCCTCCCTTACTCTATCCAAAATGGAAAAAAAAGTGTTGCCTATAGTTCTGTTTTTAAGCACAAATTTCTGATAATTTTATGGAGAGGACTAAGAAGATATAACCATGCCAATAGTGCAGCAGAAAATATATAGCACAGTGAGGAAGGTTTGTGATCCAGCTTGATAGGACACTCAAAATTATAAGCAGCGCCCCCCCCCACCCCCACACACAGTTGCGGAATGCTGGCCGCCCGCATACTAGAAGCAGTGGCGCCGCTTTATGGGGGTGCTAGACTAATTTGCCTTTCAGCTCAGTCCGCTCCATATGACTGGCGCTACACTAACAATATAGCGCAAGCCGGCGGGGACTCTTTCTGTGCTGCCCCCCTGCAAAGTGCTGCCCTAGGCCTGGGCCTTGTTGGCCTAGGCCAGGATACAGCGTTGCCATAATGCTGTCCATACACATGGAAACCTTCAGGCAACTCTAACCATTCTAAATTAACCGAGAATCGAACATATGATTAAAAGTGGCTGTCTAAAAACAAGTAAACTACTACCCATGAGTTAGATCGATCACCTGAATTGGGTTGTATATTGACAGCTCCAATACAGGTATTTAAAAAAATGATCAAAATCATAAAAAATACATGAATCTAAAGCAACCCACTTTTATCTACCACCAGGTTCAGTTAAGGCAATTTCATGTCCATCTCCTTGAAACCACTTTCCCCTTATTCGATCACTTGGGATTTAGACTCTATCTTGTCTGAAAGTGGTTGAAAGCCTGTTTCTCGACGAGAAAATTGTGTGTGTGTACACTTACCTTTTCGCCGAATCAGTGCAGTTTTATAGCACTAATCGCTGTATAAATGTGAATGGTCCCAAAAATGTGTCAAAAGTGTCCGATATGTCTGTCGCAATTTCACGGTCACAATAAAAATCACAGATCGCCGCCATTACTAGTAAAAAAATAAGAATAAATAAAAATGCAATAAATCTATCCCCTATTTTGTAGACGCTATAACTTTTGCACAAATCAATCAATATACGCTTATTGCGATTTTTTTTTTTACCAAAAATATGTAGAAGAATACATATCGGCCTAAACTGTGGAAAATTTTATTTTTTTTATAGATTTTTTGTGGGATATTTATTATAGCAAAAAGTAAAAAATATTGTATTTTTTTCAAAATTGTCGCTTTATTTTTGTTTATAACGCAAAAAATAAAAAGGTGATCAAATACCACCAAAAGAAAGCCCTATATGTGGGGGAAAAAGGACGTCAATTTTGTTTGGGAGCCACGTCGCACGACCGCGCAATTTCAGTTAAAGCGACGCAGTGCCGAATCGCAAAAAGTGCTCTGGTCTTTGGGCAGCCAAATGGTCCGGGGCTGAAGTTGTTAACTACTTGCCGCACATAGGATGTCCAGTCTGTGCCCATCAGTGACACCAGTAATTTTCTAGCAAAAAATATTGATTTTAACTTTAAGAAACAAGTGTCAGAAAAAGATTTGGACTTAGTGGTTAAACTTCCTGCATTTACACACAGAAGTTTGCTCCAAGAAGTTACAATGTTTCATGTTGTTACAAACTTGTCAGACTGCGGATTTTTTCTTTACAACACACAGAAGTTTATCCCTTTGATCCAAGAAGGAAGCATTAGTTACAATGTTTCCTGTTAAAAACTTGGCAGACTGCCCGGATATTTTCTTTTGACAGCTGAGTGAGCAGATAAAGTCTCTCCACTTGTTATATGAAAGAATCGGCAAACTCTGCATTGAAGATCGTCAGGGGGGTTGAATCGAGATCACAATTTTTTTAAACGATTAAGCACTTCAGCCCCGGAAGAATTTACCCCCTTCCTTACGAGAGCACTTTTTGCGATTCGGCACTGCGTCGCTTTAACTGACAATTGCGCGGTCATGCGACGTGGCTCCCAAACAAAATTGACGTCCTTTTTCCCCCACATATAGAGCTTTCTTTTGGTGGTATTTGATCACCTTTTTATTTTTTGCGTTATAAACAAAAATAAAGCGACAATTTTGAAAAAAATACAATATTTTTTACTTTTTGCTATAATAAATATCCCACAAAAAATCTATAAAAAAAATAAAATTTTCCACAGTTTAGGCCGATATGTATTCTTCTACATATTTTTGGTAAAAAAAAAAATCGCAATAAGCGTATATTGATTGATTTGTGCAAAAGTTATAGCGTCTACAAAATAGGGGATAGATTTATTGCATTTTTATTTATTCTTATTTTTTTACTAGTAATGGTGGCGATCTGCGATTTTTATTGTGACCGTGAAATTGCGACAGACATATCGGACACTTTTGACACATTTTTGGGACCATTCACATTTATACAGCGATTAGTGCTATAAAACTGCACTGATTCGTGTATAAATGTGAACTGCTGACAACTATCCCAAACCTACTCAAAGACCTCAACCACTTTAAATTAATATCAAACCTCCAAATCAACTTTTCTAAGTCAAACGCATTGCACGTTACCCTACCCCCGGATCTATGCACACAATGCCAGCATAACTTTCCATTTAAATGGAACAGTCACAAAATCACATATTTAGGCATCCAATTAACTACCTCCCTTTCGGATCTATACTCTACAAATTATTTACCATTGTTGCAAAACATAATCCAGGACTTAAATGGTCCGTAGAGCTTTTTTCCTGGTCCGGAAGAGCCGTAATCATTAAGATGAACATATTGCCAAGGTTATTATATCTACTACAAACTGTTCCAATCAAATTCCCACTTGCGTTCTTCTCATCGTACAGAAAAGCATGCACAGATTTTATTTGGAGACCTTTGAGACCCAGAATTAGCTTCTCGAGACTTACTATCCCTAAGCTCAAAGGTGGCTTGGGTCTACCAGATATTAAAAAATACCAACAAGCTAGCCACTTAACTAGAATCATCGACTGGAATGTCCACTCCAGTACTAAGGACTGGGTCCAGCTGGAAAGCTCAATGGCATTTAACCCATTGGCCCAAACTCCCTGGCTAGTTCAGGCTCATATTCCTAAAACATACTGTGCCTATCCGTTAATACACCCCACACTAGCCTCCTTTCGAGATGCCTGTAATAAACACAAGATATCTTCCCATATGGGCCCTATGACCCCACATAGACTCAACACAGACTTTTCCCCTGGAATGCAAGCATCCTTCCTGAGCGATATTTGGCCATAACCAAATGTGAGAGCAGCACACTTTTTCGAAGGAGGCCAGCTCCTCACCCACACTACCCTGGCAAATAAAATGACGACAGGTTCGTTCCCCTTTTGGACATATGTACAAGTTCGACATTTTCTCAATGCCCCCAAACACAGAGCAGAGTGGTCGAGACAACTTACCCCTTTCGAAACGATGTGCTTAAAAACGGGACCCCAACGACATCTCATCTCTTATACATATACCCTTTATTCTCTAACCTCTCTTCCAATAACAATTGGACCTGTCATAAATGGGAAAAAGATCTTTCCATAGATCTTACAGAAAATGATTGGGAAGCAATTTTTACATACAGTAAGTGCTGTATATCAGTGCCACCCCATCAGTGCCTATCAGTGCAGCCCATCAGTGCAGCCTCATCAGCGCACATCAGTGTAGGAGAAAAATTACTTATTTAAAAAAATTGCTGACAGAAACTGGTGCCGCGTACACACGACCGCTTTTCTCGACGAGAAAAACTGCATTTTTTTTTTTCGCCGAGAAAAACGATCGTCTGTGGGCTTTATGTCGTTTTTCTCGTTGAGAAAAACGGCATAAAAAACGACGAGAAAAATTAGAACATGTTCTAAATTTTCTCATCGTTTTTTCCATCATTTTTTTCCGCGGCAGTTTTCCCATAGGGAGACACTGCCGCGGAGCCCACAGACGGTCGTTTTTCTCGTCAAGAGAAAAAATGACGGGAAAAACGACCGTGTGTAGGGAACCAAGCGGTTCCCTCGTTTTTCCTGTCATTATACACAGCGTTTTTTTAACCGCCGTGAATAATGATCGTGTGTACGCGGCATAAGAAAAACTTTTTTTAGCAAAAAGTAAAAAAGAAAAAAAAACTGCGATGATTAAATACCACCAAAAGAAAGCTCTATTTGTGTAAAGAAAATTATAAAATAAATATTTGTGTACAGTGTTATATGACCACGCAATTATCATTCAAAGTGCAACAGCACTGAAAGCTGAAAATTGGTCTGGGCAGGAAGAGGGTAAAAGTGCCCGGCATTGATGTAAAAATGGGGGAGGTTGCTGTAGTTTTCCTTTTATAGGTTTAAACAGGTCCTGTGGGTGGATATAGGGGGGAGCTATATCACATGTATGCTGCCATGTTGGCGTCAGGATTTTTTTTTGTCTTTAGCTATATTTAAAAAGTTACATGTTTAGAGACAGGTTAAGTGTTAGGGTCAGGTTAATAGTTAGGGGGTTAAATATGTAGCACCCTCCTATTGTAGAGTAGGTTGCTAGGTAAATTTAGTTTGGCTCCCCTGTAATGTGCGGAGCAGGGGTTGATTATCTAGAGCTGCGCAGTGTTTTACTTTGGTTCTTCCCTCATCTTCCAGGGTTCTAGAAGTATAGTGGGAAGGAGGACAGATCTAGCAGCCTCAATATATATAGGACTCCAGCCAATCCCTAGGGAGGTGTGCCCAGAAGGTGGAGAGAGTGCCTATAAATAAGGCATGGGCAGCAGTGTGCAGTGTTCCTGAATCCTGGGTCCAGTCCTGCAGGAGGAGACCCATATGAGGGGAGGCTCTGCCTCCTAGTGCAGGATCCTAGAGGAAGCCCTGAGGAGACACTGAGGTCGCAGCTAGGCTTAGCTGGGGGGGGGGCTCTGGAGATCAAGTTGGGCCTGGAGAAGCTTACTGGAGAGAGCCAGCAGGAAGTTGGTGGGGAAGAGTCCAGCTGTCCTATGGTGGTGTGAGTCTACATCTCCCTCACTAGGAAGAGCCTGGTGTTTATCAGCAGGAGGCAACCGATGATTCTGTGGCTACATGAGTACATGACCCCCAGTGCTGAAGGAAAATGACTGTGTGTAGCTTTTAACTCTGGAAGGAGTACATGTCACCAACAGTATAGAGATCCTGTGGGACATTCAGCAGTTTGGAGGAGTCCTCAAGTTATCAAGTTCAACAGTCTCGGAGTATCCAGGGGAGGGCTGGGCCAGGGGGCAGGGTGGTAATTGCCTCCCAGGCCACCCTAACTTATGTTCAAAATGGCTGGCAGCTGCTGTCCGCTACCATTTTCTTTTTTATTCTGGTCTAGGAAGTCAGGGGCATGGCCATGGCGGCCGACCACTAGCTGTTGCATTCCGCACTCAAGCTTCTTATGGGTGGAAAACACAGCAGCGCAGAGGAAACTACAACTCCCTGGGACCGGATTCTTGGAAGCAGGCAGAGGCAGGGCGTGCCAGGGAGTCGGGCTGCAGGGCTGGGCGCTGGCTGCAACTTGACCCCAGGATCAGGAGCGTTACCCCCCAGGAAACCGTGGCATGCAAGGACTTACTGAGCTGAGATCGCAGAGGTGAGAGACCCTGACACCCCTAGCTGACCCCCCAGCTCCCCCCCATACACCCCATGTAACCTGCCCCAGTGATCAGACTGCATTGATGGGCACTGGAGTTGGCTGCACTGATGGGCACTGGTGAGGCTGCATTGAAAAACCAGGTGGGCCATGGATGGTGAGCTGATTCAGTGGTTCAATGGGCCACTTGACTGGACTTGCCCCCCAGGCCTAAGGCCGCCAGCCCTCCCCAGGGAGTATCCCATGTTCCATCTCCTTATCTCTGTTCATTGCTCCCAATAAAAACCCTAAAAAGAACACCTAGACTGGTTTCTGAGCCAGTGGAAGAATTAAGTAAATGCTGTGTGCTTGGCTGTGTGTGCTCTAAGTCGTGGAAAATAAGACTGTATTCGCCAGTGGCTCCTACGGGGGTGCATTACAAGTGCTAAGAGTTTATTTATGGTTAGGTTTAAGGGTTTGGGGGGGGGGGGTTAAGATTAAGGGCTTCTCTAAAAGTCAGGTTAAAATTAAGGGTTTCATTTTAAACCATACTGGTTCTCCAAAAACGATATTTACAGATTTCTACCCATACTGGTCCTCCGGTGTATATGCCTGTGGTAGGGACATTGAAGTGTAAGCTCCATTGGGGAACTGAATGATCTATCAGCTCTATGTTCTCTATACGTTCTGCAAAGGGAAATTAAAAGAAAACATCAAATCCCTATCTCCCTCTATTCCCGCAATGCACCTTGTGTTCTACTTGAGTTTAGTCTTCTGTAACAATTTTTCTTTTGTGCTCTAATCAAGAGACCTCAAATCATCAATGCTGGAGACTAATTATGAGTTTGTGTTTCCCGCGGGGCATTTCCAGTCTCTTCTGCAAGTCACATTCTGTCTAGCGGCATTTTCACCAAGCCCCATAAGAGTAATCAATGTCAGATGAACAGAATAAGACAGTATGGCAGATAACTTTAAGGCAAGCCCATTATGAAAGTGTTTGGCTACTGCTCGACCATGCAAGATGACATCTTTCCAAGGGCCACTCGGAAGTCCATTTCACAAGGCAATTGATTTTTATAATTTGCTTCTATTTTCCATCTGTGGGAAAAAATAACTGAGACAACTTAGATCCAGTCTTTGTAAAACTTTGTGCTTGGAATTGTGCTCTTATATAACATTCAGTTTTAGTTTGTAATAGAGGGAAGGATAATCAGAAATGTAACAGGATGAAAAGAGGGAAAAGGGTTGACCTCTTTTATTTTGTAGGACACAGGCTACTAAAAATATTTCATGGCCACTGAGCAAATTGCTTCATACTGTAGACTTTTGGCCAGTCAGGGGTTTTCATGCTGACCAAAAATGATAAAGGGAATTGGTTGGTCACGACTATGTTGGAGAAGGTTCATAGAGCATATACCTTTTTACTAGAGTTGAGCGGACACCTGGATGTTCGGGTTCGACGGGTTCGGCCGAACTTCGGGAAAAAGTTTGGGTTCGGGACCGAACTTGACCCGAACTTGACCCCGAACCCCGAACCCCATTGAAGTCAATGGGGACCCGAACTTCTGAGGACTAAAAAGGCTCTAAAAAAGTAATGGAAAGGGCTAGAGGGCTGCAAATGACAGCAAAATGTTGTTAAGAGCATGGCAAGTGCTCTGCAAACAAATGTGGATAGGGAAATAACTTAAAATAACATAAAAAAATAAAAAAATATGCTGGAGGCCCCCTTCTCAGCAGAAGAGGTACGGGAAGTCATTAAGGACCTCAGAAACTCAACGGCACAATGCCACACATATGGTGGGAATGCCCCAGAATGCGCCCTTTCTGTAAATAATTATTCAATTTAATGGATAAGCTAGTGGGAAAATAAAATACTTTGAAATAAAAATGTAGCGGGGTGCTAAATTTAAGGGAAGTGTTTGAGTGGTAAATAGGCTCAAACACCCTAATTCTGTAGGATTCATGGACCATTTTGTCCTCGGGGGACAGTATTGGTGTGCAGTTCCCTGCGGCCTACAGGTGGCGCTGCCATGGTAGGCTAGGGTTGAACCACCGATACAGTGCTGTGCCTTTTGTGTCCCCTCTTGGCAGCAGTACAGCGGGCAGGGAACCTGCTGTGCATGCCGGGAGAGGATATAAAAGGGGCAGACCTTTGGCCTGGGGGCTGATGTCCAGTGGGGTCCGTGCCCAGGTGCCTTCGGCCTGGGTGCACGTGTTCCTGTTCCATCTCGGGCACCTTTAGCCCGGAGTGAGGTACTATCCTGGAGTTCCTGCTGCCCTGGGTATGGAGGCCTAGGGGCGGGAGTAAAGCCTGGAGCCCAGAGCCTTCGTCTGGAGTCCGCTAAGGGTCGAGGAGTCTTAGGGTGCCGCCTCATGTAGGGGACCCTGTTCCAGGGAAGGGAGGATCATTCTGATGGACCGATGCGGGAGTCACGGTGAAGGAAGGGTCTGTTGACTCCCTGGAGAGATGTCTTCCCCTTGATATGGGCTAGGTTCGTAGAAGGAGAAGCTCAAGGTCATCTTGACTGTATCAGAGGCCTTATTCACCCAGCCCGTGGCAGGGGCCTTATACACCCTGGTCTGTGGCAAAGACCAAAGTTCTCCAGGTCCGTGGCAGGGGCCTTGTACACCCGGTCTGTGGCAGAGACCAACCTCAAGGTCTGTGGCAGAGACCGTGCACATAAAACTGTTTGAGAAACCTAAGCAGTGAAGTGAATGTGCTACGTTTGTGCCTGGACCTCCTCCACACCTTAAGCTGTCCTGTTTCTTTGCTCTAACCTTTTCTATCCGAGTACAGTTTATTTTGCCATGAGAGAATAAGAGTTGGAGTTTCAGCTGGTGTGGACATTGACTTTACTGGGAATTTAAGGACTTGCCTCTATCTACAGTAGAGGTGAGAATCATCCTCTGGGGGAGTTTTGACTCCGGCTGTGGACACGGCCCGTCAAGTACACCGCTCAACCTCTTTATATAGGAGGGTACGAGCCGGTAGTGCGGTGTGCCTTTCTCCCTCCTGCAAGGAGCCAACAACATAATGGCAGGTAAGGGGGAAAGGATCTGTGTGCTACAAAAATCCGAGACGTGCTGCGATGGTCCTCCCATGTACTCATCATGAAGCATAAGTGGTTGGGCATTGGTGCACTCAATCTCTTCCACTTCTGGGGCAGGGCTAGGTGGATGGCCCTGGGAAACCCTGCTAACAGAGTCATCAAAAAGCAGAAGAGACTGCTGCATGATTTAAAAAAAATGTTGTTTTTTTAGTATAGCACAGTAGAAGAAAAATATATAGAAATTGGTTATTTCACACACCTCCAGATATGTATAACACACTGCAAAATATTTTTGTGGCCCTAAATGGGGCTTTTTGCAAGAGCACAACCCACCCACAGTACGTAACCGCTGTATCGCACAGCTACAGAACTGCAGAAAATGCTATTAAAAAAATTTAGCTTTTTTAAAATAGCACAGTAGAAGAAAAATAAATAGAAATTGTTTATTTCACACACCTCCAGATATGCATAACACACTGAAAAATAATTTTTGTGGCCCTAAATGGGGATTTTTGCAAGACCACAACACACCCACAGCACGTAACCGCTGGATCGCACAGCTACAGAACTGCAGAAAATGCTATTCAAAAATTTTTTTGTTTTTTTAGGATAGCACAGTAGAAGAAAAATATATAGAAATTGGTTATTTCACACACCTCCAGATATGCATAACACACTGCAAAATATTTTTCGTGGCCCTAAATGGGGCTTTTTGCAAGACCACAACACACTCATAGTACGTAACTGCTGGATCGCACAGCTACAGAACTGCAGAAAATGCTATTCAAATTTTTTTTTGTTTTTTTAGGATAGCACAGTAGAAGAAAAATATATAGAAATTGGTTATTTCACACACCTCCAGATATGCATAAAACACTGCAAATTTATTTTTAACCCTAAATGGGTCTTTTTGCAAGAGTACATTAAAGTGCAATTTTTTTTTGCCCTAAATGGGTCTTTTTACAAGAGTATGGAAATGGTGTATCTCTCAACGTAACATATGCAGTGCTGGTGCACTGAGATTGCAGATAAAAGTTAGATTTTCTCTGACACTGGGCTCATTGCAGTGTAAAAAGACTGTGCACTGGAAAACAAACAGGTAAACCTATGCAGATCGCTGAGTTATTAGATCTCTGAATCTGGACTCCTATATAAATCTCTCTCCCTAAAAGCACCATCAGGAACCTTCCCCTACACTGTCTCTCTATCTTTTCTCTCAGATTGCAGAATCAGGACTAACTCATGTATTTCAATCTCTCCGTAATAAGCAACAGCAGCCAGGAACCTCTCCCTATCCTGTCTAGCAGAGTGACGTGCTGTCCTGTGTGCCTCTAGCTTATATAGAAGCTGGGTCACATGCTGCACTGAGCTGGGTCACATGCTGCACTGGCCAATCACAGCCATGCCATTAGTAGGCATGGCTATGATGGCTTCTAAGGGCACACCAGCTAAACAAAAGGTGATTGGCTGGCCCCTGAAGCTTTTCGAAATGTGCCATTACATCCCCGAACACCGAACCCGAACTTACACGCAATTGTTCGGGTTCGGGATCGGGTTCGGAAAACACTAAAGTTCGGTATGAACCCGAACTTTACAGTTCGGGTTCGCTCAACCCTACTTTTTACTTCAGATGAAAGACCTAGGCCACATGCAGCTGTATTGGGCCTCTCATATTAAGTAAGTACTTTCTAGAAGAAGCCTTGGGGCATCTTGAAAATCTGTAAATAGCCTTTAAGCACCTTGGGTGTACTGGGAGGAGCTATTGGACATCTTGAGAATCCTTAAGGCACCTTGAGATTCCCAGGAAGAGCCTTGGAATACAGAGAGTATCGAGAAAAGCCTTGGAGCACCTTTATGCCGTGTACACATGGTCGGAATTTCTGTCAGAAAGAGTCCGATTGGAGCTTTACATTGGATATTCCGACCGTGTGTATGGACTTCTCCTGTCAGAATTTCCGACGGACTTAGATAGAGAGCAGGTTCTCTATTTTTCCGTCGGAAATTTCGATGGAGGTTTTCCCATTGCAAAGTCCGACCATCTTAGTCTTAGTGCACTTTGACAGTCCCAGTGGATTATTGGGAGTACCTGAGAGTCGCAAGAAAAGCCTTAATGTGCATTGAGAGTCTCAGGAAGACTAAGAGCCCTGAAGCACCTTAAAAGTCCTGGGAAGATCCTTGGAGCATCTTAATGCCCTGTACACACGATCTGATTTCCGATGGAATAAAATCCGATGGAATCTGACTTTCATCAGTCTTGCCTACACACCATCAGACAAAATTTCGACCGTCCAAAACGCTGTGACGTACAACACGTACGACGGTGCTATAAATGGGAAGTTCAAATCCAATGGTGCCACCCTTTGGGCTGCTTTTGCTGAATTTGTGTTACCGCGTGTTAGTAAAAGTTTGGTGTTAGCCGATTCGCGCTTTTCAGTCTCCGTGCTTTTCAGTCCGTAACAGCATGACGAATGTGCTATCTCCATTACGAACGCTAGTTTTACCAGAAAGAGCGCTCCCGTCTTGTAATTTAGTCTGAGCATGCGTGGATTTTTCTCCGATGGAGTTCCACACAGACGATTGGAATTTCCTATCGTTTTTTTTTTCAAATTTAAAACATGTTCTATTTTTTTACACCGATGGAAAAAAGTCTGATGGGGCCCACACACGATCGTTTTTTTAGATGAAAAAAGTCCATCGGACTTTTTTCATCGGAAAAAACGATTGTGTGTACAGGGCATTAGAGTCCCTAGAAGATCTTTGGAGAACCTTGAGAGTCACAGGAAGATCTTTGGAGCACCTTGAGAGTCCCAGGAAGATCTTTGGAGCACCTTGAGAATACCCAAAAGAGCCTTGGAGCACCATGAGATTACCAGAAAGAGCCATAGGGCACCCTGAGAATCCTAGGAAGAGCTTCGGAACACTACATAAAAGAGTACTGGAAAGAACGTTAGAGCACCTTGAGAATCCCAGTAAGAGTCTAGGGGCACCTTAAGAGTCCCAAGAAGAGCCTTAGGGCACCTACAAAGTCCCAAAAAGACCCTAAGGGCACCTTGAGAAACCTAAGAATAGCCTTGGAGCAAACACAGTCAAGATTGCAAGGCAGGTTTGAATTTGACTGGTAGCTATAACAAACCTTAATACTGGAATTCTTTTTTTCATCAAGATTTCGTGTTCGGTAAGGTGTACAATAATATAATTCATTAATGTCTAAAAAACTAAAATACCTATCTATGAGTTCTTGAGTGGGGAAGGATTAGAGCCTCAGTCTGGTCAGAGAGATTTTTTCTCACTTTCTGTCCCAAGAGTTCCCCTTCAACCACTCTCGCAGTACGCCGCTTCCATGACTGCTGTGTCTCAGATGGAAAATGACATAAATGTATTTATTTGTGTACAGTGCTGCATGACTGTGCAATTGAAGTAGTGCAGTGTTGAATAGAATACGATGGTCTGGTTATGAAGGGGGTTAAACATTCCGGAGCTCAGGTGGGTAAAATCTCCCTGTAATTCAATTTTTAAGGATGTCCTGCAACTGTCCACCCAATTTATTCACAATACCTACACAGAGAGTATTCCAAGGGAATGGACATCTCCTCATCACAAACACAATTACTGGAATAAAGTCATTTCATTTAGTAGTGCATCAGCCGACCACGTAATCATATTATTGGCCTACGCTGAGCTCTCCCGGGTTAGATATTAGTAGAGAGGGAATTCATTCCTTTATTGACCCCTTCGGAGCCAGCACAGTTCTTGTCCAGCATGCCAAGTTTTATGTCACTGCACTACCTGAAGCCCAGGCCTTTTCTGTCACTTTTTTTTTACAAGTTTAAATCAGTATTTTTTGCTAAAAAATTACTTATAACCCCTAAACATTCTAAATATATTTTTAACACAAGAAATATTGAAGAATGGGATTTTTAGGGTGCAAAAAAACACAATATATATCAAAAATTCGATTTTTATTTGAATAAAAAAGTATGTAGAAATATGTATGAACATGTGATAAAATTCATGTATATTACACTCTATATCCAAAGTAGTATACAGACAAATATTCTCGACGTTTTGCCAATTTAACTGGCTTCTTCAGGAGTCTTTTGTCAATTATTACTGTGTATTATAGATGAAGTAAAAAATCGATCAAGTAGCTGAATTAGAATCGGGGATGCTCTCAAAAATTTAGTAAAATTGGTGAACTATAAAGGAAATACTATTTTATACACAACACGGAGTGAATCCATGTGCATGGACAAGCACTGAAAAATGATGATAAGTCATCTGAAATCTAATCACTTCACAGGATCACTATAGAATCGAGATACAGAGTCCCCGATTTAAGTACCTGGTTATTCCACCCCACAGATGAAATCCAAGCAGAGAAGAACCAAAGATTTTTTGGCCAGTCAGATCCTATATGGCCAGCTCGAATCTCAATGGAGTCGTTTCAGTGAATATACCTTTCCCGATAGCAGCAGCTATGATTATATATATATTTTTAGCAGAGACCCTAGGGAATAAAATGGCGATCATTGCAATTTTTAATGTCACAGGGTATTTGCGCAGAGGTTTTTCAAATGCTATTTTGTGTGAAAAAATAAATTTTAATGAATTACAAAAAAAAAATAGTTACCCCAATTTTATTGTATAATATGATGTTACGCCAAGTAAATAGATGCCTAATATGTCACGCTTTAAAATTGTGAACGCTCATGGAATGGCGACAACTTACGGTACTTAAAAATCTCCTTTAGGGGATGTTTTAAATGCCTTTACAGGTTACCTGTTTAGTGTTAAAGCACTAGAATTTATGCTCTCGCTCTAACGTTCGGAACAATACCTCACATGTGTGGTGCAAGAACCTTTAACATATGCATGCATGACTTACATATGTGTTCACTTCTGCGTGTGAGCACGGAGCGATGGGGGTGCTTTAAAACAATAAATTCTTATTTATTTGTACTTATTTTTTTCTTACATTGTCCCTTTAATTATTATTTTTTGTTAATCACTTTTATTCCTATTGCAAGGAATGTAAACATGACAGGTCCTCTTTATGAAGAGATATGGGGTCAAAAAGACCCCAAATCTCTTCTTTATACCTGGGTTCACACTATTGCAAACACAGACATCGCATGTGATCCGCATCGCATGTCTGTGCAATGTGAATTCAGCCATACCGTTGTATAGCTGAACTCTTATTGGATTCACACGAAAGAGGTGCAGGAACCTTTTTTTCCCCCGAACTGAAATCGGATCGCATTTTGTTGCATAAAACTAATATCTAATAAAACAGTGCTCTACGAAAAGTAAGATTTTTGTTGTACGATTCTGGAAAAACCTTCCGGTGTGCGTAGCCACGTATCTGAAATGATGTCAAATACGTGTGACCCCTGTGTCCTTCTGGTTTATTTTCGTGTTTCCGATCATGCGTGGTCTTCGTCTATCGATTTTTAGCAGACTCATACTGTACTGATTAAACGATTGTCGTACGATGGGCTGACGTCCGAGCAAAGTTTTCGTGTTTGTCCCTTCGGATTTTGTTGGACGGACTGTCATGATCGGCTGTAGAAAGCTGTGTACTAACGATCAGATTATCGAACGATCAATCCAAAAGCGATTTTTATCATCCGATAATCGGATCGTGTGTACGAGGCCATTTTTGGCAGTTTTCCTGTGGAGAAAAACTCAGATGGAGCATAAAACATGGTCGGGATTCCCGAGGAAAAGCTCTTATCTGAGTTTTCCTGACGAGAAAACCGAGTGTCTGTACAGGGGAAAAGTAGAGAACAGGCTCTCGGCTTTCCCCTCTGAATTTCTGACGGACCTTTTCCTGTCGGGAATCCCGGTCGTGTGTACTAGGCATTAGTCGTGCATTCGACAAATCTGACCTTTATGGAAAAGTGGCAAGAAGAAAGCCATTGTTGAAAGAAAGCCATAAGAAGTCCTGTTTGCAGTTTGCGAGAAGCCATGTGGGGGACACAGCAAACATGTGGAAGAAGGTGCTCTGGTCAGATGAGACCAAAATTAAACTTTTTGGCCTAAAAGCAAAACGCTATGTGTGGCAGAAAACTAACACCGCACATCACCTTGAACATACCATCCCCACTGTGAAACATGGTGGTGGCAGCATCATGTTGTGGGAATGCTTTTCTTCAGCAGGGACAGGAAAGCTGGTTAGAGTTGATGGGAAGATGGATGGAGCCAAATACAGGGCAATCTTAGAAGAAAACCTGTTAGAGTCTGCAAAAGACTTGAGACTGGGGCGGAGGTTTATTTTCCAGCAGGACAACGACCCTAAACATTCAGCCAGAGCTACAATGGAATGATTTAGATCAAAGCATATTCATGTGTTAGAATGGTCCAGTCAAAGTCCAGACCTAAATCCAATTGAGAATCTGTGCCAAGACTTGAAAATCGCTGTTCACAGATGCTCGCCATCCAATCTGACAGAGCTTAAACTATTTTGCAAAGAAGAATGGGCAAAAATGTCACTCTCTAGATGTACAAAGCTGGTAGAGACATCCCCAAAAAGACTTGCTGTTATAATTGCAGAGAAAGGTGGTTCTACAAAGTATTGACTCAGGATGGATGAATACAAATGCACGCCAAACTTTTCACATATTTATTTGTAAAAAAAATAAAAATAAAAAACATTTATCATTTTCCTTCCACTTTACAATTATGTGCCACTTTGTGTTGGTCTATCACTAAAAATCCCAATAAAATACATTTACGTTTTGGTTGTAACATGAAAAAATTTGGAGAATTTCAAGGGGTATGAATACTTTTTCAAGGCACTGTATATGTTTTGTGCATAATGGTCATTTGTTACTAAAGAGTATATTTAAGGGTAAAGTATAATGTTTTGGTAGCATTTCTAACATTTTTTAAAGTTTATTCACTGTTTTATATCTTTTCTTTTTTTATATATGTAGCGGGATCTCTAAATTTAGGTGGGATACACCTGGGTGGTAGTATGATCCAGGTGTGTAAATTATGAGAGGAATTGGACCATTTGTATTCGTGGAGGATTGGGCGGTGTATTATTCTCCTTGGCCTGTAGGTAGCGGGGTACCCGCAGGCTCAAGGTAGATTAGCTGCCACAGTGCTGTCCTTTTTGTCCCTTCCCGGAGATGGTACGGCAGGGGCAGGGAACCTGCCATGACATCAATGGAGGAGATAAAAGGGGGAGACGCCCTTGCCACAAGGTCTTCGGGATCTTCTTCATCACGCGCCAAGGCACCTTAGGCCTGGGTGCGGGCGGTCCGGAGTTCCGGCCCAGGCGCCCTAGGCCTGGCCGGAGCAGAGTTGGCGTCCATCCCAGGCACCTTCAGCCTGGGGTGAGGTACTAAATCAGAGGCCTGGGGCCCGGTAACTTCGACTGGGTCCTGCGAGGGTGGAGAAGTCCGAGGGTCCCTGAAGTGGATGGGGCCCAAGTTTGAGGTGAGGAGACTGGAGAGGTCACCCGTCCGGAGAGTCCGGAGCAGCATCAACCCGGTGACGGATTGGCCTCTGGTAACTCCCTTGGAGGGACATCTTCCCCTGACAGGGGCCACAACGCAGCGAAGGTACTTCTATCTACATTCTCTTGAGTTGCTGGTAGAGACTCACAAGTTCTAAGTTCTCTCTCTAGCCGATGGCTATAGTAACCGCTGGTGAAACCACAGTGGTTTAGCTGACAATCATGATAGTGCCTCGACCTGCCCACCGTATTGAACTGTTATTGGGTCTCAACCAGTTGGCTGCTAAAGCACTGTTTATTGTGAGTGTGACAATAAAGCAAGAGTTGGACCTTTATCGGTGTGTGGTACTCTGGTTAATGGGAGCAAAGGGAAGTGTCAGCACAGCAAGACTTGGTCCTTAACCGAAATACACAGGCCCGAGGAAAATATCTGGTACTGGCCTTCACCTCACCCACTGCCATGGGGAGGACATGGGTCGTAGCGCATCTCACCCTCACATATGAAATACCCCTAGACAAGTCAGAGGGGGTGAGGCCGCTACATATATCTTTATTTTTCAAGCAAACATTTATTGCATGCTAGGCTATCTTTTAAGAAAGCCCAGCACAGCCAAAAAGCTTTTTGGCAGATACTGTGAACAGAATTGTTCCCTTCTATGCTAGAACAGATATTGGGAGGAATTGTCTTACATTTGCACAGAAAAAAAATCAGGAAGTTCCAGCTGTTACACAGAACTCCATCTGCTAAATGGTAAATAGGAAAAATATTAGGCAATTAGTTCATATTAACCTAAATAAAATGTAATGACACTCACAGCATCCCTTCCTAATAATCTCCACAGAGGTATGTGCTTTATAGTGGGAGCGTTCCAATTTAGCAAAGTTTGAAGTTATTTTTTTGAAGAAACAATTTACTTGCTAATAGGGTCCCTATGGAATAAAAGTCATCTCCAGTGCATGGCCCCTTCAATAGGTGGACCTAGCCTGACCTATGGTCTGATTAGCAGGATGGGATATTGGCTTTCCTTAATGTAAACTGGTAAAAGGTCCAATAAACTGTTCCAACTCCTGCTGTTCATGGCATTTATTTAATTCTGTGAACTACATGTAGCATCCTCCTAGTTCAGAGTAGGCTGATAGGTACATTATTTTTATGGCTCTTCACATTTGACACAATTAACATGGATCCAGAACTGTACCCCTCCATTCTGCCATGCCACCAGAAATCAAAAATAGGATTTTTATAACAGCTTACCTGTAAAATCCTTTTCTTGGAGTACATCACGGGACACAGAGCGACATAGTCATTACTATGTGGGTTATATAGATACCTTCAGGTGCTGGCACTGGCAACTTCTAAAACCGGAAGTACCCTCCCCTATATAAGCCCTTCCCATCCGGGAGCACCTCAGTTTTGTAGCAAAGCAATAAGTGTCCCCAAAGAGGGGTGGGAGCTCTGTGTCCCGTGATGTACTCCAAGAAAAGGATTTTACAGGTAAGCTGTTATAAAAATCCTATTTTCTTTCTCGTACATCACGGGACACAGAGCGACATAGTCATTACTATGTGGGATGTCCTAAAGCAATGCCCAATGAGGGGGGGGGATACACCATACATAAGCTGAGCGCTATCAGACATGAGGATCTTTTGCGGCCTGCAACACACTGCGCCCAAAGGCGACATCCTCCTGACTTCTAACGTCCACCTGATAGAACCTAGCAAACGTGTGTACTGAAGACCATGTTGCGGCCTTACAGATTTGAGCCAGGGAGGCCTGGTGATGCACTGCCCATGAAGTTTCAACTGCTCTCGTGGAGTGCGCCCTAACATTGAACGGAGGCGGTCTCCTTCTCAAGCCATAGGCTTGCATTATGACCTGTCAAATCCACTTGGCTGAAGTAGATTTTGACGCTGCCTGACCCTTTCTGGGGCCTTCCGGCAGAATAAACAAAGTATCCGTTCTGCGAATCTGAGCAGTGGCTTTTAAATAAGCTTTAACTGCTCTTACTACATCCAAAGAATGCAATAACTTTTCCTCTACCGAACTAGGTTTGGGGAAAAAAAGAAGGAAGAACCACATCTTGGTTCAAATGAAACCTCGATACCACCTTAGGAAGAAAGGCTGGATGAGGACGTAACACTACTCTGTCCTTATGGATAACCAGATATGGCTCCTTACAGGACATAGCTGCTAATTCCGACACTCTTTTAGCCGAACGAATGGCTACTAGAAAGATCAATTTCCTGGTGAGAAGAACCAAGGAAATATCTGTAATGGTTCAAATGGTTGTTTCTGTAGAACCGACAGAACCAGGTTTAGATCCCATGGACATATGGGAATATTAACCGGAGGACTAATACGCATCACTCCTTGTATAAAGGCTTTGCTAGTGAATGCGAAGCCAAGGGCCTTTGAAGAAATATTGACAAGGCCGAAATCTGACCCTTGATAGTACTCAAGGCAAGCTTCCTATCTACAGCCCACTGTAGGAAGTCCAGAATCCTACCTATTACGTACTTACGTGGATGCCATTTCTTTGGCCTCACACCACGCGATGTACGCCTTCCAGATTCTATAGTAGATCTGCCTGGATACCGGCTTCCTGGCATTGATCATGGTAGATACCACAGGATTAGAGAGCCCTCTCTTTTTTAGAATGTGGGCTTCAATAGCCAGGCCGTCAAACCTAGGGCTGGTAAGGAAGGGTGGTATATCGGTCCTTGCGAAAGCAGGTCCGGACGACGTGGGAGAGTCCAAGGACTCCCCACTGACATTTTACAATCTCCGCATACCACGCTCTTCGGGGCCACGCTGGAGCCACCAGAATCACTGGTTTCTTTTCTACCCTGATTCTGCGGAGTAATCGAGGTAACAATTGTGGCGGTGGGAATGCATATATCAGCTTGAACTGATCCCAAGGGAACACTAGGGCATCCGAGCCGCAAGCTAGGGGATCCCTTGTCCGAGAGACAACCCTGTCCACCTTTGCGTTGAATCTGGATGCTAGAAGATCTACATCCGGTGTTCCCCACCGCTGACATATTGTCCAGAAAACCTCGGGGTGAAGGGACCATTCCCCTGGGCATAATTGTTGGCGACTTAGAAAGTCCGCCTTCCAATTCTCCACTCCTGGAATGAATACCGCAGATATGGCTGGGACATATCTTTCTGCCCATTTCAGGATGTAATTTACTTCCCTCTGGGCTGCACGACTCCTGGTGCCACCCTGATGATTGATATATGCCACTGCTGTGGCATTGTCTGATTGAATTCTGACAGGGGACCCTTGGAGTTTGGATGTCCATGCTACTAGGGCATACCGGGCTGCTCGTATCTCTAAGAGATTGATGGGCAGGGCCTTTTCTGCATCCGACCATCTGCCCTGGAGAGACCATTGCTCCAGTACTGCTCCCCAGCCTATAAGGCTGGCATCTGTAGTGACCACCTTCCAAGAAATCGGACTGAAGGATTTCCCTTTTTCCAGATTCTGGAGAACCAACCACCAACGGAGGCTCTTGCGAACGGAAGGGGACAAGGACATTGTAAGTCTAGGGCCTGAACTTTTTTGTTCCAGGCTGACAGTATGGCCCTTTGCAAATTCCTTGAATGGAATTGACCGTAGGGTACTGCTTCGAATGATGCCACCATTTTTCCCAGCAGCCTCATGCACAGGCGTATGGACGGCTGTCTTTTTGTACCCACTAAGTGGATCAAATCTTTCAAAGACAACACCTTTCCTCGAGGCAAGAATATTTTTCTCTGGCCTGAATCCAACCTTAGCCCCAAGTATTCCAGACTTTTGACTGGTTTTTAGGGCTGACTTGTCTCGGTTGATAATCCAACCGTGAGATTCCAGATACTTGATTGTCTTGTGAACGACCACGTCTAGTTTTTTCACTGAGTGGTCTATCAGCAACAAGTCATCTAGATATGCCATTATCATTACACCTTGTGTTCTTAGATTGGCCAATAAAGGGCCAGAATTTTTGTAAACACTCGTGGTGCTGTGGCCAGACCGAAGGGTAAGGCTCTGAACTGAAAATGGTGCCCTTCTACTGCAAAGCGTAGAAATTTTTGGTGGACTGGAAAGATGGGAATGTGCAAATAAGCATCTTTGATGTCGATCGCGGCTAACCATTCCTCCCCTTGTAGGGCAGTGGCCACCGATCGGATCGACTCCATCGGAAAGTCCTGATATACAGGAATTTGTTTAGCCCTTTTAGAATTAATATGGGCCTCACGTCCCCGTTTGCTTCGGGACTGTAAAGAGGTTTGAGTAAAACCCGAACCCCCATTCTTCCAGGGGAACCTCCATAATTACTCCTTGGAGCAATAGTTGTTCTAGTTTCGACAGGAGGGACTCTCTCTTCCGGGGATCCCTTGGCACGTTTGACCTCAAAAAATGGGAAGGAGGAGAGTCTTTTAACTCCAATCTGTATCCCAAGCATACTGCGGAGAGCACTTATCTGTTCTGCTCGTGTCCCGCCAGGTCTCTGCGAACAACTGGAGTCTTCCCCCCACCCGACTGAGTGGGGGCAACCCTTCAATGAATTTAACTTTGGGGGAGGTTTTGTACCTCTCCTGACCCAGGGTTTCTCATTACCCTGCGATTGTCCCTGATTTTTACCCCCGGGAATTGACCGAGGAGGCCGTCGGAACTGTTTCACAGCCGATGCCCCAGGGACTGGAGAAGCAGGGACCTCTAACTCTGTTTTTAACCGGCAAGAGTGTATTTTTACCGCTGGAAATTTTCTGGATATATTTGTCCAGGTCTTCCCTGAATACGCGTTCACCATGAAAATGGGACGCTAACCAGCCATTTTTTACAGGGAGCTTCAGCAGACCAGTTTTTGAGCCATAGAAGCCTACGCATATGTACTACAGACAGCGTAAGGCGGGAGGCCTGATGGATTGAATCCTTTATGGCGTCAACCGCAAAGCTTAAGGCTCTAGGTAGATCAGTTAGGACAAGGGCCTGCTGATCTGGCAAGTCCCTCAAGACCTGTTTCAACTGATCCTTCACTGCTTAGCAGACCCCACTGCTGGTTGTGTCACCAAGCTTGCTGTAGAAAGAAGCAGATTTTCATAAGGACTCCAATTTTTTATCTATTGGGTTCTTGAACATTTGGACATTATCCACTGGACATGTCAGTGATTTATACACACAAGAGATGGCTGCGTCCACTGTAGGGACCTTCCATTTTTTGATGAACTTATCCTCCATGGGATAGACCACCGGAAATCTCTTGGGGGGAATAAATATTTTCTCAGGATGTTCCCAATCCTGGTAAATGAGCCCTTCCAGTAAAGGGTGAAGTGGAAAAGAACAGACAGTCTGGTGGCTTCTAGCGACCCCAACGAGGAGACAGAAGTGGTTGATGGTTCCGCAAGGTGCATTTTAAATGCTGATCGGACCATGTTAGTCAGAGACTGAACCCATAATCTTTCAGCTTGAGATGCTGAGAAAGGTTCCTCCACTGTTGATTCCTCTATAACAGAATCAACCTCATCCTGATCCCCTTCAGGCAGGTCGATCCCTGTATGGGACTGTAGCTCTGCTAACAGGCACTTTGAAGGAGGAGACGGAGATCGGGCGTGCTTTCCCTGACAGGGAGGCAGCGATCAATGTTGACAATCTCTCTCTAATCCTCCCAGAGCTGAGGAAAAAACCTCCTCTGTTACATACACAGGAGCAGGTGAACTGAGGACAGCCACAGTACCAAGTACCCCTGCGGGGTCTCTACGGTCACTTACCTCTGAATTTTCAGGGGAGACTGGTGCAGCAGAAGCATGCCCAAGATCCTCAGAGCCCGATGAGACCCCCTTTGCTTCCTGGAAGATTCAGTTCCGGAGCTTCTGGACGGCATATTCCTAAGCCTAAAGCTGAGGTATTCCAGCCATAAAAACACCACTTTTACTGAGAATAGTCTAGCACAATTGCTGCTATATAACAGTTGGTGTCTACTAAAGTGCCTTTCTAGGGGATGCCTGCATCAACCGCCTCTGTGTGCCTTTTTACTGTTGCTAGCTCTGTCTGTGCACTTCAATAGCCAGCTGTGATTGTGCTTTAAAACACGCTGGATGCCCGCACATGCGCAGTAGCGCCGCGGCGCACACCGAGCGTCATCCACCCGCTCCGCCCCTTTTTCCAGATCGCCTCTATATATTAGAGGCGCGTGCACGCGCACGTGTGCGGGCACGTGCGCCTTCGGCGCCTTTTTTGAAAAAAATAAGGAGCTAGATGGGAGCCAGGGTCCCTGCCGCAGGGCCCGGGGATGGATGAGCGCAGCAACAGGGCAGAGGAGACAGCTTCCCAGCAGAGAACTTACCAACTACCTGGATTTGATTTTGGAAGAAAAAAATCCACATTACAAGAAAAAGAACCATAGCGGCCTCTAGTGTCTAACACAGGTACCGCGGTCTTACACTTTTTTTTTTTTTTTTCTTGCCTACTATTAAAATTTTTACATTTTCTCAGTAGTAACAGGCATACACAGAATATTAGCGGGAATACCTTAGGTAACAGGCAGAAAGACAAAATAGGCTTGGGGGTCCCCCAATAGAACCAAGTTCCTGAGGGCCCCCACTTACCTTTTCCTCGCCGCAGGACTCTGTTTGGTCCACAGAAGCCCAAACTTCACCTATCACGGCAGGCATTGTAATTAAACCTTCAGGGACCGGGTTCCCAAGGATTCCACTCCCCTGGACCTGTATAGCACCCTGCACAGAAAACATCTTGGTCGTGGGTATGACCAGAGCTCTGGATCCCAGGGTCCAGCCCTCCTAAGAGAGGCATTACAGGCAAAACCTTGCTCTTCTCTTTGCAAGGCCCGGGTACCGACCGTTTAGCTATGAAGCTTTTTTGGTCGGATCCGGAATAGCTTACTGAGGCCCAAAAGAACCTGTACGCAAGCTCAGTGAAAAACACATGTTACTTCTTGGCCAACACCTTAGACACTGGCAAAAAACTGAGGTGCTCCCGGATGGGAGGGGCTTATATAGGGGAGGGTACTTCCGGTTTTGGAAGTTGCCAGTGCCAGCACCTGAAGGTATCTATATAACCCACATAGTAATGACTATGTCGCTCTGTGTCCCGTGATGTACGAGAAAGAAAGAAGGCTATATCGTGTAATAACATTTAATTCAAATATAATAAAACATGTGCACAGGCTGCTTACATATAAAGTGCCTTCTCTGGCACTGGAAATGTTCACTTGTTTGCAATGTATGGGGTCGCTGCCGCTCCACTCAAGCCCTGGAGCCAGAGTGTGTTCCACCTACTGACTGCTTAGGACCAGAAGGACGGGACCTGGAAGTGACCGAAAGTTACGCCTTGGCGTATGTTTCTTCAAATTACGTCATCAGGATGCGACCCAATCAACATTATCTTGGTGTTTTACAGAAGTGAGGGGACCTGACGTTACACCTAGGCATTCGTTTCATCAAATTACGTCATCAGGAAGCGACCCGGTAAACATTAGCTTGGTGTTTTACGGAAGTGACAGAACCGGAAGTTACGTCTTGATGTACGTTTTGTCAAATGACATCATCAGGAAGCGACCCGGTCATCATTAGCTTGGTGTTTTACGGAAGTGGCATGACTGAAAGTTATGCCTCGATGTACGTTTCGTTAAATGACGTCATCAGGAAGCGACCCAGTCAACATTAGCTTGGTGTTTTAAGGAAGTGACCGGACCGGAAGTTACGTCTTGACGTACGCTTCCTCAAATGACGTCATCAGGAAGTGGCCCGGTCAACATTAGCTTGGTGTTTTAAGGAAGTGGCATGACTGGAAGTTATGCCTCAACGTACGTTTCGTCAAATGACGTCATCAAGAAGCAGCCCAGTCAACATTAGCTTGGGGTTTCATGGAAGTGACAGGACCGGAAGTTACGCCTTGACGTACGTTTCATCAAATGATATCATCTGGAAGCCGCCCTGTCAACATTAGCTTGGTGTTTTATAGAAGCATACATCAATCTTCCAGTTTGGGCAGATTTATTGAACCATTTCCATGGCTGAGTATGCCTAAAACCTGTAAAAAAGAATCAACACAAATGATGTAAGGGCATCTGTTTCTGAGGCTTTCTGTTTTGGCTGTCAGTCAGCATACATTGTTGTTAAAGCCTAACTATATCCAAAATCTTTGTTTCGTTTTGGATATAAGTTTTACTTTCTGCCATGGTTTTATATTTATCTGTCACACCACGCACTGGGGAGATTTTTCTTCACTTCCTGTCCTTGTGACACACATGAAAAATTCTGTGATGTGGTTGTTACCAGGACAAAAAGGCAAAGATAGCAAAAAAAACATTCTTAACCACCTGAGACCTGGGCCATGTTCAAATGACGGCCTCAAGGTGGCTCTATAAATCCGAGAGGCCGTCAACAGGCGGCCTCGGCTATTCCAGCCACTGGGGGGCGTGCGAGCCCGGCGCATCACTGAGATGCCGATGCGCGTGCCTGGCGGCCGCGATGTCCGCCAGGTACCCGCGATCAGCGTGTACACAGACAAGGATGTGGATCTCTGTGTGTAAACACAGAGATCCACGTCCTGTCAGGGAGAGGGGGCCGATGCTGTGTCCCTTGTACATAGGGACACAGATCGGTCACCTCCCCCAGTCAGTCCCCTCCGCCACACAGTAGTAATCACTCCCAGGTTACACATTTAACCCCTTCCTTGCCCCCTAGTGGTTAACCCCTTCCCTGCCAGTGTCATTTTTACAGTAACCAGTGCATTTTTATAGCACTGGTCGCTGTAAAAATGACAATGGTGTCAAAAGTGTCCGATGTGTCCGCCATAATGTCGCCGCCATTACTAGTAAAAAAAAAAATATTAATAAAAATGCTATAAAAAATGCTATAAAACTATCCCCTATTTTGTAAACGCTATAACTTTTGCGCAACCCAATCAATAAACGCTTATTGCGATTTTTTTTACCAAAAATATGTAGAAGAATACGTATCGGACTAAACTGAGGAAGAAAAAATATATATATTTTTTTAAATTGGGATATTTATTGTAGCAAAAAGTAAAAAATATTGTGTTTTTTTCAAAATCGTCGCTCTATTTTTGTTTATAGCGCAAAAAATAAAAACCGCAGAGATGATCAAATACCACCAATAGAGAGCTCTATTTGTGGGAAAAAAAGGACGCCAATTTTGTTTGGGAGCCACGTCACACGACCGCGCAATTGTCATTTCAAGCGTGACAGCGCTGAAAGCTGAAAATTGGCCTCCGCAGGAAGGGGGTTTAAGTACCCAGTAAGCAAGTAGTTAAGTTCCAAACTCTACATGTGTGTTTTGCCCAAAGAGATTTCCCATCACTTTTTGTCATGAGGCAAAATTTGCTAAATACGGAGACAGATAGTAAAAAAAAAAAAACTAAAAGAGGCTTTAAAAAAATTGGCAAGGGTTTGGCTTCATAAAACAATATAATATAATGGTTTCATCATGGTAATATATATATATATATATATATATATATATATATATATATATATTTTTTTTTTTATATATATATTTTAGGGGTTGGGGGTGCAAGTAGCTGGTCTTGCCTAGAACAAAATAGTCTAGCTAGCACCGGTCCTGGTCTTGGTCTCTTATGGCCCGTACACACGATCCGAAAATCGGACGAAAAATACCGCTTTCGAATCGATCATATGATAATTGGATCATTAGTACAGAGCTTTTCGAGAGCCGATCATGACACTTCATCCGATATTATCCGATCGGACAAGCACTAAAAAATTTCTCGTATGAAACCAGATCGTACGATTTTCCTTTAATCGGTACAGTTGTCATCCGAAAATACAATAGAAATACACTACAACACATGACATCACGATTTTTTATTCTGTCGTACGAGAATTTTCGTCACTTAAGTAACCTCTCCATTATTAATATGTGACTAGTATGCAAAAAAAAAAAAAAAAAAAAAGAACAAATTTTGCGTCCGATTTTCAGATCATGTGTACGGGCCATTAGGGAGTCAAGAATGGTCAATGGTGGAGCTGGGGGGCCATCGGGTCTATGTCCTGATTTTGGATTTTTTGCACTTTTTTTGCACATTGAAAGAACTTGACACTTTATCTTTCTTTTAACCAGAACAGCGCCACACCTACACCTTTTTTCTCTCTTCAATTGTGGAGCTGTCATGGGTGCATCTGGGAACAAGGGTGGATCTTAGTCAAGCTTTTTTGGCTAGTGATTGCCAAAGACCTCTTCTCGTAACCAACAGACATTGTTATTTATTGGTATATTTTATCTGGTTACTGTTTGTTAACCATTAAATGGTTTTGTGGTTGCTGTAGCCGTTTAACTCCACATCACCCAGTCCATGTGTTTATTGGAAATTTAAACAAGCAGAGAAAAATTAACGAATCCATTTGTCAAGAGCTATCTGATTGTATTTCACCACCAGCATAAGATCTAAAAATGTATCTCCCACATGAGGAGATCCTTTACAGCAGTGCCTGGAGCAAGCAGCAAGTTAACAAGCCAAGAGCTTGTGGTTCAGCGATGGGCCTGGTAATAAGTCATTATTAAAATAGAAAGCAGTGGGAGACATCGAGAGATAGAAACACTACCCAGAATGCTCCTGACCTACATTCAGCTGAATAGACGCTTCACTCATTGGGGCTGGTGCTGCTTATGCAGATCTGATGGAATTAGAGGAGAACGTGTCTTCCTTTTTTTCCTTATGTGAATTTCATCAGCATAAAGTATAAGGAAAGGCAAAACTTTTTTTTTTTTTTTTTGGTTAAGCTTTGGATAGAATGGGGAGGATTAGAACCACTTTCATGGAGATCTGTTCTCTCTAAAGCCCTGTACACACGATCGGATTTCCTATGGAATAAAATCCGATGGAATTTTCCGTTGGGATTCCGATGAAGCTGACTTATATCAGTCTTACCTACACACCATCAGACAAAATTCCGACCGTCCAAAACGCCGTGACGTAAAACACTCAGACGAGCCGAGAAAAATTAAGTTCAATGCTCCTGAGCATGCGTCGACTTGATTCTGAGCATGCGTGGGTTTTTTATCGGTTGGAGTTCCACACAGACGATCAGAATTTCCTATCGTTTTTTTTTCCATCGGAAAAATTTAAAACATGTTCTATTTTTTAACACCGATGGAAAAAAGTCCGATGGGGCCCACACACGATCGTTTTTTCTGATGAAAAAAGTCCATCTGACTTTTTTCATGGGAAAAACCGACTGTGTGTACAGGGCATAACTGTCCTGATCACCAATATTGCTGAGAATTAAAGTCTGTAAATCCCAAATTTTAATGCCGCCTGAACATGGGGACATTTCACCAAAATACATTGGTTTCTAACAATGTAATGTACTCAGGTATCAGTTCGCTAACTTAAAGCTAAAGTTTACTAGACATGTGCAATTCGCTTCGTAAAAAATCAAAATTTCGGCCGAATTTTGCATGTTTCAGACCAGGGTGGATTCGATTCCAATCAAGTCAATAGAAATCACAATTTAAATCATGATTTAAATCACTAGTAAAAATGCTTGATTTAAATCAACTCGATTTAACCACTTAAGGACCGCCTAACGCCGATATACGTCCCCTTTAAGATGCCCAGCCGTGGGTTGCATCCGATATACGTCCCCTTTAAGATGCCCAGCCGTGGGTTGCGCGTGCGGCGCACTCGCAACCCGGTCGTGAGCTCCGTGACCATGCCCGCGGGACCCGCGGACCCGATCGCCGCCGGTGTCCCGCGATCGGGTCACAGAGCTAAAGAACGGGGAGAGGTAAGTGTAAACAAACCTTTCCCCGTTCTTCCTAGTGAGAGTGTCACTGATCGTCTGTTCCCTGTCATAGGGAACGACGATCAGTGATGTCACATGCCAAGCCACGCCCCCACACAGCAAGAATCACTCAGTAGGTCACACTTAACCCCTTCAGCGCCCCCTACAGGTTAACCCCTTCACTGCCAGTGATATTTTCACAGTAATCAGTGCATTTTTTTAGCACTAATCGCTGTAAAAATGACAATGGTCCCAAAATAGTGTCAAAAGTGTCCGATGTGTCCGCCATAATGTCGCAGTCACGATAAAAATCGCAGATCGCCGCCATTACTAGTAAAAAAATAAATTATTAATAAAAATGCCATAAAACTATCCCCTATTTTGTAGACGCTATAACTTTTGCGCAAACCAATCAATAAACGCTTATTGCGTATTTTTTTACCAAAAATATGTAGAAGAATACGTATCGGCCTAAACTGAGGAAAAAAATAAATATTTTATATATTGTTTGGGGATATTTATTATAGCAAAAAGTTTAAAATATTGATTTTTTTTTTAAAAATTTTGTTTATAGCGCAAAAAATAAAAACCGCAGAGGTGATCAAATACCACCAAAAGAAAGCTCTATTTGTAGAGGATGTAAAAAGGATGTAAATTTTGTTCGGGAGCCACGTCGCACGACCGTGCAATTGTAAGTTAAAGCGACGCAGTGCCGAATCGCAAAAAGGGGCCTGGTCCTTTAGCAGCAAAATGGTCCGGGGCTTAAGTGGTTAAATCATCATTTTTAAAGAGCAACTGTCATCTCTGTCCCGCACGGCTCCTCCTCTGATCCGCTGTTGACTCACCGACAGTCCCATTCACTTTAATGGGACGGCTGGTGATGCGGCAGTGACACAACAAGGTGAGGGACGTGGCGGCAGCAGGTGAGTGGATGCCCACTAACAGGCACTGCCATGATGGATCTGAAATGACAGGTGCTCTTTAAATATAAGGACTTATTCTTGCTTGTAGTTAGAATGTTTAATATTTGCAAACAAAATAAAGGTTTCCTATTTAGAATAATAAGCTGTAAGGTTAGTAAAACAGCGATATCAAAACCGATTCAATCATACAATTTGTAGTGTACATAGATTTGCAAAACAATGGGATAAATGAATATTCATGGTGGTCACATGATTGGAAAGCTCCCAATAGCAAGCAGAGATCGTGAGCTTTCCGTTAGCTGCAGGAAACTGTGCTGGGAGCACGCAGGGCGCATGCTCTCGGCACAGCTGTACCAATTCCACAGCTGTATTTCACCAAATATGCCGCTGCTCAGCACCAAGGCCCACCCACTGATGCCAACAGGTTAAAAAGGGGAACTTTTGCTGCAATACCCATCTTTAGGCCTCATGCACTCTGGTTTATTGTAAATGCTGTTTCTCCTGAAAGGAGAAAATCAGTGTTAAAAATGCTCTTAAAGAGGAACTGCAGTCTGCTCACATAATTTGTAATGGAAACATCTTTGCCATTCTAAAGCTTCCCTCCAACCACTTTGCATATTATTTTATATATATTGTGATTCTGTACTTACCAAATATGCTGCAGAAATCTCCCTTCACTGAGTCTGGCTGCATCTATTATGGGCAGCTGAAGCTGCTGCCTGTTCACTTCTTGGATTTACAGATGTAGCGCCCTGGGGTTTAGTCAGGGAGCTCCTCATCAAATTCCTTGTCAGGGGTAGCTACCATCAGGGCCGCCATCAGGGGGGTACAGGCAGTACACCTTTAAGGGGCCCAGAGGTCCCCAGGGGCCCGGATGGCAACCCCCTTTTTTTTGTAAGGGTCCCAGAGGTCCCCAGGGGCCCAGATGGTAACCCCCCTTTTTTATGTATTTTTTATAAAAATAAAAAAAAATGTCTTTTATTTTTAATTTTTTTTGTAAGGGGCCCAGAGGCCCGGAGGTCCCCAGGGCCCTGGATGGCAACCCCCCCCCCCCCTTTTATTTATTTTTTTATAATTTTTTTTTTTTGTAATGTTTTTTATAATTTTTTTTTGTAAGGGGTCCAGAGGTCCCCAAAGGCCTGGTGGTCCCCGAGCCCCCCAGATGGTAACCCCCCTTGTTTATGTATTTTTTATTAAAAAGAAAATATATATTTTTTATTTTATTTATTTATTTATTTTTATTTATTTTTTGTAAGGGGCCCAGAGGTCCCCAGAGGCCCGGAGGTCCCCAGGGCCCCGGATGGCAAGCCCCCCTTTTTTTTTTTTAAACATTTTTTATTTTATTTTTTATAAATTATTATTATTATTTTTTTGTAAGGGGCCCAGAGGTCCCCAGAGGCCCGGAGGTCCACAGGGCCCCGGATGGCAACCCCCCCTTTTTTTTTTGTTCTTTTTTTTGTTCGTCAGCACCCAAAGCCCCCCCGACCTCAACAATTTGCGGCGGCAGCACCCCCCCGCTTCTCAATTCGTGGCACCCCCCGCCTCTCAATTTGCGGCCGCAGCACCACCCCCTCCTTGGTTCTCCTCTGCTCCAGGGGGCCCATGCCTGAAGCTGTGTAATGGGCCCCAAAATTCCTGATGGCGACCCTGGCTACCATAGTTAAATTGTTAGAGATCCATTGATTTCTCCCGAAGTTTGGCCTTGTTGTACTTTTCTTTTCTACCACTAGGTGGCCAGGCACTTGGTGGTACTAGATATGAGAAGGACAACTCAAGGTCAGGTTATGGGTATATGGGGTATCTCAGCCAATGGCCAGAGGTTTTCTTGAATCCCTTGGCCTGCTGGGAGAGCCTATATATTTGGGTGGAGTCAGGTGATCCGGGTTCTGTGCCACCTGGAAGGCTGTCTGGGTGGACGCATTTCGAACAAAGTTTGGGCCTATCCTGGGGGCATCTGGCTGCTAGGCTGTCTAATGGCCTATCCAGAAGTAAGAGAGCCGCGTAGGGTTGGGATTGCGGCTTGCAGTCCAACCAGAAGTGACGGTTCTGCCGGCCGGAGAACCTGTCATGGTCATAGGTAGAGGGGAAGCTGTTGCCACAAAGGGACCAATTGCCTTTATCAGGGACCACAGTGAGTAACTGAAGCAAGTAACGGAACCATATTCTCACCGAAAGGGCACAATGGAGAATCGGGAAACTTCAGATCAAGTTTCGACCCAACCAGCAGAGGTGACGCTTGCAGAGCAGCCTTGTGTGTCAAGCCAGGGACCGAGCCAGTCAGCAGGGGTGAACCTTGATAAGTATCTGGAGTGCCAAGCTAGGGACCCAGCAGAGAAAAGGGGGTGACGCTTGAGGGAGATACCACCATAAACCTTGGAGGAGCTCAAGGGATTCAGAGAGCTGGAAGTGGAAACAGCGGTACACTGATCTTCTCAGTAAATTGCTGCGTGTGTGTGTATGTGTGGGGTGGGGGTGGGGGCATGTCAGCACAAGCCTGAACATTGGAGGACAGGAAGGCTGTTCTCCAGCACATCCAAAAAACGAACCATGCTGGGACGGATGTGTTTCTTTGCCTATCCAGGTCCGTTTGAAATAGAAAAGCAGGGGGACTGGCAGGATCACCAGGTATTTCCCACAAAGACTGCAATACAAAGAGAACAGGATATTTTTTAACACAAATACATGGTACAACAGACACATACTAAAATTTTAGGGTAACATGTTCTTTGGGGCCCCCTACATCATGCAGGTTGATGACCACTGCTGTAATGACATGGTCACTTTAAGAACCACCTTCATTTCTCCATCCCCAAATAATTTTTCCAAACTATCAAAATTTCAACAAAAGCTCCTTGATTTTTGCCGTAATCCAGTGGTCTCCAAACTGTGGCCGGGGGGCCAGATGCGGCCTATTGCTTGCTTTTATCTGGCCCTTGGGGCACTATTTTATTCACCGACACCAATGAAGGGTACAGTTCCCCCCAAAGACACCAAGAATGGGGCGCAATTCCTACCAATGACATCAATTATGGGGCACAGTTCCTCCCAATGACATCAACGATGGGGCACAATTCCTACCAATGACATTAACGATGGGGCACAATTCCTACCAATGACATCAACGATGGGGCACAATTCTTACCAATGACATCAATGATGGGGCACAATTCCTCCCAATGACACCGATGGGGCACAATTCCTACCAATATCATGAATGATGGGGCACAATTCCTACCAATGACATCAATGATGGGGCACCGTTCCTCCAAGTGACACCAACAATGGGGCCCAATAACATCCACGATGGGGCACAATTCCTACCGATCACATCAAAGATGGGGTACTTTTCCTCCCACTGACACCAATCATGGGGCACAATTCCTCCCACTGATTCCAATGATGGGGTATTGTTTACTCCTGATGCTGGGACATTTTGTACTCCTGCTGGACATTCCCGCCTAAAGTCTGAAAGACAATAAACTGGCCCTTTGTTTAGAAAGTTTGGAGACCCCTGCTGTAATCGAATAAAAATTAAACTTCTCAGTTTCATTTATCTGAATGCAGGATCCAGCTACAAGGAATAATTAACAACTTATGCAGTGTACACACGATCGGTTTTACCGATGTAAACAGTCCAATGGACTTTTCTCATCGGACAAACCGATCGTGTATGGGCCCCATTGGTCTTTTTTCCATCGGTGAGAAAAAATAGAACATGTTTTAAATTTATCCGATGGGAAAAAAAACGATAGCAAATTCCAATCGTCTGTGTGGAACTCCATCGGACAAAAAAACCCACGCATGCTCAGAATCAAGTCGACGCATGCTCAGAAGCATTGAACTTCATTTTTCTCAGCTCTTCGGAGTGTTTTACATCACGGCGTTCGGGACGGTCTGATTTTTGACTGATGGTGTGTAGGCAAGACTGATAGAAGTCAGCTTCATCGGATTTCCGATGGAAAAATCCATCGGATTAGAATCTATAGGAAATCCGATCGTGTGTACAAGGCTTTAGAGTAAATGCCTACAGAGAGAAGACCTTCTTACTTAAAGTGGTTGTATACCCTTTTTTTTTTTTTTTTTTTACCTATAGGCAAGCCTATAATAAGTGCAAAACCTGTACGGTTTAGCAGATATTCACTTTGCATGCAGCCAGTAACGTCAGTGGCGCATGCGCTGTGAAGGTCCGGCAGACGCATGTGTGGGAGTGACAACATTACGGCTCCGGCCACTCACTGCGCCAGAGGCGCGAACCCCGAAGACAGGCTGAGGGGAAGTGTCAGCTCCCTCGGCGGTGACCGGGATCAGCTGCCGACGCCTCGTTCTAAGAGAATTTCATAATGAGCTATGCGGTGCATATTAGCTCATTATGCCTTTTGCCTTACAGTTTAAAAAAAAAAAATGTGTGTGGAAAGATTGTGTTTAGTTAAATAACTGAAGGCAAAACTTTATTTTAGTTTTGGATAGAGTGGAGAGGGATTAGGACCCCTGTCAGGTTTTTATTGTGTCTGCGCTCCTGTTAGGGAGATTCACCCTCTCCTATTGTCCTGTTTACCCTTATTTCACCAAAAGTGAAAAAAATAAAAAATAAATTTGTGTTGTCACCAGAGCAACGATAGAGGGGAAATCTTTCAATAGGGACACTAGTTCTGGTGACAACCAGGGATTCCCATTGCTTTGGATTGCCATCCCCCCACGCCTGGTCAGTCAGTCGGCCCCGCACTATATACCCCATCTATGGCACGGGCAGTGCTTCCCTCCGTGTGAGGTACGGCTTCTTTTCCTGTGTCACCTTACAGCGGCTGTGCATCTCCTCCCTCCTCCTCTGCCAATAGGATCGCTTCTCCTTTTGGACAATCTCAAGACCCGCTTCCTGATTAGCCGGGAGGAGAATCAGTGAAAAAATAGTGAATATTCATCCGCTATTGTCAAACAACTGGGTGGGCTCGGGGCATAGTGCTCTGCGCCAAGAGCCCATCCTTTTTTTAAGCCTATTAGTGCCTCTGGCTCTAATCATGTGCTTAAAAACAAAACAAAAACATTTGAATCCATGCATCCAGCGCCCCGCATGTATATTAGGGGGCCGGACGCATGAATAGGGGGCGGTTCTCCTGTGCCTTGCATTACAGGCCACCACTGGTTATAATCCTCCTTTACTCTATCCAAAATTGAAGAAAAACATTTTTCCTTTACTTTAAAGAGGACCTAAAGCCAACAGAAAAAAATAAAAAAAATACACCCTGCAAGACAAAAGCATAATGAGCTAGTATGCATAGCATACTAGCTCATTATGAAGTACTTACCTGAGATCGAAACCCCCGCAGCCGACCTCGTTCGCCTCCTCCGTCGCCCCCATGACTCTCGGAGTGACTTCTGGGTATCGCGGCTCCGGCGTTGTGATTGGCGGGTGCCGCCACTAACGGCATAATCGCCGTTAGAAGCGGCACACTCAGTGCGCCTGCGCGCCGTTGTCTAGGGCGCATGAACCTTAGACATCGGTGCATGTCTTTTGCAAATATCTCCTAAACCGTGTAGGTTTAGGAGATATTTCTTGTACCTACAGGTAAGCCTTAATCTAGGCTTACCTGTAGGTTAAAGTAGTCTGTAAGGGTTTACAACCACTTTAATGTTAATATTCTTCTCTTCTATGCCAGTTTTCTGCACGAGAGATCAGCACCTGATCTAAATAGGTGACTCCAGCACAATGTAGCCTGGCCTTAGATGACCTCTATATCAGAGTCAGCTTACAAAATCAATGAAAAGTGGAAAAAAATACAAACGGATGCTGGAAAGTAAAAATATCTTTTATCGAACCAGAGCTGACACAGCTGTGAAGTATTTTTCATGCTGGAGAAGACGATTTACCACCAAATGATATCCAAGTCATGTGACTCCCGATGGGGACTCGAGCGTAAAGTATCAAGATACACTTCTAAATATAAATATTGGTTATTTACTATTTATTTAAAATTTCTGTACATAATTAGCATCAACGTATTCCACGGTTCTCTTTAGGTCACCTCAGTCCCTGCCCCAGAGGAGCTCACAGTCTAATCTCCCTTCTGCCATCCAAACCACAACAATGAAGCTGTTGCCTTATTCAGGGATAAGTTAAAGTAAAACTTTACCCATAAGAACTTGATAAAAAAAAAATAATGTTCTTTAGCAAGGAACATACATTCCACATTAATAATTATGCTACCAAAATTAGTTTGTGCTGTAAATTGCCTCCAGCATTGGTCCTGTTTCTTCTTACTGGAGGCTGCCATTTTTCTGAAGCCCAGAGCCCCTGAACAGCAGTAAATCTTTAGGCTGTCAGAAGATCGGCCTCTACAAATTTGGCAATGTACCGAAAAAAAAGAGTAACTGAGCATATGCAGAGCAGGGTGTATTATTGGACTTTAAACAGTATAGGTATTTATTTTTAATGTTTTATACATAGAACTCTGGACTAAACAAATATTGTCCAAATACAAGAGTCATGTTTATTCTCAATTGGCAAGTACAGTACAGTGCTACTTTCAGGGCTTTCTTTCAGCTGAAACATGGCAGAACTCTGTTCCACTACCTCCGTCACTATCCTGTCTAACTTGTCACTGGTAACACAGAAGCTGGTAGAAGAGGTTTTCTGCACTACTCACTTCCTCTTCTGGCTTCTGTGTTCAGTGGTGCTCCTCTTCAGGCTTCTCGCTTCTCCTCCTGTAGCCCTCTGAAGCATTATTCCTTGTACTCTCGGGAGTGATGGGGAGCTCTGTTTTGTGTGTGTGTGTGTGTGTGTGTGCGGGGGGGGAGCTCTGTACTGTGGGGGGTCTGTACTGTGCGGGGGTCTGTACTGTGTGTGTGTGGGGGGGTCTGTACTGTGTGTGGGGGGCTCTGTACTGTGGGGGTCTGTACTGTTTGTGTGTGTGTGGGAGGCTCTGTAATGTGTGTGTGGGGGGGGGCTTTGTACTGTGAATGGGGGGGAGGTCTGTACTTAGGGGTGGTCTCTGGACTATGTTGGTGGGTTCTGTACTCTGAGGGGAGCTCTGTACAGTGGATGGGGGGTCTGTACTTGGGGGTGGTCTCTGGACTATGTTGGTGGGCTCTGTACTCTGAGGGGAGCTCTGTACTGTGTGAGGGGGCTGTGTAGTGTGTACTGTTTGTGGGGGGGCTCTGTACTGTGTGGGTGGGCTCTGTACTGTGTGTGTGTGTGGGGGGGGGGGCTTTGTATTGTGTGGGGAGCTCTGCACTGTGGGTGAAGGGGCTCTGTACTGGGGGGTCTCTGTACTATGAGGTGTGGCTCTGTACAGTGTGTGGGGGGCTTTGTACTGTGTGGGGAGCTATGTACTGTGGATTGGGGGCTTTGTACTGGGGGTCTGTACTGTGTTTGTGGGGGGGTCTGCACTGTGGGGGGAGCTCTGTACTGTGGGGGGGGTCTGTACTGTATGTGTGTGGGGCTCTGTACTGTGTGTGTGTGTGAAAGGGGGGCTCTGTACTGTGGATGGGGGTCTGTACTTGGGGGTGGTCTCTGGACTATGTTGGTGGGCTCTGTACTCTGAGGGGAGCTCTGTACTGTGTGAGGGGGCTGTGTAGTGTGTACTGTGTGTGGGGGGTGCTCTGTACTGTGTTTGGGGGGGCTCTGTACTCTGTGAGTGGGCTCTGTACTGTGTGTGTGGGGGGAGGGGGCTTTGTATTGTGTGGGGAGCTCTGTACTGTGGGTGAAGGGGCTCTGTACTGGGGGGGTCTCTGAACTATGAGGTGCGGCTCTGTACAGTGTGTGTGGGGCTTTGTACTGTGTGGGGAGCTCTACACTTTGGGAAGGGGGCTCCTTACTGAGGGGGTGGGCTTCTGTACTGGGAAAATCTTTATACTATGTGGGTGGGCTCTGTACTGTGGGGAGAGATCTGTACTGTGTGCAGGGAGCTCTGTGCTGTGGGGGGAGCCCCTTTTCTGTGTTGGGTGGCTCTGTACTGTGTGGGTGGGCTTTGTTCTTTGGGGGAAGAGGCTCTGTACTGTGGGGGAGCTCTTTACTGTGTGGGTAGCTCTGTACTGTTGGGGGGGGGGCTCTGTACTGTGTGGGTGGACTCTATAGAGTTGGGGGAGCTCTGTACTGCTGAGGGTGCTCTGTACTGTGTGGGTGGTCTCTGTACTGTGTGGGTGGTCTCTGTACTGTGTGGGGGTGGGGGCTCTGTACTGTGTGGGTGGGCTCTGTTCTTTTGGGGGAGGGACTATGTACTGTGTGGGTGGACTCTATACAGTGGGGGCGCTCTGTACTGTGTGGGTGGACTCTGTACTATGTAGGTGTACTGTGGGGGTTCTGTACTTTGGATGGGGGGCTGGGTACTGTATGGGGGCACTCAGTACTGTGTGGGTAGCCTCTGTGCTGTTGGGATTGGGGAGGTTTGTACTGGGTGGGGGCACTCTGTACTGTGTGGGGGTTCTGTACTGTGGAAAGGTTCTGTACTGTGGGGGGGGGGGGGGTCTTGGTACTGTATGGGTCGCTCTGTGTGGGTGGACTCTGTACCATGGGAAGGGGGGTTGTATTGGGGGGGCTCTGTACGGTTGGGGGCATGTGAGTACCTGTAGATGAAAAAACACCCTTGGTACTTTGCCCAGTCCATAGATACAGAATAAGGACATATACTAAGAATTACACCCAGCATACAGGACATGAGCAGTGAAGAAGAAAATAGTCCATACAGCCTTATAGCACAACATTGATAGGCTGGTCACAAGAGTCTTATAGCACAATACAAATCTATTAGCAGGAAAGAGTATGTTCCCGTATATGAATTTTATTGCCGTATAGATTTTATAGATTTAGCTGTGTGAGCGAAGTTGTCTTTTAAACCTGTTCCACTATCTGGTCATGGCTCTTAGCCTGCATCACACTCATGCAATGCGGAGGTCTTCCTGCTGTAATTTGTCAATAATAAGCATTTAATGTAATCTTCCGAGTTATTTCAGTACACTGATCTCCAGCCTGGCGATCATGATTAATGCATAACTTAATGAATACATAATGTCTCTTGAGTAGGAAAATTAAGAAAAATATATTTACAACATTTAGCGGAACATCCCACGGATATGATTCCATTATTATTTCATAATATTTTTAATTAATCAAAATCATAAAGTTGTTTGGATTAATAATCAGACTATTTATTTCTCCTTCGTAAAAAAAAAATTCTGGTCTCTGTAAAGGGCCAGTCCACCCAAAATGGATTGTAGCGCTCATCCCTGTAAGGGCCACTGTGGATTTAAATAGGTTATTTTGCAAGTTCGTGCAAAGTAGCCAGTCACACAGCAGCACTTTTTTTGTAAATTTATTGTAGGTAGAACTTGGGAGGGGTTCTGGGAGCGATGCAGGATACTTCAAAAAGTAACAGGTTGCTAACAGAGGACACTTCTATCTTAGTGGTAGTAATAGTAATCACGTAAGTAGTAGTAGCAAGCTAGAGCAGTCTATATGTGCACAGCTGGGGACCATGCAGCAAAGCGTAGGGCAAGTAATGGGAGACTGAAGTAGTCCACATTTCGCAGCTGGGGATCATGAAAAAATTCTGCACAAGTGAAGAGGCTCTACTCACAGGTTCCTACACAATCTATGGATGAAACCCCAAGAACGCAGTCTAGCGTCCAGCCCAGGAGTGTACCAGGGCAACAGCTTCCTGGATCTCACAGATTCATTCCCACTCAAGGGAAGACAATCTCCTATGGCCTCCAGCCTATTTAACTGGAACCTACCCACTCAGGGGAAGACAATCTCCTCTGGCCTCCAGCCTATTTAACGGGAACCCACCCACTCAGGGGAAGACCATCTCCTCTGACCTCCACCCTTTTTAACGGGAACCCACTCACTCAGGGGAAGACAATCTCCTCTGGCCTCCAGCCTATTTAACAGGAACCCATCCACCATCTGGGCACACCTTTGCAGGGATTGGATAGGCCCTACTTAATATTCAGGCCAGCTATGTGAGTTTTCTTGCCCTAATCTCCAGAAACTTCTCCTAGAGTCAGTCTTTTTGTGTTCGTTAAGGGTCATTTCACACTGCTCTATAGCAAAATAAGTATAGCTCTGCGCTTAGGACACAAAGTAGATTGCAGCTCACCCTGATAAGCTCCCTAACAGGGGCTCTAAAATAGAAGTAAGAAGAAAATGGGGTGTGTAGCGCTACCTATAAACCGAATAGTGATAACCACAAATCACTCTTCATAGGGTGAGTGTTACTCCAGTATTATAAGTTGTGTTCAATTGTATAGAGTATACTACCTTAAGCAACTCAGGTAAGTACCACCAATTAAATCATCTAATGCCGTACCATAAACATATCTGTGTACAATAAATGAAACATTTCATTAATAAAGTGCTGATATATCCGTGATTGGTTAGTGACCAAAATGTGTGCACCAACTCCCCTGTGTTGGGGATGCACCTGTATCTTATTCCCTTAGTGATATGAAATTATTAATTAATAACATATAATAAAAAAAATTATAAATAAACTGCATGTGCAATAAAGGAGTAGTTCATATAAACTGTAAAGTGAACAGTCCAGATAAACATGCAATGTTACTATGCAACCAGAGTCTTATGCCGCGTACACACGAACGTTTTTAATGTCATTTTCAAAAACAACGTTTTTTCTCGACGTGATTTTTCTTGTTTCCTCTCTAGCCTGTCTTGCATACACACGTTCATTGAAAAAAACACTCGAGCAAAGCGCAGTGACGTACAACACGTACGACGGCACTATAAAGGGGAAGTTCCATTCGAATGGCGCCACCCTTCATGTTAGTAAAGTTTGTTGAGCGACGATTCGCGCTTTTCAGCCTTGTGCTTTTCAGTCCGTTACAGCGTGACGAATGTGCTATCTCCGTTACGAACGCTAGTTTTACCAGAACGAGCGCTCCTGTGTCATACTTGATTCTGAGCATGCACGTTTTTCTTCCCCTCGTAAAAGCATACACACTACCATTTTTCACATCGTTAAAAATGCTCTGGAGCCTACACACGATCGTTTTTAATGCCCAATTTAAAAAATGGCATTTTTAACGTCGTAAAAAACGGTCGTGTGTATGCGGCATTAGAAAAAAAATCCAAAGCGACCAGTGCTTGTTACTGCATAGATATCCAGGGGACTTTCGTGCTCCTCCTCCTGGGTCCCCACCCACCAGCTCCTCTCACCCCTGCAGGGGTATCTCGCATGTAGGATAAAAGTGCAGCTTAAATCTGGATGGCTTCTTCAATTGATCCAACAGGCCAGGATACCTCCAAACTCTCCGTTATCCCCCTGTTAGTATCCTCCAATATCCAGTATAAGGCAATTCCTTCTATCGCTTCCAATGATAAGTCCTCTGTACCATGTTGCTCTGTTGTCTGCAGATCCCCTGATATTCTGGGTTTAGTTGTGGCTTTGTATCATGTGACACTCTGTATATCCTGCTGATAGACTGTCTCTTCCACAGCCACTGCTCTATAGCAAAATGCGTTTTTTCTTTAAATTCAAACAGGTTTTTATTGGTACAAAAACACAGTTTACAAGTGATGCATTAGTACAGAAACTGTCGGGTAAGAATGACAATATGGGTAGCATAAAACAGGTTAAAAACATCATGTGGGTGAATGAGAGTATGGCTAGGTACAAAACAAAGGAACAAAAGAGTGGTGAGCAAAATAAATAGTATGAACATTACACTCGCAGTATCAAATAAGGTACCCGGCTTGAAGAAAAACCACAATCTACACATAGAAGCAAAAAAAAAGGGGCGGCTGCGGGCTATCTGGAATGTGCTGAGAGTGGAGACATTAGCCCAGGGTCTCCGGAGCCTGAAGCCACCTATCCCAAATCCTACCATATTTCGCAGGACAATCTCTGTGGGAGTAGGCCTCATCCACTGTTTCGCTATGGTTTTCCTAGCAGAGAACAAGGTTTCATTGAGAAATATTTTGGTAAACTTGTCAATAGAATCAGGCTCTGGATATATACCAAGTAGGCATGGCTTAGGGTGAAGGGTGATAGGAGAGCCCATGGTGTCATGAAGGAACTGTACGTCTTGCGTCCAGAAACCATGAATCTTAGGGCAATTCCAGAGCAGGTGATAGAACGTTCCTGGTGCCTGGCCACACATGGCACAACAGGCGGTTTGGTCATGCTTATATCTCAACACCTGTAGTGGAGTGAGGTATAATCGGTGGGTAATGTATATCTGTGTAAGGCGGTCTGAAAGCTTAGGGGACACCTGTTTGCAGTGGTCAAGGGCCTTGCTCCATTCTTCGTCCTCAATCTCCCCAATGTCCTCCTCCCACCTGGCCCTCAAAGCATATGCCGACTCAGTCGCCGAGGGCGTGAGCAGCATACTGTAGAATGCAGATATAAGTTTCTTGGGGTCCAGACTACATATTATGGCCATGAGGGGATTCAATTCCAGGGGGGGGGGGCAGTCGGGAACTGCGCTCTAAAAGCATGACAAAGCTGAAGGTACCTGAAAAGCATTCGAGCAGAGAAGTCCTTCAGGTCACCATTGGAAACCAGATGGGACAAGTAATACACTCCCCATGCCCTCCATAATTCCGAGTCAGGCATGGAGCAAAACTCCGGGAGATCTAGGTTATAAAAAATAAAGAAAAAAGGAGGGCGCACCGACCTAGTGCATTACCACTTAAAAGTTTAATTGAAATATGAATAAAAAGCAAGAATCCTACTCACAAACGGAGCTTAAGTGTAAGCTTATCCGACAAATGAGCTGGAATTTCTTGGCACCCGCCGACTGAACTTGATGACAGAGAGGGTCGGACAATACCTCAAACATCTAAATGGCTGACGCGTTTCTGGGGCGCACCCCTTTCCTCAGAGCCTAGATGGTCGTTGTAGATCTAGGTTATGCCATAGTGGAGTATGTTCATGTAGTGGCGTTAACTGTATTTTAGCTGTCGCTATGGCCCATATGCATCGGTAGTGGTGAATAGGGATGAGCTCGGTGTTCGAGTCGAACATACGTTCGACTCGAACATCGGCTGTTCGATCGTTCGCCGAACAACGAACGATTTGGGCCGTTCGCGCCTAATTCGCGGCCCACAATGCACTACGCCATCGCAGTGTCATCCAGGCGCTGTGATTGGCCAAGCATGCACTGTGACCCCGCATGCTTGGCCAATCACAGCGCCGGCAGCGAGGAGAGCAATGATTGGCCACAGGCAGGATGCCTGTGGCCAATTATTGCTGAGGGTGTTTAGTACACGCCCCACACTATAAAAGGCCGCCAGCACGGCGGCCTAGTGTAGTGTGTTCCGGAGCAGGGAAAGAGAAGCATAGGCAGGGACAGTGACATTTTTTTTTCTTGCTTAACCTGGATTCCTTTAGTTTAGGGAAAGAGAAGGATAGGTAGGGAGAGTGTCAGTCTGTTTTACTGTGCTAAACCTTGTTTGTAGGGACAGGGAAGGACAGTGAGGGAAATTCTCATTGTGCTATACTGTGCTAAAGCATTCATCATCAACCATCTTTAAAAAAACATTTTTTATAGGGACAGAAAACTATAGGTAGGGAGAGTGTCAGTGTGTTTTACTGTGCTAAACCTTGTTTGTAGGGACAGGGAAGGACAGTGAGGGAAATTCTCATTGTGCTATACTGTGCTAAAGCATTCATCATCAACCATCTTTAAAAAAACATTTTTTATACGGACAGAAAACTATGGGTAGGGAGAGTGTCAGTGTGTTTTACTGTGCTAAACCTTGTTTGTAGGGACAGGGAAGGACAGTGAGGGAAATTCTCATTGTGCTATACTGTGCTAAAGCATTCATCATCAACCATCTTTAAAAAAACATTTTTTATAGGGACAGAAAACTATAGGTAGGGAGAGTGTCAGTGTGTTTTACTGTACTAAACCTTGTTTGTAGGGACAGGGAAGGACAGTGAGGGAAATTCTCATTGTGCTATACTGTGCTAAAGCATTCCTCATCAACCATCTTTAAAAAAACATTTTTTATAGGGACAGAAAACTATAGGTAGGGAGAGTGTCAGTGTGTTTTACTGTGCTAAACCTTGTTTGTAGGGACAGGGAAGGACAGTGAGGGAAATTCTCATTGTGCTATACTGTGCTAAAGCATTCATCATCAACCATCTTTAAAAAAAAAAATTTATAGGGACAGAAAACTATAGGTAGGGAGAGTGTCAGTGTGTTTTACTGTGCTAAACCTTGTTTGTAGGGACAGGGAAGGACAGTGAGGGAAATTCTCATTGTGCTATACTGTGCTAAAGCATTCATCATCAACCATCTTTAAAAAAAAATTTTTATAGGGACAGAAAACTATAGGTAGGGAGAGTGTCAGTGTGTTTTACTGTGCTAAACCTTGTTTGTAGGGACAGGGAAGGCCAGTGAGGGAAATTCTCATTGTGCTATACTGTGCTAAAGCATTCATCATCAACCATCTTTAAAAAAACATTTTTTATAGGGACAGAAAACTATAGGTAGGGAGAGTGTCAGTGTGTTTTACTGTGCTAAACCTTGTTTGTAGGGACAGGGAAGGACAGTGAGGAAAATTCTCATTGTGCTATACTGTGCTAAAGCATTCATCATCAACCATCTTTAAAAAAAAAAAATTTATAGGGACAGAAAACTATAGGTAGGGAGAGTGTCAGTGTGTTTTACTGTGCTAAACCTTGTTTGTAAGGACAGGGAAGGACAGTGAGGGAAATTCTCATTGTGCTATACTGTGCTAAAGCATTCCTCATCAACCATCTTTAAAAAAAAAAAATTTATAGGGACAGAAAACTATAGGTAGGGAGAGTGTCAGTGTGTTTTACTGTGCTAAACCTTGTTTGTAGGGACAGGGAAGGACAGTGAGGGAAATTCTCATTGTGCTATACTGTGCTAAAGCATTCATCATCAACCATCTTTAAAAAAACATTTTTTATAGGGACAGAAAACTATAGGTAGGGAGAGTGTCAGTGTGTTTTACTGTGCTAAACCTTGTTTGTAGGGACAGGGAAGGACAGTGAGGGAAATTCTCATTGTGCTATACTGTGCTAAAGCATTCATCATCAACCATCTTTAAAAAAACATTTTTTATAGGGACAGAAAACTATAGGTAGGGAGAGTGTCAGTGTGTTTTACTGTGCTAAACCTTGTTTGTAGGGACAGGGAAGGACAGTGAGGGAAATTCTCATTGTGCTATACTGTGCTAAAGCATTCCTCATCAACCATCTTTGAAATCCTTGTTTTTTGGACAGTCAGGGAAATTGTCATTGTGCTATTCTGTGCGAAAGCAATCATCCTCAACCATATTTAGAAATCCTTAAGTAAAGGGACAGAGAAGGACACCTGAAGGTAGCCCTTATTGCTTTTTTCCCATCTCCCTGCAGGCCATCCATTAGAATGTCTGTAAGGCAAACAAGGAGAGGCAGACAGTCAGGAGGCAATAAAAGAGGGCAAGCAGGCTCTGTGTCTGGGGGCAACAGTGCTGGTCGTGGACGCGGTGCATTATCATCAGCACATGGCCATGGGACACGCTTGTCCTTCTTTTCGGCAGCTGGACATGTTGAGCCACATCATGCCGAAGACTTGGTAGAGTGGATGACCAAGCCCTCCTCCTCCTCCTCATCCTCTCTCACCCAGGCTCAGGGTACTGGCAAAGCAGCTGCCAAAGCGTCCTCTTCCCTGGTATCAATGTCAGACTCATCATCAGTCACTCCTTCCCTAGACCCACCATGTCCTCCTCCTGAGGAGTCCCCCGAACTGTTTGAGCACAGTGTTGGGTACATGCTCCAGGAGGATGCCCAGCGTTTCGAAGGGTCTGATGATGAAACCCAGCTAGAGGAAGGCAGTAGCGTGAGAGCAGACAGAGGGGATGCTCAAGAAGGACACCAATCTGGCAGTCATGTTCCAGCAGCTGCAGCATACTGCCAGATTGGCTCCAGTGATGAGGAGGGAGGGGATGATGAGGTCACTGACTCCACGTGGGTGCCTAATAGGAGAGAGGAGGAGGAGGAGGATGAGGAGGAGGCACATCTCCAACGAGGCAGGATGCCCTTTGGTGGCCAGCGTAAGGGCAGTACACCAACGGAATCACACCGCAGAGCTCCGCCTGTGCAGGGCGCTGCCTCTGCCCGTCATTCAAAAAGTTCTTTGGTGTGGGCCTTTTTTGAGGCTAGTGCATCAGATCGCACAGCTGCTGTTTGCAACATATGTCTCAAGCGTATATCGCGTGGCCAAAACATCAGCCGCTTGGGTACCACATGCCTGACCAGACATATATTGACCTGCCATGCAGCTCGTTGGCAAGCCTACCTCAAAGACCCACACCAAAGAACAAAGCGGACCTCTCCTTGCACCGCATCAGCTGGGATCTCCAACCCCACTATAACTTCAGTCCTCTCTGAAACATGCACTGAGAGGAATGAAGGTGTAGAATTAGGTGTGTCACAGCCAAGTACTTGCGGCCACTCTGCTAGCAGTACACCGACGTCCGATTCTAGCAGGCAAATTTCCCTGCCCCAGCTGCTGGACCGTCGAAAGAAGTTCACTCCCAGCCATCCACATGCCCAGCGGTTGAATGCTAGCTTGGCTAAATTGCTAGCGCTTCAACTGCTGCCTTTTCAGTTGGTAGACTCGGCCCCCTTCCGTGAGTTTGTGCAATGTGCGGTTCCTCAGTGGCAGGTTCCCAAACGCCACTTTTTCTCACGGAAGGCTATTCCGGCTCTCTACCGGCATGTGGAAGGCAATGTCTTGGCCTCGCTGGACAGGGCGGTCAGCGGTAAGGTGCATATTACCGCTGACTCATGGTCCAGCAGGCATGGACAGGGACGTTACCTTTCTTTCACGGCCCATTGGGTCACTCTTTTGGCAGCTGGGAAGGATGCAGGACAAGGTGCAGTAGTGTTGGAGGTTGTTCCACCGCCACGCCTCCAAAATGCTACTACTGATTGTGACACACCTCTCTCCTCCACCCCCTCCTCTTCTTCTTCCTCCATGGCCTCTTCCTGTGCTTTGTCCTCTGAACCAGCGGTGCTCCGTAGCCGTTCAAGGGGCTACGCAAGTACGCAGGCAAAAAGATGCCATGCCGTGCTTGCGCTGGTGTGTTTGGGGGACAGAAGCCACACTGGGGCAGAGGTCCTGTCTGCTCTGCAGGGCCAGGCCGAGAGGTGGTTGACGCCACGCCAGCTTAAGCCAGGAATGGTGGTTTGCGACAATGGCACCAACCTCCTCTCCGCCCTCCGACAGGGACAACTGACCCATGTGCCCTGTGTGGCTCACGTCCTTAACCTGGTGGTGCAGCGGTTCTTGGGCAGGTACCCGGGCTTACAGGATGTCCTGAGGCAGGCCAGGAAAGTCTGTGTGCATTTCCGCAGATCTTATAATGCCAGTGCTCGCCTGGTTGAGCTGCAAAAGGAGTTGAACCTGCCCAAGAACCGCCTTATATGTGACATGCCCACCAGGTGGAACTCAACGTTGGCCATGCTGCAGCGGCTGCACACGCAGCAGAGGGCCATCAATGAGTACCTGTGCGACTACGGCACCAGGACAGGGTCAGGGGAGCTTGTTTTTTTTCTCCACGCCAGTGGGGCATGATCAGGGATGCATGCACTGTCCTGGCACCATTTGAGGAGGCCACGAGGATGGTGAGCAGTGACAGTGCATGCATCAGTGACACTGTACCTCTTGTCCACCTGTTGGAGCACACGCTGCGTGGAATAATGGACAGGGCACTTGAGGCAGAACATAGGCAGGAAGAGGAGGACTTCCTTGCCTCTCAAGGCCCCCTTTACCCAGACAGTGTTCCTTCTGTCCCACCCATCGCACAGGAAGAGGAGGAGGGGGAGGAGGAGGAGGAGCAGGATTGTGTCAGCATGGAGGTGGAGGCTGGCACTCAGCATCATCAGCAGCAGTCTTTTAGGGATGATTTACAGTCCCAAGAAACCAGTGGACTTGTACGTGGCTGGGAGGAGGTGGCTGCGGATCATGTCGTCCTTAGTGACCCAGAGGACTCCGGACCGAATGCCTCAGCTAACCTACGCTGCATGGCCTCCCTGATCCTGCAAAGTCTGCGGAAGGATCCTCGTATTCTTCGGATCAAGGAGAGGGACCATTACTGGCTGGCCACTCTCCTTGATCCACGGTACAAGGGTAAGGTTGCGGACCTTATGTTACCGTCGCAGAGGGAGCAGAGGATGAGACAACTCCGGGAGGCCTTGCAGAAAGGTCTGTGCAACGCGTTCCCAGAGACTGGGAGGTTACAAACTCCTGGTCCTGGACAACGAGTTGCTGAGGCTTCGGCCAGTCAAAGAAGGAGCGGTGGGGAAGGTGGCCGTCTGACCGATGCGTTCAGACAATTCCTTAGTCCGCAGCCCCAAAGTATGATCGGTTCCAGCAACCATCGCCAGCGTCTGATAAACATGGTGCAGGAATATCTAGGGGCAAGGTCAGACTTGGACACCTTCCCCACCGAAAATCCTCTGGCTTACTGGGTCTTGAGGATGGATCACTGGCCAGAGCTTGCACAGTATGCAATTGAGCTACTGGCCTGTCCTGCATCCAGCGTTCTTTCGGAACGCACATTCAGTGCTGCTGGAGGATTTGTCACGGATCACAGGGTGCGCCTGTCCACCGACTCGGTTGATCGACTGACTTTCATCAAGATGAACCAGTCTTGGATCACCACCAGCTACCACACACCTGATGCTGATATAACAGACTAATTGATTTTAACATGTCACATCCCTTCAAGACTGATGCTGATGCTGAGTGCCTGTGCTGTTATGTTGACTGGCTATCCTCCTCCTCCGAGTCCTCAATGATACGATTGATGATGATAGCTTGGAAGATCATTTTTGTTTATGGGTGCCGCCACCAGTGCCTAACACCCAATTTTTCAGCCCCTGTTTAACAGGGGCGTGTAATTACAATTTTTGAAGCTATACTTTGCAACAGGGCTCATTGCTGTGCTCCAAGTACAGTATCTGTGAGGGGTTGCAGTGTTGTGCCACCAGTGCCTAAGGCCCAATTTTTCAGCCCCTGTTTAACAGGGGCGTGTAATTACAATTTTTGAAGCAATACTTTGCAACAGGGCTCATTGCTGTGCTCCAAGTACAGTATCTGTGAGGGGTTGCAGTGTTGTGCCACCAGTGCCTAAGGCCCAATTTTTCAGCCCCTGTTCAACAGGGGCATGTAATTACAATTCTTGATCTAATAATTCACAGCAGGGCACATTGCTGCACCCACCAAGAGTAACTCTGATGGCTTACAGTGTTGTGGCAACGCCACCACCACCACCACCACGAAAGGCCCAATTTTTCAGCCCCTGTTCAAAAGGGGCATGTAATTACAATTCTTGATCTAATAATACACAGCAGGGCCCATTCCTGCACCCACCAAGAGTAACTCTGAGGGCTTACAGTGTTGTGGCAACACCACCACCACCACCACCACCACCACGAAAGGCCCAATTTTTCAGCCCCTGTTCAACAGGGGCATGCAATTACAATTCTTGATCTAATAATTCACAGCAGGGCCCATTGCTGCACCCACCAAGAGTAACTGTCAGGGCTTACAGTGTTGTGGCACCAGCACCACCATCAAAGGCCCAATTTTTACTACCACTGTTCAACAATTATATGTAATTACAATTCCTGATATAATAGTTGACAGCAGGGCGTTCCAGCACCAACCAAGAGTAACTGTGAGTGCTTACAGTGTTGTGCCAACACCAACAACTAAGGGGCCTATTTCTGCAGAGTATATACGGCAGGTCCCTACTTTCAAACATCCAACTTACAAACGACTCCTACTTGCAAACGCAAGAAGACAACAGGAAGTGAGAGGAAATCTACCCCTAGGAAGGAAAATTCTCTCCTGTAAGAATTAATATGGGAGAAAGGTGTCTCCTCTGTACTGATGCTTTATCACCAATCCTTGTTTCAAGAAAAACACCACATTTCAAAAACAGTTGTCATTGGGACGGAAAGTGAGGTGAAATGTTCTGAACAGGGGCACAGACAGCAAAACAAATGTTACAGGGGTGATAACCCTTCCCTATGTTTTCCAAAAAGTTTAAAAATAGATTTTGGGCTGGAGCTACACTTAAACAATGTACCTGTTCAAAATTACAAACAGATTCTACATAAGAACAAACCTACAGTCCCTGTCTTGTATGCACCGCCTGTATACGGCTGTTCAGAGTATATAGGGCCTTTTTTATTTTATGTGCGGGGTTCCCCTTAATATCCATACAAGACCCAAAGGGGCTGGTAATGGGCTGGGGTAGGGGGGGGGGGGTCATGGGGTAGCTATGCCATTTTTCTTAAAGATTTTCATCCATATTACCGGGACCAGACATTACATTAAAGCCGCAAGCAGTTTTAAATGGCTTTTTTTTCCTTTAGAAGTGTCATTTTGTGCAGGGACAGTTCTAAACACGGGAAACACGTGGCACTTCACAGGCATACTTTAGACACCCCCCAGGTACGATATTTAAAGGAATATTTGACTTTTTTTTTTCACTTTATGCATCATTAAAATGACTGCTCCCGAAAAACGACCGTTTTTAAAACTTCTTTTTGCATTGATACATGTCCCCTGGTGCAGAACCCGGGTTCCCAAACCCTTTTTAGGACAATAACATGCATAATAGTCGTTATAATTATCACTTTAGAATTCGAACGTTCGCATCCATTGTATTTAATAGGGTTCTAATGTTCGTACGAACTTTCGGTCCGTTCGCGGGTTCTGGTGCGAACCGAACCCGGGGGTGTTCGGCTCATCACTAGTGGTGAAGCAGGGAAGCTCTAACTTTTGTCAGGTGCAGCTCCTGCATCCGTCCCGCTATGGCTGTGAGAGGGTCTCCCGTCGAGTGTGACCACTTGGGGCATAAAAAGGTCAAAAATCGGGCCCTATCCGCTTTCCCTATGTGGAACAGTTGTGATAACGGTGCAGCTATATAATAGGAGTTGAGGTCAGGTAGTGCCATTCCTCCCAGATCCGTGGGATTCCAAAATGCGTTTTTAACGCATCTTTGCTGTGTTTCAGATGCGTTTCCTGTGCATTTTGGGTTACCTGCATCTGTGAAAAATGGACATGTGACTCAAATATGCACCAAAAATGCAAATCGCAGTGCATTTTTACCACGATTTTGCCACGATTTCCATTCATTTCAATGGGAAGCTGCATTTTTGGTGCAGTTTTCCAAACCGCACCAAAGATGCAGCATGCAGGACTTTTCAAAATGCACTGCACCTGTGATGCAGTAGTGTGAAGAGTCCCATAGGAAGAGAGACATTTTTCTTGGGTTTTTCTTGCAAGGTAAAAAAGACGCAGGAAAAACGTATCAGTGTGAAAGGGCCCTAAAGAAGAGTTAAATCACCTGGCTACTTCTTCTATCTCTTGAGACACAGTTAGTAAGATTTGTGTCTTCCTGAGTTCCTGGGTCAATACACCTGCTGTGCTCAATATTAGAGGCTCCTACCATCCCTGCTGGATTTTGTCCATTTTGTTTTATGGAGAATGTAACAGGAGGAGCTTCAACACACAAAGGTGGGTCGGATCACCCAAAGCTCCCAAATGGACAGAAATTGGGACTATGACAGGGAGATCTTGCTGTTGGGGGATCCAAGACAAATTAGAAGCCAGAGGGTTACCCAGCCCACCAGACTCAACCTACAAACGTAGCATTACTTTTGGGTGAACTAGTCCTTTAAAATAGAAGAAATCTACCACAACTTTTTTTAAAAATATGTAGTGGCCTCACCCTCTCTCTCTTCTTTAGTGGATACTTTGGCTCTGGTCTAGGGGTACTTTGAAGGGGAGAGCGAGGTGCGCCACGGCCCATGTCCTCTAGATTTCAGCATGTAGAGGTGAAGACCAGCATCTAATTACATCCAGGCTGTGTATACGCTCAGAGCCAAGTCTGTTCTGCTGATAACCCCCTTTGCTCCCAGTAATTGGAGTACCACACACTGAAAAGGTCCAACACTTATTTATTCCATAACGGCAAACAAATAGTCCTTTGCGAGCAGACAGTTTGAGACCCATAGAACAGTCCAGTATTGGTGGGGAGTAGGTCAAGGCACAATCCTCAAAGAAACTAAACCGTTGAGGTTTCACCAACGGTTGCTAAGCACAGTGGCTGTTAAATGGACTTTTTGGCTTCAGAGTCTCTTCCAGCGACTCTAGTGAACAGGAACTGGAGTTACCTTCGCTACGTTGCAGGGGAAGACATGCCTCCAAGGGAGTTACCAGAGGCCCGCCGTCACCGGGTTAATGCTGTACCGGGCTATTCGGAAGGGTTACACTCCCCGGCCTCCTCACCTCAGATACGGGTCCCAACACCTTAGGGCCCCTCGGACTCCTCCACCCTCGTGGAACCCAGTCAAAGTCCTGGGCTCCAGGCCTTGGCCGTAGTACCTCACCCCAGGCTTAAGGTGCCTGGGATGGACTCCATCCCTCGCTCCGGCCAGGTCAAGGGCACCTGGGCTCGGATCTCCGGAACGCCAGCACCCAGGCCGAAGGTGCCTGGGTGTGGCCGCGTCCTCCAACTCTGAACCCCGAGGTCAGGGCGTCCGCCCCTTTTATCTCCTCTCCCTTTGCGTCACAGCGGGTTCCCCGCCCAGCTGTACCGGCGCCAGGAAAGGACAAAAAGGTACAGTCTTGCGGTGCAGGTTCAACTCCGGCCCAGGGCGACAACGCCACCTGCAGGCCACAGGGAACCTTGCACCACCAGAGTCCTCCAAGAACCACAAAAGGGATTCTCAGATTCCCTAACAATTAGTACATCTGGGTTAACTAACCCAGATGCTCCCCCCCAAATTTAAATACCCGCTACAAATAGTAATACAGTGGTATATTCATAGCTGTGGTGGTCAACTTTCTTGATATGGGGGGCCTCAAGTGCGGCCCCCGACATCACCAAAGGGCCACACATAGAATTCAGTAAATATTCATTATCAAAGACAGCAGACACACAACAGGATATAGTCAAAGACTATGGGGAAGATACAAAACATGGTCAGAGACTGTGGATATAATACAAGAGATGGTCAGAGACCGCAGAAATGATACAAGAGGTGGTCAGAGACTGCAGACATTATACAGGAGATAGTCAGAGATTGCAGACATGATACAAGAGATGGTCAGAGATTGCAGACATAATACAGGAGATGGCCAGAGACTGCAGGCATGATACAAGAGTTGGTCAGAGATAGTGATGAGCCGAACACCCCCGGGTTCGGTTCGCACCAGAACCCGCGAACGGACCGAAAGTTCGAACGAACATTAGAACCCTATTAAATACAATGGATGCGAACGTTCGAATTCTAAAGTGCTAATTATAACAACTATTATGCATGTTATTGTCCTAAAAAGGGTTTGGGAACCCGGGTTCTGCACCAGGGGACATGTATCAATGCAAAAAGAAGTTTTAAAAACGGTCGTTTTTCGGGAGCAGTCATTTTAATGATGCATAAAGTGAAAAAAAAAAAGTCAAATATTCCTTTAAATATCGTACCTGGGGGGTGTCTAAAGTATGCCTGTGAAGTGCCACGTGTTTCCCGTGTTTAGAACTGTCCCTGCACAAAATGACACTTCTAAAGGAAAAAAAAGCCATTTAAAACTGCTTGCGGCTTTAATGTAATGTCTGGTCCCGGTAATATGGATGAAATTCTTTAAGAAAAATGGCATAGCTACCCCATGACCCCCCCCCTACCCCAGCCCATTACCAGCCCCTTTGGGTCTTGTATGGATATTAAGGGGAACCCCGCACATAAAATAAAAAAGGCCCTATATACTCTGAACAGCCCTATACAGGCGGTGCATACAAGACAGGGACTGTAGGTTTGTTCTTATGTAGAGTCTGTTTGTAATTTTGAACAGGTACATTGTTGAAGTGTAGCTCCAGACCAAAAATCTATTTTTAAACTTTTTGGAAAACATAGGTAAGGGTTATCACCCCTGTAACATTTGTTTTGCTGTCTGTGCCCCTGTTCAGAACATTTCACCTCACTTTCCGTCCCAATGACAACTGTTTTTGAAATGTGGTGTTTTTCTTGAAACAAGGATTGCTGATAAAGCATCAGTACAGAGGAGACACCTTTCTCCCATATTTATTCTTACAGGAGAGAATTTTCCTTCCTAGTGGTAGATTTCCTCTCACTTCCTGTTGTCTTCTTGCGTTTGCAAGTAGGAGTCGTTTGTAAGTTGGATGTTTGAAAGTAGGGACCTGCCGTATATACTCTGCAGAAATAGGCCCCTTAGTTGTTGGTGTTGGCACAACACTGTAAGCACTCACAGTTACTCTTGGTTGGTGCTGGAACGCCCTGCTGTCAACTATTATATCAGGAATTTTAATTACATATAATTGTTGAACAGTGGTAGTAAAAATTGGGCCTTTGATGGTGGTGCTGGTGCCACAACACTAAGCCCTGACAGTTACTCTTGGTGGGTGCAGCAATGGGCCCTGCTGTGAATTATTAGATCAAGAATTGTAATTACATGCCCCTGTTGAACAGGGGCTGAAAAATTGGGCCTTAGGCACTGGTGGCACAACACTGCAACCCCTCACAGCAACTGTACTTGGAGCACAGCAATGAGCCCTGTTGCAAAGTATTGCTTCAAAAATTGTAATGACACGCCCCTGTTAAACAGGGGCTGAAAAATTGGGCCTTAGGCACTGGTGGCACAACACTGCAACTCCTCACAGATACTGTACTTGGAGCACACCAATGAGCCCTGTTGCAAAGTATTGCTTCAAAAATTGTAATGACACGCCCCTGTTAAACAGGGGCTGAAAAATTGGGCCTTAGGCACTGGTGGCACAACACTGCAACTCCTCACAGATACTGTACTTGGAGCACAGCAATGAGCCCTGTTGCAAAGTATTGCTTCAAAAATTGTAATTACACGCCCCTGTTAAACAGGGGCTGAAAAATTGGGCGTTAGGCACTGGTGGCACAACACTGCAACTCCTCACAGATACTGTACTTGGAGCACAGCAATGAGCCCTGTTGCAAAGTATTGCTTCAAAAATTGTAATTACACGCCCCTGTTAAACAGGGGCTGAAAAATTGGGCGTTAGGCACTGGTGGCGGCACCCATAAACAAAAATGATCTTACAAGCTATCATCATCAATCGTATCATTGAGGACTCGGAGGAGGAGGATAGCCAGTCAACATAACAGCACAGGCACTCAGCATCAGCATCAGTCTTGAAGGGATGTGACATGTTAAAATCAATTAGTCTGTTATATCAGCATCAGGTGTGTGGTAGCTGGTGGTGATCCAAGACTGGTTCATCTTGATGAAAGTCAGTCGATCAACCGAGTCGGTGGACAGGCGCACCCTGTGATCCGTGACAAATCCTCCAGCAGCACTGAATGTGCGTTCCGAAAGAACGCTGGATGCAGGACAGGCCAGTAGCTCAATTGCATACTGTGCAAGCTCTGGCCAGTGATCCATCCTCAAGACCCAGTAAGCCAGAGGATTTTCGGTGGGGAAGGTGTCCAAGTCTGACCTTGCCCCTAGATATTCCTGCACCATGTTTATCAGACGCTGGCGATGGTTGCTGGAACCGATCATACTTTGGGGCTGCGGACTAAAGAATTGTCTGAACGCATCGGTCAGACGGCCACCTTCCCCACCGCTCCTTCTTTGACTGGCCGAAGCCTCAGCAACTCGTTGTCCAGGACCAGGAGTTTGCAACCTCCCAGTCTCTGGGAACGCGTTGCACAGACCTTTCTGCAAGGCCTCCCGGAGTTGTCTCATCCTCTGCTCCCTCTGCGACGGTAACATAAGGTCCGCAACCTTACCCTTGTACCGTGGATCAAGGAGAGTGGCCAGCCAGTAATGGTCCCTCTCCTTGATCCGAAGAATACGAGGATCCTTCCGCAGACTTTGCAGGATCAGGGAGGCCATGCAGCGTAGGTTTGCTGAGGCATTCGCTCCGGAGTCCTCTGGGTCACTAAGGACGACATGATCCGCAGCCACCTCCTCCCAGCCACGTACAAGTCCACTGGTTTCTTGGGACTGTAAATCATCCCTAAAAGACTGCTGCTGATGATGCTGAGTGCCAGCCTCCACCTCCATGCTGACACAATCCTCCTCCTCCTCCTCCTCCTCCTCCTCCTCCTCCTCTTCCTGTGCGATGGGTGGGACAGAAGGAACACTGTCTGGGTAAAGGGGGCCTTGAGAGGCAAGGAAGTCCTCCTCTTCCTGCCTCTGTTCTGCCTCAAGTGCCCTGTCCATTATTCCACGCAGCGTGTGCTCCAACAGGTGGACAAGAGGTACAGTGTCACTGATGCATGCACTGTCACTGCTCACCATCCTCGTGGCCTCCTCAAATGGTGCCAGGACAGTGCATGCATCCCTGATCATGCCCCACTGGCGTGGAGAAAAAAAACCAAGCTCCCCTGACCCTGTCCTGGTGCCGTAGTCGCACAGGTACTCATTGATGGCCCTCTGCTGCGTGTGCAGCCGCTGCAGCATGGCCAACGTTGAGTTCCACCTGGTGGGCATGTCACATATAAGGCGGTTCTTGGGCAGGTTCAACTCCTTTTGCAGCTCAGCCAGGCGAGCACTGGCATTATAAGATCTGCGGAAATGCACACAGACTTTCCTGGCCTGCCTCAGGACATCCTGTAAGCCCGGGTACCTGCCCAAGAAGCGCTGCACCACCAGGTTAAGGACGTGAGCCACACAGGGCACATGGGTCAGTTGTCCCTGTCGGAGGGCGGAGAGGAGGTTGGTGCCATTGTCGCAAACCACCATTCCTGGCTTAAGCTGGCGTGGCGTCAACCACCTCTCGGCCTGGCCCTGCAGAGCAGACAGGACCTCTGCCCCAGTGTGGCTTCTGTCCCCCAAACACACCAGCGCAAGCACGGCATGGCATCTTTTTGCCTGCGTACTTGCGTAGCCCCGTGAACGGCTACGGAGCACCGCTGGTTCATAGGACAAACCACAGGAAGAGGCCATGGAGGAAGAAGAAGAGGAGGGGGTGGAGGAGAGAGGTGTGTCACAACCAGTAGTAGCATTTTGGAGGCGTGGCGGTGGGACAACCTCCAACACTACTGCACCTTGTCCTGAATCCTTCCCAGCTGCCAAAAGAGTGACCCAATGGGCCGTGAAAGAAAGGTAACGTCCCTGTCCATGCCTGCTGGACCATGAGTCAGCGGTAATATGCACCTTACCGCTGACCGCCCTGTCCAGCGAGGCCAAGACATTGCCTTCCACATGCCGGTAGAGAGCCGGAATAGCCTTCCGTGAGAAAAAGTGGCGTTTGGGAACCTGCCACTGAGGAACTGCACATTGCACAAACTCACGGAAGGGGGCCGAGTCTACCAACTGAAAAGGCAGCAGTTGAAGCGCTAGCAATTTAGCCAAGCTAGCATTCAACCGCTGGGCATGTGGATGGCTGGGAGTGAACTTCTTTCGACGGTCCAGCAGCTGGGGCAGGGAAATTTGCCTGCTAGAATCGGACGTCGGTGTACTGCTAGCAGAGTGGGCGCAAGTACTTGGCTGTGACACACCTAATTCTACACCTTCATTCCTCTCAGTGCATGTTTCAGAGAGGACTGAAGTTATAGTGGGGTTGGAGATCCCAGCTGATGCGGTGCAAGGAGAGGTCCGCTTTGTTCTTTGGTGTGGGTCTTTGAGGTAGGCTTGCCAACGAGCTGCATGGCAGGTCAACATATGTCTGGTCAGGCATGTGGTACCCAAGCGGCTGATGTTTTGGCCACGCGATATACGCTTGAGACATATGTTGCAAACAGCAGCTGTGCGATCTGATGCACTAGCCTCAAAAAAGGCCCACACCAAAGAACTTTTTGAATGACGGGCAGAGGCAGCGCCCTGCACAGGCGGAGCTCTGCGGTGTGATTCCGTCGGTGTACTGCCCTTACGCTGGCCACCAAAGGGCATCCTGCCTCGTTGGAGATGTGCCTCCTCCTCATCCTCCTCCTCCTCCTCTCTCCTATTAGGCACCCACGTGGAGTCAGTGACCTCATCATCCCCTCCCTCCTCATCACTGGAGCCAATCTGGCAGTATGCTGCAGCTGCTGGAACATGACTGCCAGATTGGTGTCCTTCTTGAGCATCCCCTCTGTCTGCTCTCACGCTACTGCCTTCCTCTAGCTGGGTTTCATCATCAGACCCTTCGAAACGCTGGGCATCCTCCTGGAGCATGTACCCAACACTGTGCTGAAACAGTTCGGGGGACTCCTCAGGAGGAGGACATGGTGGGTCTAGGGAAGGAGTGACTGATGATTTGTCTGACATTGATACCAGGGAAGACGACGCTTTGGCAGCTGCTTTTCCAGTACCCTGAGCCTGGGTGAGAGAGGATGAGGAGGAGGAGGAGGGCTTGGTCATCCACTCTACCAAGTCTTCGGCATGATGTGGCTCAACATGTCCAGCTGCCGAAAAGAAGGACAAGCGTGTCCCATGGCCATGTGCTGATGACAATGCACCGCGTCCACGACCAGCACTGTTGCCCCCAGACACAGAGCCTGCTTGCCCTCTTTTATTGCCTCCTGACTGTCTGCCTCTCCTTGTTTGCCTTCCAGACATTCTAATAGATGGCCTGCAGGGAGATGGGAAAAAAGCAATAAGGGCTACCTTCAGGTGTCCTTCTCTGTCCCTTGAAACAAGGACTTGCAGAGTGAAATAAACTGACACTCTCCCTACCTACAGTTTTCTGTCCCTAGAATAAATGTTTTTTTTAATCACAATATAGCACAAGGACAATTCAGTCACTGTCCTTCCAGGTCCCTGGAAACAAGGACTTGCAGAGTGAAATAAACTGACACTCTCCCTACCTACAGTTTTCTGTCCCTAGAATAAATGTTTTTTTTAATCACAATATAGCACAAGGACAATTCAGTCACTGTCCTTCCAGGTCCCTGGAAACAAGGACTTGCAGAGTGAAATAAACTGACACTCTCCCTACCTACAGTTTTCTGTCCCTAGAATAAATGTTTTTTTTAATCACAATATAGCACAAGGACAATTCAGTCACTGTCCTTCCAGGTCCCTGGAAACAAGGACTTGCAGAGTGAAATAAACTGACACTCTCCCTACCTACAGTTTTCTGTCCCTAGAATAAATGTTTTTTTTTAATCACAATATAGCACAAGGACAATTCAGTCACTGTCCTTCCAGGTCCCTGGAAACAAGGACTTGCAGAGTGAAATAAACTGACACTCTCCCTACCTACAGTTTTCTGTCCCTAGAATAAATGTTTTTTTTAAGCACAATATAGCACAAGGACAATTCACTCACTGTCCTTACAGGTCCCTGGAAACAAGGACTTGCAGAGTGAAAGAAAAAAAACACTCTCCCTACCTACAGTTTTCTGTCCCTAGAAAAAATGTTTTTTTTAATCACAATATAACACAAGGACAATTCACTCACTGTCCTTCCAGGTCCCTGGAAACAAGGACTTGCAGAGTGAAATAAACTGACACTCTCCCTACCTACAGTTTTCTGTCCCTAGAATAAATGTTTTTTTTAATCACAATATAGCACAAGGACAATTCAGTCACTGTCCTTCCAGGTCCCTGGAAACAAGGACTTGCAGAGTGAAATAAACTGACACTCTCCCTACCTACAGTTTTCTGTCCCTAGAATAAATGTTTTTTTTAATCACAATATAGCACAAGGACAATTCAGTCACTGTCCTTCCAGGTCCCTGGAAACAAGGACTTGCAGAGTGAAATAAACTGACACTCTCCCTACCTACAGTTTTCTGTCCCTAGAATAAATGTTTTTTTTAATCACAATATAGCACAAGGACAATTCAGTCACTGTCCTTCCAGGTCCCTGGAAACAAGGACTTGCAGAGTGAAATAAACTGACACTCTCCCTACCTACAGTTTTCTGTCCCTAGAATAAATGTTTTTTTTAATCACAATATAGCACAAGGACAATTCAGTCACTGTCCTTCCAGGTCCCTGGAAACAAGGACTTGCAGAGTGAAATAAACTGACACTCTCCCTACCTACAGTTTTCTGTCCCTAGAATAAATGTTTTTTTTAATCACAATATAGCACAAGGACAATTCAGTCACTGTCCTTCCAGGTCCCTGGAAACAAGGACTTGCAGAGTGAAATAAACTGACACTCTCCCTACCTACAGTTTTCTGTCCCTAGAATAAATGTTTTTTTTAATCACAATATAGCACAAGGACAATTCAGTCACTGTCCTTCCAGGTCCCTGGAAACAAGGACTTGCAGAGTGAAATAAACTGACACTCTCCCTACCTACAGTTTTCTGTCCCTAGAATAAATGTTTTTTTTAAGCACAATATAGCACAAGGACAATTCACTCACTGTCCTTACAGGTCCCTGGAAACAAGGACTTGCAGAGTGAAAGAAAAAAAACACTCTCCCTACCTACAGTTTTCTGTCCCTAGAAAAATTTTTTTTTTTAATCACAATATAACACAAGGACAATTCACTCACTGTCCTTCCAGGTCCCTGGAAACAAGGACTTGCAGAGTGAAATAAACTGACACTCTCCCTACCTACAGTTTTCTGTCCCTAGAATAAATGTTTTTTTTAAGCACAATATAGCACAAGGACAATTCACTCACTGTCCTTACAGGTCCCTGGAAACAAGGACTTGCAGAGTGAAAGAAAAAAAACACTCTCCCTACCTACAGTTTTCTGTCCCTAGAAAAAATGTTTTTTTTAATCACAATATAACACAAGGACAATTCACTCACTGTCCTTCCAGGTCCCTGGAAACAAGGACTTGCAGAGTGAAATAAACTGACACTCTCCCTACCTACAGTTTTCTGTCCCTAGAATAAATGTTTTTTTTAATCACAATATAGCACAAGGACAATTCAGTCACTGTCCTTCCAGGTCCCTGGAAACAAGGACTTGCAGAGTGAAATAAACTGACACTCTCCCTACCTACAGTTTTCTGTCCCTAGAATAAATGTTTTTTTTAATCACAATATAGCACAAGGACAATTCAGTCACTGTCCTTCCAGGTCCCTGGAAACAAGGACTTGCAGAGTGAAATAAACTGACACTCTCCCTACCTACAGTTTTCTGTCCCTAGAATAAATGTTTTTTTTAATCACAATATAGCACAAGGACAATTCAGTCACTGTCCTTCCAGGTCCCTGGAAACAAGGACTTGCAGAGTGAAATAAACTGACACTCTCCCTACCTACAGTTTTCTGTCCCTAGAATAAATGTTTTTTTTAATCACAATATAGCACAAGGACAATTCAGTCACTGTCCTTCCAGGTCCCTGGAAACAAGGACTTGCAGAGTGAAATAAACTGACACTCTCCCTACCTACAGTTTTCTGTCCCTAGAATAAATGTTTTTTTTAATCACAATATAGCACAAGGACAATTCAGTCACTGTCCTTCCAGGTCCCTGGAAACAAGGACTTGCAGAGTGAAATAAACTGACACTCTCCCTACCTACAGTTTTCTGTCCCTGGAATAAATGTTTTTTTTAATCACAATATAGCACAAGGACAATTCAGTCACTGTCCTTCCAGGTCCCTGGAAACAAGGACTTGCAGAGTGAAATAAACTGACACTCTCCCTACCTACAGTTTTCTGTCCCTAGAATAAATGTTTTTTTTAATCACAATATAGCACAAGGACAATTCAGTCACTGTCCTTCCAGGTCCCTGGAAACAAGGACTTGCAGAGTGAAATAAACTGACACTCTCCCTACCTACAGTTTTCTGTCCCTAGAATAAATGTTTTTTTTAATCACAATATAGCACAAGGACAATTCAGTCACTGTCCTTCCAGGTCCCTGGAAACAAGGACTTGCAGAGTGAAATAAACTGACACTCTCCCTACCTACAGTTTTCTGTCCCTAGAATAAATGTTTTTTTTAATCACAATATAGCACAAGGACAATTCAGTCACTGTCCTTCCAGGTCCCTGGAAACAAGGACTTGCAGAGTGAAATAAACTGACACTCTCCCTACCTACAGTTTTCTGTCCCTAGAATAAATGTTTTTTTTAAGCACAATATAGCACAAGGACAATTCACTCACTGTCCTTCCAGGTCCCTGGAAACAAGGACTTGCAGAGTGAAATAAACTGACACTCTCCCTACCTACAGTTTTCTGTCCCTAGAATAAATGTTTTTTTTAAGCACAATATAGCACAAGGACAATTCACTCACTGTCCTTACAGGTCCCTGGAAACAAGGACTTGCAGAGTGAAAGAAAAAAAACACTCTCCCTACCTACAGTTTTCTGTCCCTAGAAAAAATGTTTTTTTTAAGCACACTATAGCACAAGGACAATTCACTCACTGTCCTTCCAGGTCCCTGGAAACAAGGACTTGCAGAGTGAAAGAAACTGACACTGTCCCTACCTACAGTTTTCTGTCCCTAGAATAAATGTTTTTTTTAAGCACACTATAGCACAAGCACAAAACACACTGACACTCTCCCTACCTATCCTTCTCTTTCCCTAAACTAAAGGAATCCAGGTTAAGCAAGAAAGAAATAACAGTCACTGTCCCTGCCTATGCTGCTCTATCCCTGCTCCGGAACACACTACACTAGGCCGCCGTGCTGGCGGCCTTTTATAGTGTGGGGCGTGTACTAAACACCCTCAGCAATAATTGGCCACAGGCATCCTGCCTGTGGCCAATCATTGCTCTCCTCGCTGCCGGCGCTGTGATTGGCCAAGCATGCGGGGTCACAGTGCATGCTTGGCCAATCACAGCGCCTGGATGACACTGCGATGGCGTAGTGCATTGTGGGCCGTTCGCGTCACTCGAATTTGGCGCGAACGGCCCAAATCGTTCGATCTTCGTCGAACGATCGAACAGCCGATGTTCGAGTCGAACGTATGTTCGACTCGAACACGAAGCTCATCCCTAGTCAGAGACTACAGACATGATACAAGAGATGGTCAGAGACTGCAGACATGATACAAGAGATGGCCAGAGACTATAGATATAATACAAGAGATGGTCAGGGATTGCCGACTTGTTGGAAGAGAAGTGATCGTTGCCTGCAGACATGCTGAAAGAGATGGTCAGAGACTGTGAATATGATATAGGAGTCGTTGGAGACAGGGGCAGATCCAGAGTCTAGTCTCGGGAGGGGCACTGCCAGAAAATAAGGTGGCATCTCTGCAAAGGTGTTACCTCACCTTTCCTATGTTGTCTTCATTTCTGATCAGCAGTCTGATCACTGGGCATATACTGGTTTTGGCATCATAGTTTGGCATCATCCATGGTCTACCACTACACCTCATTCCTATTTTGTCACAAATATCTACACAGGAAGCAGAAGTGAGGCCCATCAGCCCACATGGGTTCACTTCTGCTTCCTGTGTTCATATTTGTGACAAAGGAGGAATGAGGTGTAGTGGTAAACCGTGGATGATGCCAATCTATGATGCCAAACCCAGTATATGCCCAGTGATCAGACTGCTGATCAGAAATGAAGACAACATAGGAAAAGTGAGGTAAATCCTCTGCACAGTATTTATGTATGTTACTAAAGATCTGCTGGTCAAAAATCAAGGTGATATAAGGGAGGGAAGGACATATTTCCCTGTTAGTCGGACTCCAGCCTAAATTGGCAACTAATACAGACCTTCATGAAAAGTAACATAATCCTCTCTACTGCATAGCCATGATAGAAGTTCCCTTCCCTCACTCACGCTGCGCTGGAGTCCGGAGAAGATGTATGGAGGAGGTGAGAGGAGCCAACATTCACACACTAAGCGCACGCGGAGGAGGAAGAAGTTAAATCCTCCTCCACTCCGCTCTGAATGCTGGTTCCTCGCTCCCCTCCTCCTCTGCTCGGACCGTGGACGTGACGTCACTGGTTGCTAGACGCCAGGCTTCAGGCGATAGCAACCAGTGCAGTGCGAGGCCAGGCCAGCGGTGCAACAACAAGAGGGTCTCTCTTGGCACAACTGCTGGCCTGCTGATGGAGACTCGGGAGTCAGTAATATTCCTCGGGGGGGGGGCAATTGCCCCGTTGCCCCCCGCCTGGATCCACCCCTGTTTGGAGACTGGGGACATGCTTCCGGAGATAGTCAAAGATTGGAAATATATTACATGAGACTGCTAGAAATCACTTCTATAACAGTGTGTAGCGCTACCCCCAGTTAAGAGAGCCGCTGGATTTGTTTCGGGCCCTGTGTACAGCACCGCCAACCCCCGGCAATCTACTCGACCCACTCTGGCACAGCTAGTCTAGGGATTGTTCTCGTATCACAATCTAACAGTATATGCACACAATCTATCTGTATTGCAAGGGTAACCTCTTTGCATGAAGATAACACACTGATAGCAAGTGATAAAATATAAAGTTTCTTTACTTTGGATAAAAGGCACAAGGTTAACACATAACACATATATGTCGGCACAGCCCTGCAGACAGAAAGTATAATACAGGCGATTACCCGCCAAGTGCAGCTATCTCTTTCTATGCGCCCTTATGGCGCAGCAGCAAAAGTTCTACCTACGGATCAGGCCTGACCCAGCTTTAGACTCAGTCTCTGGAAGATCAATTTCTTCGCATGCAACTTGACTGGTGGTGCACAACAGGAACAGTAATTTGTAATCCAACGGGTAGGAAAATTAAAAGGGAGAATGAACCACTCACAGGAGACTACTCAACTCAGTTCCACCACTAGTCTCCTGTGGGACAGTAAATAGAACCAGGAGGGCCAAGGCAGTCTCTAGGCCTAGTTAAAGTACAGTTTATAAGAATGAGCAGGTGCTCGCTCACCACTCCGGACGCGATCCCAGTCGGGGACTTCCACCTACTGTGTCTCTGCACACAGTGTCCGCAACGGCCGGGTCCCCGGTCCAACTGATGTCCAAACTCGACAAGTCAGGTGCCACCCAGGCTCCATAGTGGGGTGGAAGGCTCTCTGGAAGTTTGTACAAGGCCCCTGGCTTCAGGCCCTGCACTGCAGCAGATCCGCACAGGAAGACCTGTGGATTGCAGTGCGGTGTCCCAAAGAGGCCGAGCTCCGCTTCGCCCTCTTCTTATATAGCCGCTCACCATGAGTCTCTGCGGTGGCTAAATGCACCCTGGGTGCCGAACGGGGTTCTGGGTAACGTAGTCCCGGGGCCTTAAAGGAGACCTCGCTATACACTCCTCCCACTTAAACTCTTTGGTCCCCAAAGATAACATTAAATTACAGTACGCACAACATCAACCAAAGTTGCGTATGATGTTTGCAGAGGAAATTCCCACCAAAAACAAGGCGGTGAACTTCCCTGCCCACAGGTCACACTATCATTAGTGTCCTGCCTAACTGTGCCAGAGAGTGAGTTGGGGTTGCCCCCCACCAAATGAACAGTGGAGGGATTAGGGTCTTCCATACTCCTCCTGGCAGTGACCACAGTGTCTTCCGAGCTCCTCCCCATCTGTGGGTAAGTTAATCTTCTGGGAGGCTTTATGGTCCTTCGCATCCTTTGTCCTCTTGGGCTTTTTGTTTCAGCTAAAACAGGTTCCCCTCCTGGAACCGACTTGGGAGTTTCCACTGGTTCTGGAACACTTGACTCCGGAGCAGGGAGGTACATGGAATCTCTTGGATCCTCTCCTGGGAGTAAGTCACAGGCACTTTCCCATGAATCCGACAAAGGACTGGACGGGATGAACTCAGTAGCTTCTGCATTCAGTGTTCTATCTATGGTGTCTACTTCAGGTTGAAGATCAATAGCAGAAGTTTCTGGGGCCTGGGAAGGCCAAAGCCAATCAAGTTCTTCTCCCTCATCTTCACTTAACTCCGAGGTCTCAGTATCCCCAATCTGAGGGGTCTGGGACCGAGTGTTTGGTCTGGGAGTATCCAAGATGGAAGTTGGCTCAGGGGAATCCATCGCAGGGGGTATCCGAACTGCTTCAGCTAGTGAGAGTAGGTGGTTCCGATGCCAGGTCTTTAAGGGCCCTACCTTCCCTTCTGGCTTAAGTCTGTAAACGGGTAGGCCCGGTAGTCTCTTGCAGATAACATAGGGTTCCGGTCTCCATCTGTCTGCAAGCTTGTGTTTTCCAGGGACCCCCAAATTCCGAAGCAACACTCTGTCTCCAGGTTGAAAATCTTGAATCCGAACTTTCAGATCAAAGTTTTTCTTGTTGCGGGCCCCCTTTGTTCCGAGGCCGCCTGGGCCTGTTCATAGGCTAATTTCAAATTATGTCTGAGTCTATCAGCATATCCTTTGTGGGAAGTGGCAGAACAATGGTCTATGGAAGTGCCAAAGGCCAGATCTACTGGTAGTCTTGCTTCTCTTCCGAACATAATTCGATAGGGTGAGTACCCTGTAGCGTCACTGGTGGTGCTGTTGTATGCATGCACAACTGCCGCTATGTGGTTGCTCCAATGCTGCTTCTTTTCACTGCTTAAGGTCCCCAGCATGTTGAGCAGGGTTCGGTTGAACCTTTACGGCTGAGCATCACCTTGTGGATGATAGGGGGTAGTTCTTGTCTTCTTGATCCCCAAGGAATCCAGGAGCTTCCGGATCAACCCAACTTTCAAAATCCCTTCCCTGATCTGAATGAAGCCGTTGTGGTAGCCCATAGTGTACGAAGTATTTCTCCATAAGCACTTTGGCTACAGTGGAAGCCTTCTGGTCTTTGGTTGGGAAGGCCTGGGCATACCGGGTGAAATGGTCGGTTACTACCAGAACATTTCCTAGTCCACTCAGGTCGGGTTCGAGGCAGAGAAAATCAATGCATACCAGATCAAGTGGGCTTTGACTTTGCAGATGGCCCATTAGGGCAGCTTGATGGGGTAGAGTCTTTCTCTGGATGCATCGTGCACATGAGTGGCAGTATTCTTCAACCTCAGCCCTCATGCAGGTGGCCATGGTTGTCGTGCAGAGAAACCATGACAGTCTCTCTATGTTTCTCGGGCAGGAACAATTGCCATTTGTCTTCCAGGTCATCAGAGGGGCCCCTTCGGTAGACCACTCCCTGATGCACCTGCAACCTGTCCCACTCCTTCCTCAACAGGCGAGCTTCCTTTGAAGGTTGACGTAGGAGTCTATTCGGATCCTGATTCTCCAGGGCCTCTAGGACCAATTTCCCCATGGGGTCTTCCAATTGGTCAGATCTCAACTCCTTTTTGGACAGTTTTGGCAAGTTATCTTCCCCCAGTTGGGTTACCCCACAGTACTGCTTGGGAACTCCTACTATGGTAACCCCTATTTCTTCTGCTCTTGAGCCGCCACTGGCTTGGAGTTCAGCCCCTTGACAGAGGGCCCGCACCCCGTCGGGTGCCACTTGGGTCCAATCTTCTGTACTGCAGGTGGGGACATGAGATCTTCTAGACAAGGCATCTGCATCTCGATTTCCAGCCCCAGGCCTGTACTTTAGGCTGAAATTGAAGGCAGACAGTGCCGCCAGCCATCTATGTCCTGTGGCATCCAGCTTTGCTGTGGTGAAAAGATAGGTGAGGGGGTTGTTGTCGGTTTTCACAGTGAATTCTGCCCCATACAGATAGTCTCTGAGTTTGTCAACTACCGTCCACTTAAGGGCCAGGAACTCCAACTTATGGGTGGGGTAGTTCTTTTCAGAGGGAGTCAGACTTCTGCTCACATATGCAACGGGTCTCAGTTGCTTTTCATGCTCCTGGTAGAGCACTCCTCCCAGACCATCATGACTGGCATCTACGTGAAGTTCATAAGGCTTCTTTGGGTCTGCGTAGGCCAGGACAGGGGCAGTGGTTAAATTTTTCTTCAACATCTGAAAGGCATCTTCACATTTCTCATTCCACTGGTCCTTGACTGACTCCCCTGGCTTCCTGGGGCCCGAGTCATCCTCTTCCCCCTCCGTCTTGAGCAGCTCATTCAGAGGCCTGGCTATCTGAGCAAACCCCTCCACGAACCTCCTATAATAGGAACAGAGCACCAAGAAAGATCTGAGTTCTGTCACAGTGGTGGGCCTTGGCCAGGAGGTGACTGCCTCCAACTTTTCAGGGTCTGTGGCTACCCCATCCTCGGACACTATGTGTCCCAGATAGTTGACTGATGACTGATAGAACTGGCATTTTTCAGGTGAGAGCTTGAGTCCTTCCTCACTTAGTCTTCTCAAAACTTTCTCCAGCCTCTCTTCATGTTCTTCCAAGGTTCTCCCGAAGACAATGATGTCATCTAAGTATACAAGGACTTCAATGAGGTTAATGTCTCCCACAGTCTTCTCCATGAGACGTTGGAAGGTGGCTGGGGCTCCAGACAGACCTTGGGGCATCCGATCAAATTCAAAGAACCCTACTGGGGTTATGAAAGCCGTCTTATCTTTGTCTTCTGGATGCATAGGGATTTGATAGTACCCACTCTTGAGGTCCATAACACTGAACCACTTGGCTCCAGACAAGCTCTGTAGGGCATCCTCTATCCTCGGAGTGGTGTACTGGTCGGGTACGGTTCTCCTGTTGAGGGTCCTGTAGTCTATGCACAGCCTCAACGTCCCATTCTTCTTTCTGACCACCACTATCGGGGAGGCATAGGGGCTTCTAGATTCTCGAATCACACCGGTTCGCTTGAGCTCGGCGAGCTGTTCCCTCAAGTCCTCGAGGTCTGCTAACGGAACTCGCCTGACTCTTTCCCTGAAGGGCTTGTCTTCCTGGAGGCGGATTCGATGGGTGGCACTCCTTGCACACCCCACATCGAACTCATCTTGGGAGAAGATCTTTTTCCACCTGGTCAACTGGGCCTTGGCTCTCTCTTTCCAAGCCCTGGGCAGGTTTGGGTTCTCCATGGAAAGTTTCTCCCACACAGTACTTTCTCCATCTGTCTTCTCCACATCCGACAGAGCAACTGGGGTAGCAGGGCTCACCTGGCGCAGCAACATCCTGGCTGGGATCTCCATGGGGCCATCCGTAGTATTCCTGACACTCACAGGTACCTTACAGTGGGCCTTCTTCAGGGTCCTCAACGGAACCACCTCTGGGACTACTTCTAGGCCCGAATGTTCTCCCCTTGGGTCAGGTTCCAACATAACAAAGGGCCCAGGCTGCTCCCAAGTGAGTTTCACAGTGGCTTTAAAACAGGCTACTTCACCAGGCTGCAGCACTATTCCTCTTCTTCCCAGCCTCCAGACCTTCCCTACCCCCTCTTCTGGGGCCTTCTGTTCTAAGATCAGTCGTTGGTAGGCTGTCTTCAACATTGGGTGGATCTCAGTGCTGGGGTCTTTCCCTTTTGTTAGAGGGGCCAAGAGTCTCCGGACCAGATCCGAGTTGGTCCCTATTATTAGGGAACTCTTGTTAGCTCCAGGCGGTCGGGGGCATACCACAGCTAAGGTATCGAACACTTCGGCCTTCCCGGCTATGGACGGGTTGAAAGTCAGTTTTATAGGCAGATAGCCATCATAAGGGAAACTCTCTGTTCCAATTCCCCATATCTCCAGCTCTTCGATCTTCTGGATGGGTAGGTGACTTAGATGCTAATCATAAAAGTCCCGGTACAACAGGGTCACTTGTGCCCCAGTATCCAATATGGCTCTTGTGTAGACTCCCTCCACTTGGACAGGTACTATCGGGGAGGGACCTACCAGCTTCTCTGGATATCGCTTTCCTTGGATCTTTGCGTTTCCCTTTTGGACTTTCTTTCTTCCGTTTCTCTTTGAACTTAAGTCTCTCTTGGGCCTGGTATGCATTGATCTCCCTCCTTTTAATGGGTGTAATTACCCGCTGAGGGACATTACTCTCTTTCTTTGGTGTACGTTCCCACTGAGGAACCTTGTGTTTCTTCTGAGGGGTCTTATCCACTCTTTTTATGTGCTTCTCATTCAGTTTGGAGCTCACTGGAGATGATGGGCACCCGGTTGACTCCTTCACCGGGGCCCTCTGAAGTTTTCCGCCGGCTTGCGGTTATTCCGTTTTTTTTTCTTGGGACTGGAACACACTTTGGCCGCATAGCCAACCCCTCCGCAGTTGAAACAAGTCATGTCCCCCCAATCTTGTAGGGATGCGGGCGCTGAGGTGTTTGGGAACAGTTCCTTACTTTGTCCTTCCCTCTCTGGTATCCCCGGATCCTTTTCCATCAGAGAGGTCAGCATCTCCAATACCAGGGACATCTGTGACTTCAAGGTATCCACCTCTGAGTCTCATTCCAGGGTCATGGCCGTCCTGACCATCACCGGAGGAGGATTAACTGACTCAACTGGTTGGTTCCTCTTCTTCTCCTCCAGCATAGCTTCTTCCTCTCTGACCACTCGGATCAAGTCAGGGTACTCCAGGCTCTTCCCGTCCTGTCTTGTGCGTAGCGCCAATGTGAAGGGGTCCAGGGGCTGAGATCCTCTCATCACCTGCTGAACACGTGTCAGGGAAATAGCCGAAGAAGGACTGGCAATTCTGCCCAAGACAATCATGGCTGCCATGGTGCACAGCATGACTAAGGTGGGCGGTACTTCCTCCTTGTAACCTGAACAGATCACATGACTAACTTCCTGGTCTATTTAAGCCTGCTGCTGGAGCTGCTCATTGCTGGATTATCTCTTCAGTCTCCTGTGTACCTTGACCTTGTCTCCTGATCCGTGCTTATCCGTTGTGACCCGGCTTGCCTTAACCTCGCTTCCTGTTCTCCTGTGTTTGACCCTCGGCCTGCTTCTGGACTCTGCTTCTGCTTCCTGACCACCCGGCTTGACCCTCGGCTTGTACCTGGACCCTGCACGTGTATGACCCCGGCTCGCCCCTGTATATGCTCTGGACTGATCTCCTGTGTTTGACCCCCGGCCTGGCTTCCGATATCTCCGTTCATCTGAATATAACCAGCTCAGTTCTGCCTGCCTCCGCCATCCCTCAGTGGCTGAGCTCATCAGACTGCAAGCAAGCACCTGGCCAACCGTGCTTCTGTGGGCACCGTGCTCCCTGTTCCCAACTCCAGGGGCGCGCTGCACTCAGCCGCAAGGGGAGCCCTCTTAGCATCTCGATCTCCATACTCGTTCCTGACAGTATAATCCAGCCATGTCAGAGATCGACAGAGGCGCTTCCCCTATAGAGGCTATGTGCCAGCAGATCACTGCACTTACCCAAACAGTGCAAAGACTACAAGACGCCCATGAGCAATTAGAGGGTCACCTGCATCACTTGTCTTCCAATCCTATATCTCCTGATCCAAGACCTACCTCCAGTTGTACTCCCTCTGCTGCAATGTCTCAGGAGGTTCCTCTCACTGTGCCGATCCCGCTTCCTGAACCACGTGTGCCGACCCCTGAACGGTTCTCGGGGGACCGAAGAAAGTTTAGGACTTTTAAAAATTCCTGCCTACTATACCTGGCTCTTCAACCAAGAACTTTCTCCTTGGAGAATATTAAAGTTGGTTTCATTATCTCCTTACTCTTGGACGACCCCCAGGTGTGGGCCCACGGGCTACTGGAACAGAAGAGCCCCATTACTGACTCTGTTGACACTTTCTTCACAGCTATGGCCCAGTTGTACGATGATCCCCATCGTATGACTACGGCCGAGAATGCCCTGCACACCCTGCAGCAGGGGCAACTTCCCGCAGAGGATTACACTGTGGACTTCCGCACATGGGCCGCAGACACATGTTGGAATCAAGCTGCCCTGAAGTACCAATATCGTCTGGGCCTATCGGAGTCCCTCAAGGACGAGCTGGCCAGGGTAGCAGTCCCGGATACCTTGGAGGGCCTCATCCAGTTAGCCATACAACTGGACAGACGCCTACGTGAACGTCTATTTGAGAAGTCTCAGACTCTCCAATCAGCTCAAGGACTGCCAGAATCCTCTTTTTCTCTCGCCTCCAATCCACCCATACCTGAAGTCAAGCCCAGACAGATGGGCCTGTTTCGGCCTGCCCTATCACCTGAGGAAAGACTCTACCGTCGAAAGGCGAACCTTTGCTTTTACTGTGGAGACAATGGCCATTTCTTACAAAATTGCCACCTCAGGGCGAAGAAACCATTCTTCAAACCCCCAGTACATTGTCAAGTGTCAGGACTTACCTCATCTCACCCTGTCCTCGCTATCTCCCTATCGGTGGCCAGGGAAGAGATCCGTCTTTCAGCCATCATCGACTCTGGGGCCTGCAGCTGCTTCCTAGACATCAACTTGGCCAAAGGACTTGGAATTCCCCTTGTTACCAAGAAGCAGCAGTTAACAGTTCATTTGGCTGATGGATCTCTACCCAGTTCTGGACTGATAACCCATGAGACCCTGCCAATCCCTATGACAACCAGCTCTGGCCACAAGGAACTGGTACGTTTCGATGTTTTGTGCTCTCCTCTGTTTCCGGTCATTCTGGGAGTCCCCTGGTTACGAGCACACAACCCTCACATTGACTGGCTGAAGAATGAAGTGCTGTTTTCATCTGCTTACTGTCAGCAGAATTGTCTGCCCCCTGGCCCTAAGGACTTTACCAGCTGCCTGACCATACAACCTGTTTCTAGTTCCAATCCTCATGTACCCTCTGCCTACCTAGAATTTCTGGATGTATTCGACAAGAAGGGAGCAGACTCCCTTCCACCTCATCGTCCCTATGACTGCCCTATTGACTTGCTCCCAGGCTCCGAAATTCCCTTTGGTCATATCTTCCCTTTATCAGAGACTGAACTCGAAACATTACGACTCTATGTCGATGAAAACCTGGCAAAGGGATTCATTCGTCCCTCTTCTTCCCCTGCAGGTGCTGGCATATTTTTTGTCGAAAAAAAGGATAAAACGCTTAGGCCTTGTATAGACTACCGAGATCTGAATAAGATCACTATCAAAAATCGCTATCCACTCCCTCTCATCCCGGAACTCTTCCAACGATTCCGTTCTGCTCGAGTTTTCTCCAAACTGGACTTACGAGGTGCTTATAATCTGGTTCGCATTCGAGAGGGGGATGAGTGGAAAACAGCTTTCCGAACTCGTTTCGGACATTTTGAATATTTGGTGATGCCTTTTGGCCTCTGCAATGCTCCAGCCACGTTCCAGCACTTTGTGAACGACATTTTCCGAGACCATCTTGACAACTTCCTCATTGTATACCTGGATGACATCCTTGTCTTCTCGGCCACGCTGGAGATTCATCGAGTGCACATGAAAAAGGTACTAACTATTCTAAGAACGCATGGACTATATGTAAAAGCCGAAAAATGTGACTTTGAGAAAGAATCTATCCAGTTTTTGGGTCTTGTCATATCTATGAAAGGAGTGGCCATGGATCCCCAGAAAGTAAAAGCGATCCTGGAGTGGCCTGTCCCCTCCGACAAGAAGGGTGTTCAAAGGTTTATTGGCTTTTCAAACTTTTACAGACGATTTATTAAGAACTTTTCAGCCATTATATCACCCATTACCCAACTAACCCGTTTGCATTCCAGATTCCAGTGGTCCCCGGAGGCTCAGGCAGCTTTCGACAGACTTAAAACAGTGTTTGTTTCAGCGCCAGTTCTTCAGCATCCTGACCCTGCATTGCCCTACATTTTGGAAGTCGATGCCTCCGAAGTGGCCACAGGAGCTATCCTTTCTCAACGACAGGGCCCCAAATCATTGTTACATCCTGTAGCCTTTTCCTCTCGAAAAATGACACAACCGGAAAGAAATTACGACGTCGGAGATCGGGAGCTTTTGGCCATCAAAACAGCCTTGGAAGAGTGGAGATATTTACTTGAAGGTGCAGCACATCCCATTATGATCTTTACCGATCATAAAAATTTAGAATATCTGAGGACTGCAAAACGTTTGAGACCGCGTCAAGCTCGGTGGGCGTTATTCTTTTCGAGATTCAATTTTCACATCTCGTTTCGTCCCGGATCTAAAAATGGAAAGGCGGATGCTCTGTCTCGGATGTTCCCAGACACCCCTGAAGAAACCACTCCCGGTACAATCCTGTCCACACAAAATTTCCTTCTGATTCAGCCAGACCTAAAAGCATCCATTGTACAAGCCTCTCTTCACTGCCCAGAGTCAGAAATTTCTACCTTAAGGAGTCACGAGGGATTTCTGTGGCATCAGGACAAAATCTTTGTCCCCCAGGAAGTCAGACTGCAGGCCTTGAAAAGATTTCATGATCACCAGCTGGCCGGGCATTTCGGGATCCGGAAGACGATCGACCTTGTCCAACGTTACCTATGGTGGCCTTCCCTAAGATCAGACTGTAAAAAATATGTTGAGTCCTGTTTGGTTTGCCAGCATAACAAGGGTCCCAAGACCAGGTCTTGGGGTCTATTAAGACCCTTACCAGTTCCGGAGCAGCCTTGGAAAAACATCTCTATGGACTTCATAGTCGATCTCCCTCCATCAGAGAACTTTACAACAATCTTGGTAGTAGTGGACCGACTATCAAAGATGGCCCACTTCCTGCCCATGCTTGGCACCCCCTCCGCCATGGACACTGCAAAAATTTTCATTAAGGAGATAGTCAGACTTCATGGGTTACCCGACAATATAGTCTCCGATAGAGGGGTTCAATTCACCTCTGGTTTCTGGAAGAATCTTTGTAAGATCTTGTCAATTGACTTATGTCTTTCTTCTGCTTACCACCCTCAAAGTAATGGCCAAACAGAAAGAACGAACCAGACCTTAGAGCAATACCTGCGGTGCTTCTGCTCTTTCTCCCAAGATGACTGGGTCTCCTTGCTACCTTGTGCGGAATTTTCATACAATAATACCATACACACGGCCACCAATCAGTCGCCCTTTTGGGCAAACTATGGCTTTCACCCATCCTTTCTTCCCAACACCATTCCTGAATCTCCGGTACCAGCCGTTCAGGATAGGATAAACTTCTTCCAAACCAATTACCGAATCCTTCAGGAGACCATGCGAAAGGCTCAGGAAGACTTCAAGAAACAACATGACAGGAGAAAGAGAGGGAATCCCATCTACAAGGTGGGTGACAAGGTATGGCTGTCCTCTATTAACCTCAGACTTTCTTGCCCTTCCAGGAAGCTTGGTCCAAGGTTTGTGGGTCCATTCGAGATCAAGAAGGAAGTGAACCCTGTGGCTTTTGAACTCGCTTTACCGGCCTCCTACAAGATCCATCCGGTGTTCCACGTCTCCCTTCTGAAACCAGCTGTGCCAAGTCCATTTCCAGGAAGAGAGGAGTTGCCACCTCCACCAGTTATCATAGGTAACGATACCGAATATGAAGTTGAAGCCATCCTAGATTGCCGGAAAAGAGGTAGGCAGACTCAATTTCTTGTTAAATGGAAGGGGTATTCTTCAGAGGAAAATTCTTGGGAACCAATGGATAATTTACATGCTCCAAGACTTTTGCAAAATTTCCGCAACAGGTACCCAGAAAGATGGTCTAGGTTGGGCATCCAGAGGCTGCCCCTCGGGGGGGGGGGCACTGTCAGGGAAATAGCCGAAGAAGGACTGGCAATTCTGCCCAAGACAATCATGGCTGCCATGGTGCACAGCATGACTAAGGTGGGCGGTACTTCCTCCTTGTAACCTGAACAGATCACATGACTAACTTCCTGGTCTATTTAAGCCTGCTGCTGGAGCTGCTCATTGCTGGATTATCTCTTCAGTCTCCTGTGTACCTTGACCTTGTCTCCTGATCCGTGCTTATCCGTTGTGACCCGGCTTGCCTTAACCTCGCTTCCTGTTCTCCTGTGTTTGATCCTCGGCCTGCTTCTGGACTCTGCTTCTGCTTCCTGACCACCCGGCTTGACCCTCGGCTTGTACCTGGACCCTGCACGTGTATGACCCCGGCTCGCCCCTGTATATGCTCTGGACTGATCTCCTGTGTTTGACCCCCGGCCTGGCTTCCGATATCTCCGTTCATCTGAATATAACCAGCTCAGTTCTGCCTGCCTCCGCCATCCCTCAGTGGCTGAGCTCATCAGACTGCAAGCAAGCACCTGGCCAACCGTGCTTCTGTGGGCACCGCGCTCCCTGTTCCCAACTCCAGGGGCGCGCTGCACTCAGCCGCAAGGGGAGCCCTCTTAGCATCTCGATCTCCATACTCGTTCCTGACAACACGGGCCTTATCCACCTTCCGCGGGTCGATCCCCTTCTTCAGGATCATCTTATGCAGGATCTTATCCAAGCGCCTCATGAACTCTGACAGTTTCTCTCCTGTCTTTTGGTAGTAGTGCTCCAGCTGGTAAGTGAGCTCAGTAATTTTCTCTGTTCCACCGAACACATTCTGTAGAATGTCCAGATAATCCTGCGCATCACAGTCTGTCTTGCTCATCTTGAGGTTGCGTATGGCCTCAGCGATTCTCTGCTTCTTTCTGTGGTCTGGGACTTCCCATTCCTCTAAGGCCTGAGTGGCACTGTCTAACCACTCCTCAAACCCCTCTTCACCCGAAGGTACAGGTTTCCTTCCAAAGAATATTCTGAGTTTCCTGTATCCCGACATTTGGTAGTCTGTAGGATCTTTCTTACACTGGGCTACAATCTCCCCCAGGACCGTGCACAGCTCTGCGCTGAGGGTGGCCGGTGGTGGCCCGGGACTCTCTTTAGCCTTCCGGTTTTCTGCTTTTGGGGACTGTGGTGGAGATATCTGTGGAGTTGATGGTTTAGGTGTCTGAACCCATCCTCCTGGTATGAGTGGCAGCGCATGTATTAAGCTATAGGTCTGATCATCCATTGCTTTTATACTTGGACCCTTAAAATGTTCTGGGATTTCCTTCATCCAAGCTATTAGTGCGTGGGTCAGTGAGGCATTCATCCTGACATCCATCACCCATACCTTCTGTTGCGGGGACAGTGAGGTTACTAACTGCTTCACCGCTTCTTCTTGCCAGGTTCCTGGGAGTTCTATGACTACTGCCGCGGCTGAATCTGTGTAGGCCGCCTTGCACCACTGTTCTACTTCCAGTGGGTCCATGCTGGTACTTTTGGCGCGTGACTTGCTCTAACAGGATCCCAGACTCGAGAGCCCCCACGTGTAGCGCTACCCCCAGTTAAGAGAGCCGCTGGATTTGTTTCAGGCCCTGTGTACAGCACCGCCAACCCTGGGCAATCTACTCGACCCACTCTGGAACAGCTAGTCTAGGGATTGTTCTCGTATCACAATCTAACAGTATATGCACACAATCTATCTGTATTGCAAGGGTAACCTCTTTGCATGAAGACAACACACTGATAGCAAGTGATAAAATATAACGTTTCTTTACTTTGGATAAAAGGCACAAGGTTAACACATAAAACATATATGTCGGCAGAGCCCTGCAGACAGAAAGTATAATACAGGCGATTACCCGCCAAATGCAGCTATCTCTATCTATGCGCCCTTATGGCGCAGCAGCAAAAGTTCTACCTACGTGTAGCGGCCTCCACTCTCTCTCTATATCAGTTCTTCTGGCTCTGGTCTAGGGGTACCTCTGAGGAGAGAGTGCGAGGTCACCACGCCAAATTCCCCTGCAGATGTATGTGCAGTGAGAGACAATCCTCTTTTACCTTCGGGTCGGTGTTCTGCATCTGGAGCCTCCTCCTGGTGGTTTCTTGAACAATGTCTGCCAGAAAATGAGCCCCACACCAAATAAAGTCCAACACTCCTTTATTCTTCCGATAACAGAGTAATGAACAGACAGTTGGACTCCCTCAACGAGTAGAACAGACAGAGTGGTGTGGATTCGAGTAGGCCCAGACACAATGAACTCTCCACTTTCCTTCCTGAAAGTGGGTTGCGGTCTCCAATCGAGGGGGAATATCCTTCCAGGCGGTCTCTGGTGGAGGCTCACCTGTCACTGGTGATATGCTGCACCAGGTCTTCAAGCAAGTACCCCCTCCCGGTCCATTACGCCTCTGGATTCGGGTACCCACTCCTGGGGTCCCCTAGGATCTCCTTCCCTCGCAGAACTCAGTGGTGGGCACTGAGCTCCAGACCTCCATCCGAGTACCTCACCCCAGGCCAAAGGTGCCTGGGATGGAACACGACCTCCGAACGTCCTCCAGGCCTAGGCCGCCTAGAGGACCGACACGAACCACCACCCTCAGGCTGAAGGTGCCTGGGACTCCCCCGTGACAAAGATGGCCGCCCCTTTATACCCTCTCCCAGCAGGCACAGCGGGTTCCCCGCCCCACCATACCACTGCCGAGGGAGGACAAAAAGATTAGTTCCTGTAGGAGCCCTGAGAGCCGCACAAGAAGTCAAAGGGCCACATGCATCACAAGTTGGGCACCAGGGCTTTGGACTTTAAGGGTTATTGAAAGCTGAAAAGTCAAACAAAATAAGGTTGCAATTTTTTTTCCACATTTTTATTTTTATATCTAGAATATCTCCGAAACACTCACATGGAGTGAATACAGTTCCATTTAGTTGTTGATGTACAAAGAGTACAGATAACACGGCCACATAGCTACAGTATTCCAAATTATAATACAGTAAACAGCATTCAAATACGTATGGGATGTGAATCCTGTTCAGGGTGTGCAAAATATCTTTAATCATGTTAGGAATTTTCCAGACAGGGATGATTATGAACTAATGTTTATTTTTCATCTCCCAGAACCCTCTGGAGTTTGGACAATAAACAATATTTTATTCAATTAGTCAGTTAAGCTGCAGCAAAGGCCATAATTATCATGCTGTCAAGCCGTGCAATAGTTAAAGTGAACCTGACGTTCTATTATTTTCAGACGGGTAATGGAAAAAAAATACAAGCTGTGGATTTCCTGGAAGTCCAAAATCCCTAGGATGCTCATTTATGCAAATCCTGACTTGTGCTAGAAAAGTCAACCTCTGGCCCACCCCTTCCCTAATATGTTTTTCTAATGAATTTATTTTATATAGCGCTTCTCTAAGGCCCCTTTCACACTGGGGCAGGGAGGTGCGCTGGCGGTATAGCGGCGCTATTTTTAGCGTCGCTATATCGTTTTTTTTACTGTGATTTTACGGTGATTTTAGCCCCCGCTAGCGTCCAAAAAAGGGTTAATACCGCCGGCAATGCACCTCTGCAGAGGCGCATTGTCGGCAGTATTACCGCGGTTTCCCATTGCTTTCAATGCGCAGCAGCGGTAAAGGAGCAGTAAACACACTGCTCCTTCACTGCCGCAAAGATGCGTCTAGCAGGACTTTTGGAGCGGTCCTGCTAGCGCACCGCTTCAGTGTGAAAGCCTTCGGGCTTTCACACTGTAGACTGCAGGACACGATTTTTTCAGGCGGTATAGCAGCGCTATTTTTAGCGCTAAACCACCTGAAAACCATGTCAGTGTGAAAAGGGCCTAAAAAGTCCTAGTTTGAGGCTGAAACTATTTTTATGTTTGGAGCTATTTGGTAAGGCTGAGTTGTTAATTGCAAGCTCCTTTTCCTGATATGTATTCGCTTTATCACAAGGGATGCTATGTGTGATATGTTGTCAAACACCTTTCCTGGTGCCTTCCATGGCAGCATACTAATGGTTGATGGCTCCGCCCCCGGTCAACCCCCAGGACCACGTAACTCTATAAAAGAAAGAGTTACTCCCCCCCTTCAGACATTCTTTTTCCTGTCCTCAATCCCTACAGGATCACTATTCAGCCTTACCTCACCGTCTCATGGTGCTACCGTTGCAGGTTCATGCTCTCCTGCAGTACGGAGTCCCGCATCTTGGGCTGCTAAATGCGCCATATAAGTGTGGGAGCCCCTTTTTCTGTGGATCTTTTTTGGGCATGAAGGGCACACAGGAGCATACTTTCTCCTCAGCGGCAGTTACAATCCTCGGGTCACACATTGCTTTACCCGGGTAATGATCTCTATAAGCAGCTTAGCACTGCTGCATTTAAATGTCTGCTTTCTGCAAATGCCTATGGCTAGTGTGGACGCTTCGCGCGCCCCACACAACCTAGCTTTACTCGTCCGGGGGGCGGAGTCACGGCATGACGCAATCGCGCATGCGCAATAGCCGGAGGAAGTCGCGCGGCGGCCATCTTGGTACACCCAAGCAAAAAATCCTATTTAAACAGCCTGGGACCACAATCAAATGGCAGATTGTCAGAAAATACACCTTGCTGTGAGTATTAACTATTCTACATGCCAGATGGAACCCAGCCAAGGTAATTACCTGTGTGTTAATGCTAAAATGTTATTTTGCAGCGTAATGATGGTAAACATATAAATGTACATTCGCTGACATTGCACGGTGCTGTATTGACTAGCTAAAAAATTTTACACAGCTGCCCCAGTATTGCCGCACCAAAAAGATCCTCAACATACCACTAGGTAAGGGCTGCAACGTTAGGTAAGTTGTTTCCATTCAAAGAGCACTACTACTTTAGAGGATATATAGAAACACCAGTTGTTTTGTTTCTTTATAGCCCACGCCGTGAAGCAGCCCGCACTTCTTCTCATCGAAGTTCTCGTGACGGACGTTCGGGGGGACATAGAAGCTCGGGTCGCTCACCCTCAACCCATGCTTCCCGTAGTGACCGAAGGTCACCCCGCCACTCCTCAAGTAGACACGACTCCCAGCGCAAGTCTTTGCAACCAGGGAGGAAGGATTGCTGGGTATGCGGCAAGCAAGCCTTACCAGACAAGCTAGCCTGTGGCCAGTGTTTTTTGGAGGCTACGGTCGACAGACAAGGGTCCATAGGCTCAATCAAAGAATTAGTCAAGGACACCATCAGGGAATTGGCCTCATCCCAGGATCAATCCACCCCACTTGTTGAACAAAGGGTAGCGGAGACAGCTAGTCTCCAGCCTGATTCTGAGCTCAATTCGGAAGATGACGGAAATATACCAGAAGAGGGCACATCGACCTTCGACTTTGGGTTAATTGAACCCTTTATTGGTGCAGTTAAGGATGCAATTCAGTGGGAGGAAGATCCTGAACCTCCACATAAAGCAGGAAAATACTTCCCACATTTGGCCAGGAAGAAATCAGCCTTTCCCCTAATAGAGGAGATTAAGGGGGTGGTATTGGAGGAGTGGAAGAAGGTAGATAAACGACCCTTTGCCTTCAACCGCTTTTCCAAACTCTACCCACTAACGGAAGGAGATGCTCAGATTTTTGATGCCGTCCCGTCAGTAGATGCATCTGTCATGCGACTGGCTAGGAATACAACACTACCTTTAGAAGACGCAGTCTCCTTTAGAGACGTCCTAGACCGCAGAATAGACGCCGATCTGAAAAAAGTATACCAAGCATCGGGGGGAGCCTGCAAACCGGCGGTGGCCCTATCCTCAATCTCCAAAGCCACCAGGGTGTGGACAGATAATATTGAATTGGCCCTCAGACGTGGCCTAGATACTGAAGAAATCATTAAAGCTCTAGATGAATTGAAGCTGACCTCTGATTTCATGGCGGAAGCAGCCATAGACGTTCTAAGATGCTCCTCCAGAGCAATGCTTTACTCTATCACAGCCAGGAGAGCGTTATGGCTTAAGCCATGGTCAGCAGACCCGTCGTCAAAACAGTCATGGTGTCGCATCCCGTATGACGGGAAGTCCTTATTTGGAGATAAAATGGATATGGCAATATCCAGAGTCACAGGCGGGAAAAGCGGTCTTATTCCCCAGGATAGGAGCAGAAGGAGGAAGTTTACTCCGCAGGCAAATTTCCAACAGAGATCAAGAGACTCCAGGGCTTATCGCCCGGGTAAACAATACAGAAGGGACTGGAAAGGCTCACAGGCCTCTTTCCTCAAACTAAAATCAAAGGCCCCTACACTGGCGATAGAAAACCAGAAGTCCTTTTGACACGCCCTCCACCCAAGCCGGGCCAGTGGGAGCAAGACTCAGATCCTTTGCCCGGGTTTGGGTGGAAAATTGTACAGACCAGTGGGCGGTATCCACAGTCCTTCAGGGACATTTCTGGAAATTCAGATGCCGCCCTCCATCCTTCTCCTACCAATCAACCAAGATACCAGCCGGAAAACAAAAGAGGGAAACACTTGTCCAATACGTGCAAATACTTCTATCTCAACGGGCAATCCTACCGGTTCCGGAATCGGAAAAGCACTTAGGGTTCTATTCCCCAGTCTTCTTGGTCCCCAAAAAAACGGGGGGCTGGAGACCGGTTTTAGACCTGAAAAGGCTAAACAGGTACCTTTATGTAGAACACTTCAAGATGGAGTCTCTGAACACGGTAATCCTTTCAGTACAGCCAGGGGACTGGATGGTGTCTGTAGACCTCCAGGACGCATATCTGCACATCCCCATCCACTACAACTTTCAACATTTTCTACGGTTTCAAATAGGCAACCTACATTTTCAGTTCCAGTGTCTCCCCTTCGGGATTTCATCAGCACCCAGAACCTTCACCAAAGTTCTGGTAGCCATCTTAGCCCCCCTTCGGGAGAAGGGCATACGAGTCCTACACTATCTGGACGACATATTAATTCTGTCTCAGCACAGAGAAGTTCTACAGTCGCACCTGCAGATGGTCTTGAACACCTTGACACAATTCGGATGGCTAATCAACCACTCGAAGAGTCAGTTTGTACCTACACAAAAAATGATATACCTAGGTGCCTTATTCAACACACCGAGGAAGTCAGTGTCCTTTCCACCAGCCAAAATTCCGGTGTTGGTGCAGAAGGTGAAGCATGCATTGGGGAGTCACGCTATGCCAGCGTCAGATTGCCTGAGCCTTCTAGGGTCCCTCTCGGCCTGCATACCGATGGTAAAATGGGCCAGAAGCCACTTACGGGGTTTTCAACAAGGTTTTCTGAAGCAGTGGAGGAGAAAGCGTCTCGGTCAGAGGATAGCCATCACTCCCTCGATGAAGTCCAGCCTCTGGTGGTGGACGAGGTCTCCGAATCTACTAGCTGCTTGTCCTCTCGGCCCAATCTCATGGACCATTATCACATCAGACGCAAGCCAGCTGGGTTGGGGGGCACACCTCCAAGATCAGCTGGTTCAGGGCAGATGGAGGTTCAATGCGGAAGGGATGGTATCCAACATCCTGGAACTAAGGGCAGCATGGATGGCAATCCTGCATTTGGCTCCTCTCCTCAAGGGAAAATCCGTGCTATTACAAATGGACAACAGAGCGGCAGTAGCCTATATCCAAAATCAAGGGGGAACACACAGCAATACACTAGCCAGCGAAGCAGCCCCAATTATTGCATGGGCCGAGAAGAATTTATTAGATCTCCAGGCTACCTACATTCCAGCCCCCGAGAATCAGCTGGCAGATCATCTCTCGAGATCCTTCACATCCAACAACGAATGGTCGTTGGATCCACAGGTTTTCAGCTGGATATGCCAACAGTTGGGGCATCCCCAGATAGATCTCTTTGCGTCTCCGCACAACGCGAAAGCACCTCTCTTCTTCACGAGGTCACCATCTCCGATGTCGACAGGGGCGGATGCTCTAGTCCAACCATGGGAATTCCAGATAGGCTACGCCTTCCCTCCGACACCCTTAATCCTCAGGTTTCTCCAGCGACTGACTCTAGAGAGGGTCACCATCCTGGCGGTTGTTCCTTACTGGCCGAGAAGACCGTGGTTTCCGCTCTTAGTAGAGATGGCCCTGGGCAACCCATTACCCCTCCCACCCACGAGCAAGCTGCTATCTCAAGGCGCTTTTCTACACCCGCACCCAGAGATCCTAGACTTGAGGGCCTGGAAGTTGAAAGGAGGAGGTTGGGCGACCTAGGTTGCTCTCGGGACGTGGTACAAACGTTATTACAGGCAAGAAAGGCATCCACTAATGCCACCTACTGCAGAATATGGAAAAAATTCTCTACACTGGCCGAAACGAATCATTTCAACCCTCTGAATCCTGGGGTCCAAGATATCCTACTTTTCCTGCAAAATGGCCTGGACCTAGGCTTAGGTCTCAGCACGCTAAAAGTGCATATTTCAGCCCTGTCAGCCTTTACAGACACACGCTGGGCACTAAACCCCTTGGTGGAACGTTTCTTGAAGGCGGTGTTAAGATTACGTCCTCCCAGGAAAACGCTGTATCCCAAATGGGACCTAACGGTTGTTCTTAACGTCTTAGCAAGCTCTCCCTATACACCCACAGAGGAGTGCTCCTTGGAAGATATCACCGGCAAAACGGTTTTCCTGATCGCTGTCACCTCGGGTCGAAGAGTATCAGAGATACAAGCCCTAGGGGCAGAGGAGCCCTACGTCACTTTTTTTCCGGACAGGGTAGTCCTACAGCCTATCCATCAATTTGTCCCCAAAGTGCCTTCAGTCTACCATTCCAACCAGGAGTGGGTACTCCCAGCTTTCGGAGAGGATCCATCCTCCTCAAATCTACATGAACTGGACGTGGCCAGATCTCTAAAGCGTTATTTGGAGCTGACACAGCAGTTCAGAAGGGATCAACGACTCTTTGTTATCCCCAAAGGCACCAAAAGAGGCTTGGCAGCTTCTAAAACAACATTAGCCAGTTGGATCGTGAAGATAATTCAAAGGGCATACCGGGCTAGTGGTCTTCCAGTTCCAAACGCGGTGAATGCACATTCAACAAGAGGAATCGCATCATCCTGGGCGGCTATGGCTAGGGTCTCCCCGGAGACAATTTGTAGAGCGGCTAGCTGGTCATCGTTCAATACCTTTATGTCGCATTATAGCTTGGATCCTGCGGTCCTTACCTCCCGAGACTTTGGGAAAAGGACTCTGGAACTATCACTTTCAAAAAGCCATTAAAAAATTTATTATCGCAGTTCCCTCCCTATAAGCGAGTTATTTACCATTAGTATGCTGCCATGGAAGGCACCAGGAAAACGGAAAATTGAATACTCACCTTTCCGTAATTTTCCTTTCCTGGTGCCGACCCATGGCAGCATGCACCCTCCCTGCTATAATCCTTAAAGTTCTGAAGTCTAGTTACAAAGAATGTCTGAAGGGGGGAGTAACTCTTTCTTTTATAGAGTTACGTGGTCCTGGGGGTTGACCGGGGGCGGAGCCATCAACCATTAGTATGCTGCCATGGGTCGGCACCAGGAAAGGAAAATTACGGAAAGGTGAGTATTCAATTTTCCGTTTTACGTTTCTTACTCCTTTAGGCACCTGAGCATATCAATTTACTGGCGTTTTTGCAGCTTTTTACAAGCTTTTTAAAGCGTTTTCGAAGCGCATTACAATCGCTTTACAGCTTCAGGTGTTTTTTGTTTAGCCAATAGAAAGCAGTGGGGGGGGAGAGAGGGAGAGGAAATTAGGGGTGAAGAGCTGTTATTTACATAGTTACATAGTAGGTGAGGCTGAAAAAAGACACAAGTCCATCAAGTCCAACCTATGTGTGTGATTATATGTCAGTATTACATTCTATATCCCTGTATGTTGAGGTCGTTCAGGTGCTTATCTAATAGTTTTTTTTTAAACTATCAATGCTCCCCGCTGAGACCACCGCCTGTGGAAGGGAATTCCACATCCTTGTGGCTCTTACAGTAAAGAACCCTCTACATAGTTTAAGGTTAAACCTCTATTCTTCTCATTTTAATGAGTGGCCACGTATCTTATTAAATTCCTTTCCGCAAATAAGTTTTATCCCTATTGTGGGGTCACCAGTACGGTATTTGTAAATTGAAATCATATCCCCTCTTAACCGTCTCTTCTCCAGAGAGAATAAGTTCAGTGCTCGCATTTGAGCAGAAAACACTCGTAAAATGCTCAAGTTAGTTGTTTCTATTGAAGTCTATGGGGGCCAAAAACACTTGTAATCTGCCAAAAAGAAGCTCATGTACTTTTTTGAGATTCAGGAGTTTTGCTTCAGGTGACAGAATGCTTAGATGTGAACAGGGGCCATTGAAAGAAATGGGATTTGGCTTGCTGAGCGTTTTAGAGCTACAAGCTTCAAGCAGAAAATTGCAAAGGTGTGAACGAGACGTTAGCATGTGTAGCGGGGTCTTCAAAGTTAGTGGGATACACCTGGGGGTAGAGAGACCCGGGTGTGTAATTATGTCAGGGATTAGACCCCTTTTTGTTATTCGTGGAGGATTGGGTGGTGCAATATTCTCCTTGGCCTGTGGGTGGCGGGGTACCTACAGGCTCGAGGTAGAATCACTACCACAGTGCTACCCTTTTTGTCCCTTCCTGGAGATGGTACGGCTGGGGCGGGGAACCCGCCGTGGTGTCGATGGGAGGAGATAAAAGGGGGAGACGCCCTCGCCACGAGGTCTTTGGGGGATCATCTCTTCACGTACCCAGGCGCCCTAGGCCTGGGTGCGGGCGGTTCAAGGTTCCGGCCTGGGCACCCTAGGCCTGGCCGGAATGAAGCTGGAGTTGGAGTCCATCCCAGGCACCTTCAGCCTGGGGTGAGGTACTTTGTAGAAGGCCTGGGACCTGGTGACTTCGACCGGGTCCCGCGAGGGTGAAGTGATTCCAGGGTGCCCCTTGCGAGGGGACCCGCATCTGAGGTGAGGAGGCTGGGGAGGTCACCCGTCTGAAGACTCCGGAGCAGCGTCAACCCGGTGACGGACGGGCCTCCGGTAACTCCCTTGGAGGGTCATCTTCCCCTGATAGGGGCCGCAGCGCAGCGAAGTTGTTCTAATCAAGACTCCTGCAACCCCTGGTCATAGCACAGGGGGTGTAGGGACTACAATCCGGATAGTGCCTCGGCCTGCTCATCCCACCGTATCCTGCCATATGTTGTTTGTTGTGGAGCTACGAAATAAAACTAACAGTTGGACTGTGATCGGTGTATGGACTCTGTTGATGGGAGCAAAGGGAGATTCCAGCATAGCAGGGCTAAGTTCCGCAACCCAATGCACATTTGGCCCGAGGAAGATATTGATACTGGCCTTCACCTCACCCACAGCCATGGGGAGGACATGGGCCGTAGCGCACCTCACTCTCGAAACCCAGGTACCCCTAGACAAGAGCTTTCGGACAATCGATAAACATGTGAAGGGGGTGAGGCCGCTACACATGATTTGGTTGTTATGGAAATAAGTATTTAAAAAATAAGACGCAAATGGCACTTAAATACACATGGATGTATCTAAATTGGAGGCGACAGGAACTGGAGCAGCTGTGAATGGAAACCAAACAGCTTCTATCTTCAGCTTGTTCATTTAGGGCCAGTTCACACCAGACGCAGTTCCGTTCAGTTCCGTGTGCTTTTTTTCTGCACAAAATGCATGCACAGTGTTTTCCATGTGTAGCAGGGTATTGCCTTTTAATCCCTCAGACTACTTTACCCAGTACACTTTAAGGCACCCAGGGTGCATTGCCCCGCGCAAGGACTGCTGGGGTGGACTTTATAAAGGGGAGGCGGGGCCCAGTTCTTTCTCTTTGGACACCGCCCGCCCAGCAAGCTGAACTGCTGCTTGAGCTCCTGTGACTTTAGGCCAGAAGCCTGGGCCTTTCTCTCCAAAGAGCCTTCCGCACGCACCGAGGAACCTGAGGGACGTCTCTCCTTGATACTGCACCTTTGCCAGGAGGACCGAAGACCCGGATGTCGATGGATCTGTGTACTTAGACACAGCAGTGGAAAAAACGGACGTGGACTGGTCCGGTTGGGTGAGAGAGCACCTGCTCATAGACAGACACAGTATCTCTGTTACATTGGTGGATTACAAATTCTATTCTTCAAGTTTACCACCGTTGCTAGCGAAGATTTCCCTACAGAACTTCCACTTAGTTCAGTCAGGCCTGACTGTGTAGCGTAGACATTCCTGGGCGCCATATTGTCCACGAGGGGAAATAGCTGCAAAGGGGACTATTAGAGTTGCATAGCATTGTATACTTGTCTGCTTGTTTAAACATTGTTTATTGTAGGGCTCTGCACATGACATGTACCCTCCTGTTTTATTGCTTGCCCACTAATCTAAGTAAACATACAAGGGTAAAGTATATTGGTGTCTGTGTTCTTTACTTTACAGAAGAGATAGGTAAAGGAAGTTTTAAAATATCACTGTTTTCTTGTCATAGGACTGTGCCGCTGTGAGTTACAGGCCTCACAATCCTATCATCCCTTACTAACTGTGCCAAGGGAGCGGGGGTGGGCTGGGTCGGGAGGCAAGGTGGCAATTTCCCCCCAGGCTGTCCCAACTTATATGCAAAATGGCCGTCGATCGACCGCTGCCATTTTTTATTTATTTTTTTCTGTGAGGAATTGAGCCAGGAGCATGGCCGCGGCGTCTGGCCACATGCTGTGGCTTCTGGGAATTGTAGTCTACGCAAGCGCCCTGTGATTGGCCGACAAGGTTCAATTTTCGGCCACACGCTGTGGCATTCAGGGATTTGGAGTTTACACGAGCGGTGCGCCCTGTGATTGGCCAATCAGGTTAAATTTTCAGCCACACGCTGTGGCATTCAGGGATTTGGAGTTCAGGCGATTGGCTCGGCGGAGCTGGTCATGTGTGGATGCGGCCAGACACAGAAGGTAAGGGACAGTCTAAATGGAGAAGAGATAGACATGGGAGGATACAGAAAATCTGAAAGGAGAAGGAAATTACATAGGAGGTGATGGGCAATCTGAACAGAGAGAAGATAGACAAAAGAGATGATGGAAAATATGAAAGGAGATTGGATAGATACATGCCTGTCCCTCTGTCAGCCCATCCCTCTCTGTCCACCTGTCCCTCTGTCAGCCCATCCCTCTCTGTCCACCTGCCCCTCTGTCAGCCCATCCCTCTCTGTCCACCTGCCCCTCTGTCAGCCCATCCTTCATCCCTCTCTGTCCACCTGTCCCTCTGTCAGCCCATCCCTCTCTGGCCGCCTGTCCCTCTGTCAGCCCATCCCTCTCTGGCCGCCTGTCCCTCTGTCAGCCCATCCCTCTCTGGCCGCCTGTCCCTCTGTCAGCCCATCCCTCTCTGGCCGCCTGTCCCTCTGTCAGCCCATCCCTCTCTGGCCGCCTGTCTCTCTGTCAGCCCATCCCTCTCTGGCCGCCTGTCCCTCTGTCAGCCCATCCCTCTCTGTCCGCCTGTCCCTCTGTCAGCCCATCCCTCTCTGTCCGCCTGTCAGCCCATCCCTCTCTGTCCGCCTGTCAGCCCATCCCTCTCTGTCCACCTGTCCCTCTGTCAGCCCATCCCTCTCTGTCCGCCTGTCCCTCTGTCAGCCCATCCCTCTCTGTCCGCCTGTCCCTCTGTCAGCCCATCCCTCTCTGTCCGCCTGTCCCTCTGTCAGCCCATCCCTCTCTGTCCGCCTGTCAGCCCATCCCTCTCTGTCCGCCTGTCAGCCCATCCCTCTCTGTCCACCTGTCCCTCTGTCAGCCCATCCCTCTCTGGCAGCCCATCCCTCTCTGTCCGCCTGTCAGCCCATCCCTCTCTGTCCGCCTGTCAGCCCATCCCTCTCTGTCCGCCTGTCAGCCCATCCCTCTCTGTCCGCCTGTCCCTCTGTCAGCCCATCCCTCTCTGTCCACCTGTCCCTCTGTCAGCCCATCCCTCTCTGTCCGCCTGTCCCTCTGTCAGCCCATCACTCTCTGTCCGCCTGTCCCTCTGTCAGCCCATCCCTCTCTGGCCGCCTGTCCCTGTCAGCCCATCCCTCTCTGTCCGCCTGTCCCTTTGTCAGCCCATCCCTCTCTGGCCGCCTGTCCCTCTGTCCACCCATCCCTCTCTGTCCGCCTGTCAGGGTGTGGGTCATGCTGGAAGCTGGCCACGGACCTGTGGGTCCTGCTGGCCACTGACCTGTGGGTCCTGCTGGCCACTAGCCTAAGGTGACCAGACGTCACCGGTGTTTCTGGGGACAGTCCCCGGACTGAGGACACTGTCCCTAGACCAAGTCTGTCCCCGGTTTTGCCCTGCTTTGCAGGGCCAATCGGGGGCTGGGGCAGTGGAAGGGCGCCCAGGGTCGGCCCTACAATGGGTCCCGCTGTGCCCATTGGGCTTCCTCAGAGGGGAAGTGCCGCCAGTTTACACAGAGCGGGGATCTCTCACTTACCTGGCAGCCGCTGTCATACAAAGTCCCGCCACCTGGACTGGCTCCTATGATAGACAGCACACTGATGACGTCCATCATAGGAGCTGGTCCAGGAGGCAGAACTTCGTATCACATCGGCAACGCTGGGTAATTGGGAGATCTCCGCTCTGTTTAATCCGGCTGCTCTCCTCTCTAATCTCCATGCACTGGTGAGGCTGCGCTGATGGGCACTGGTGAGGTTGCACTTATTCGGTGGTTCAATGGGCCACTTGACTGGACTTGCCCCCCAGGCCTAAGGCTGCCAGCCCTCCCCTGCAAGGGAGGTTAGAGCCGATTGCCAGGGGTTGACAGCGGTGCACTACAGGGCCCAAAATCATACAGGCAGCCCTCTTAACTGGGGGTATTGCTACACATGTATTCCAATGGCTCTTGTTGGCTCTAGTTCACACCATGCAGTCAGTTTCCGGTCAGTTTCTGCACCGGAAACTGACTGCATGGTGTGAACTAGAGCCAACAAGAGCCATTGGAATACATGGAAAACACTGTGCATGCATTTTAGTGCAGAAAAAATGCGCACAAAACTCTACGGAACTGCGTCTGGTGTGAACTGGCCCTTACAGTAAGCTTTAAAATTGAAAGACAGAAGCTGATTGGTTACCTTGCACGGCTGCTTCAGATTCTGGCTGTTCCAGTTTTGATAAGTTCTACTTCGCTCTCCACTTTCCAGGGCTGTCCCCGGATTCCTACTCCTTCCAACGCCGGCAGTCATATCATTCTGTCCTTTTCCTGTGAGCCCGGCATATACTTACTGTACATCCAAGGGGATGCTTCATACACATTGTATACATACAGTATATATATTATATAATAAATTATATACATACAGGATCCATTATATAATACATCGTGTACATACAGGATCCATTATATAATTGTATACATTTAATATACTATATAATACATTGTATATACACAGTGTATATATTATATAATACATTATATAAATACAGGATCCATTATTTAATACATTGCATACATACAGTATACTGTATATTATATAATACATTGTATACAAGAAGATACATTATATAATACATTCTATACATACATTATATAATACATTTTATACATACAGGATCCATTATATAATACATTGTGTACATACAGTATATATTATATAATACATTGTATACATACAGTATATATTATATAAAACATTGTATACATGCAGGATCCATTATATAATACATTGTATACATACAGTATATATTATATAATACATTGTATACATACAGTATATATTATATAATACATTGTATACATACAGTATATATTATATAATACATTGTAGACATACAGGATCCATTATATAATACATTGTATACGTACAGTATACAGCAGGGGCAGGCAACCTTAAAGAGGTGGAGATCTACCTGAAAAACACGGGAGAAGTCAAAGATCACCGGGCACAGTGTCGCCTCCTCACACCTGATTTAAACCTGTAATTTTTTGTACTTCCATGTCGCAATGGTGTGCATTGCACAGCAATCATTGGTTTAAATCAGGTGGTGAGGAGGCAACATACCGCTTCCTCACCACCTATTAACACACACTCGGATCACTTTTCAGAGGAGCAGCAGTGCCTGTAAATGAGCCCTTAGTTGCATTCAGCCGTGGCACTCTTAGGGCTTGTTCACACGTAAAGGTGGGGGGTGGTAAAACAGGATATAATGGCTAAGTCTTTGGCTAAGCACAGCAAACCCACAGGAAAGCTGCAGGTACACTGTACTGTACTCGCGGTGTGGGTAAATCACAGCACATCAGTGTGAAAACAGCCCTATACTATTATACCCCATGTATTACTTCACACTGACCTGAAGATCTCTTCTTTCCTGCTGCTGGCACCACTCTGGAGACTGATAGCTAGGATAAGTGGTGGAGTGCACTTGGCATCACTCCGCATGGGACAGGAGCTGGTGTCCTGTTGAGAAATGCCCCCTGTCGAATAATGCCTGCCCGGTACTGCGCATGCGCAGCGCTTGGGCGGTACGGAGCCTCCGAAAGCCGCCGAACATTGGAATTTACGAACAGCTGTAGACGGCTCCTGCGCACAATAGCCGACATTGTGCCACGCGCTCCCGATGCTCGTGCAAGTCTGCAAGGGGCGGATTTCTTCATGATGGGCGCATGTGAGGGGCGGATGCCTACAGAAAGGAGCGTATTTTGTAATGATGGGGAATGCTGTTAAGATGGGGCAGAATTTTGCACGAAACACATCTCCTAAACACTGCAAACCCGCCCATCAACATTGAAAAACCCGCTCTTCAGTTGGCTAAACACACCCCGCAAACACGTGTAGGAAGAATAACAGAGATATATTTGTTTAGGAGATGTGTTTGAGTTTCGTCAAAAATTCCACCCCATCTTAACAGCACTGACCATCATTACAAAATACGCCCTCTTCTGTAGGCATCCGCCCCTCACACGCGCCCATCATGCAGAAATCCCCCCTTTGCAGACTTGCATGAGCATCGGGAGCGCGTGGCACAATGTCGGCTATTGTGTGCAGGCGCCGTCTAAAGTTGATCATAAATTCAGATGTTCGGAGGCTTTCGGCGGCTCCGTACTGCGCAAGCGCAGTACCGGGTGGGCATTATTCGACAGGGGGCATTTCTCGTCAGAACACCGGCACTACAAGGAGCCTTGCTCCCTACTAGAGCTCCAACTTTACAAGTAGTCCCTCTGCATTGCACTCTGATGCTCTGGAATGGCAGGTCAGCAAGCCCAGACCGAGATCTACCAGTCACCTGTGCGGACAGGTTGCTGACCCCCGGTATACAGTATATTATATAATACATTGTATATGTAGCTATACCCCCTAGAGGGCTGCTGATAATTTTTTGGTCCTGCCGTTACCCTCAGTACTAAGAGTCTATGACTATGATGAGAAATGCAGAATAGATGCGAGCAACAGTCACTTTAGTATTTTTCCAAAGCTTTAATAAAAGAACTTGAAGTAGCAGTAGGACAGAGGGTTAGGGGAAAGTTTCAGATACCTTATAGCAGATCACTGATGGATTCCTTGGATCCAGAGGACAAAATAGTAGCTTCCATTCAGCAGACTGATAGGCCTCTCACACAGACCTAGCGACCAGTATGAACTCCTTGACAAGTCCCTCTCACAAACTTGGGGCCAATTTGCACCACACAGATAAGTCCCTCTCATGGACTTAGCAGCCAGGAGTCAGTTACCTTGAACTGGATTTTTGTAGAACAGCTTCACAGTACCAGAACCTTTAAGCCGACCCTGCAGTACTGTGCGGGTAGATTAACTTAGGTGCATCCCCCAAACGAGTCACCAGGCCCTCCTGGGAGACCAGCCTTCAGCCTGGTCCTCTCCAGCAAGAGTCTTCCCCTGGATCTCCTCAGCTTGGCTTCTTCCATGCAGGCAAGACAGCCCAGGACCATCTCCAGATTAGTAGACCCTAGACAGACTTCTGGGCCTACTTGCAGCAACACAGCCTCGGGCCAGCAGGCTCCGAGGTCAGAGAGAGAGAGAGAGACTGTGAGTACAGCCTCAGGCCAGAAGGGCCACGAGGCAGAGAGAAACTGTGAGTACAGCCTCAGGCCAGAAGGGCCATGAGGCAGAGAGAGAAAAACATTGCGTCTGCCCCTTAAATACCCTCTCCCAGAATGCACAGTAGCAAGAAAACTCCCACTGGGCTGTTTCTAGAGAAAAGAATATTAAATACAGTTTAGTTGGCTGTATTTCTCATCCTGGCCTGTGGTAACAGTGACATCTACTGGCAACAGTGAGAATTGCACAACACAACCAAAGTTGGAACAGAAGCTAATTAGACTTTCTACAAAAAATCTGAGCTGTGTACAGCTTAGCCAAACTAAATTTACAACATAGCCCCTATTCTTTAGGAACAGGACGCTACATATACATACAGGATACATTATATAAAACATTGTATACATACAGGATGCATTGTATAATACATTATATATATATATAAAGGATACATTATTTAATACATTGTATTTTTTTCTCCTTCTAGAGGAGAAAAGTGTAAACAAAGAAAAGTGCGTAAGAAATAAAACAAAAATACTAACAAAAAATAAATACAAAATAGCTAGATCTTTATGGATCAATGTTAGTTTAATTTGGTAGTAATTGGGAGGTATGTGGACAGCCTAATATTACCCATGTTTGCAATAATAAACAATCGATCCATCATAGATTTAAGCATTTCAAATGATTCTTCATCCAAAAAAGTTCCTTTTAAACATCAAAAAAAAGATTTGATAGAATTAAATCTTTTACATACTCACTTAGTACAATTAATTACCATCCATTGTTAATGGCACCCCAAATGCAGCAAGCAGACGCGTGGTTTTCATACAAAATAACACGCAGCAAAACATTTGATTTATAAAATGGAACGAAGCTCAAAAGGGTGCATGAGTTACTTTACCACGCTTGCTGAGCATAGGGCAGCCCGCTGAACTGAATAGGCTGTCCTATGTATGTAACCTGGCAATCCGCGATTATTATTATTATTATTATACAGGATTCATGTAGCGCCAACAATTTGCGCAGCACTTTACAACATGAGGACTGACAGTACAATTACAATACAATTCAATACAGGAAGATTTAGAGGGCCCAGCTCATTAGAGCTTACAATCTAGAAGGGAGGGTCAAGTGGAGCAAAAGGTAATAGATGTGGGAGATGAGATGATTGAAAAATGAAAATACAGTTGTTAGGGGTGGGTAGGGTAGGCTTCATAGGCGTGCGCACAGTGTATGCTGGGTGTGCCCAGGCACATCCTAATCACCCCATGCGCATTAGTGTTATCACTCTGTGGAACATGGGAAAGATCTCCCTCTTACCGGCTCTGTCATAAGAGAAGTGTTTATGCTCTTCTCTTTCACTGTGCCGGCAGGCAGATCAATGTGCCAGGGTCATATATATGTAGACACATATACACATGTGTGTTTGAGCTTAAGGGTGCACACGCTAATGCAATAGGCTGCGCACACCTATGGTAGCCTTTTTTGAAGAGGAGGGTTTTCAGGGATCGTATAAAAGCTAAAAGTAGAGAGGTAAGAGTAGGAGATAATCAAACAGATTGGGGTAAGAAGTTCCATAGGATGGGGGAGGCTCTGGAAAAGTCCTGGAGGCGAGCATGGGAGGAGGTTATGAGGGAGATAGAGAGCAGGAGGTCTTGAGAAGAACGAAGATAACGATTAGGTTGGTATTTAGAGACTAGGTCAGTGATGTAGCTGGGGGCAGAGTTGTGGATGGCTTTGTTAGTATTTTGAATTTAATTTGTTGGGTGAGCGGAAGCCAGTGGAGGGATTGACAGAGAGGAGTAGCAGACACAGAGCGATTAGTAAGGTGGATGAGTCTGGCAGCAGAATTCTTGATGGATTGAAGGGGGAATAGACTATGAAGAGGTAAGCCAATGAGGAGGGAGTTGAGACAAGAGATGACCAGGGAGTGAATAAAGAGCTTTATAGTGTCATTGGTTAGAAAGGGGCGTATTTTGGAGATGTTGCGGAGGTTGAGGTGTCAAGATTTGGACAGTGATTAGTCGTGGGGCTTAAAGGATGGTTCAGAGTCCAGGACTACACCTGGGCGTGCGGGATGGACTTATAGTTGTGCCATCGATTTTGACAGAGAGATCAGAGGGAGAGGCACGCGGGGGAGGAAAAATGATAAGTTCGGTTTTGGATATATTACCGGTACGTTTTTGCCTGATGTTGGACGTCAAAGTGTGAATGGGGCCTAACATCAAACAATTGTAGTATTCCAGGTGTGTCTAGCAGAAGGTTCTCCAGGATGAGCCAATGTATTCTATATATAGTCAGCACCAGGGATTTTTTTCTGGGGGAACTTGGTGGAACTCAGTTCCACCACCTCTGGCTCAGACCCTTTAGTGCCTTGCTCACCACAATCACTTGTAAACACAGAAGTCCGGTTTCTGTGTTTAAAGTGACAGCTCTGCACTCTGTATGAAATGCAATCCTGGTATTTAATACCCCATTAAGACCCTCCTACTGTTTGTGAAATTTGACTGACCACACCCACTATTTAATGTGATTTGGAGGGTCTGTGTAGGGGAGGGGTTTGTGGGATTATGGTTAAAGGGGGATTCCACACACAATTTTTTTTTTTTTTAAGTCAGCAGCCACAAACACTGTAGCTGCTGGCTTTTAATAAGGACATTTACCTGTCCTACTCGCCCGCGATGTCGGCCTCCCCGAGGGCGATTACTCAATCCTGGCAGCTCCCGGCGCCGCCATCCTCAGTAAGGGAAACAGGCAGTGAAGCCGTGCGGCTTCACTGCCCGTTTCCTACTGCGCATGTGCGAGCCGCTCTGTGCTTTGTGAATGGGCCGGCTACTCTCTGGGATACACACAGTTCCCAGAAGGCAGCGCGCCCCATTCACAAGAAGACACCGCGAGTAGGACGGCAGAAGAAGACCAACCGCGGACGATGAAGAGGCAGATTAGGGACTTCTGCATAGCAACCACTATTTCTGGTAAGTAAAACATTTTTTTTTTCAAATTTTTTTTTTTTTTCTATTTCTTTTAGGATTTATAAGAAAAAAAAATTTCAGGGTGGAACTCCACTTTAAGTTCCAGCACCTATTGTTTGAGAAAAAAAGCCATGGTCAGCACTAAAGACATCATCATCATCATCTGTAAACCTCTGGAAAGGCTATCAGCCTGATTCTTTTTTTTTAGAAGGTGCATCTTCTTAATGTCAGTAATCCTTCTAAGTCTCCTAATTACCCCTTCATCTTCCTTCTACCACAAAACACATTAACATTACTGAGGACACAGTATATAAGGGGCATCTGTCTGTAGCAAGCTAAATACGACTTTATGGCCCCCAGAGGATGACAGTATCACCTGGTCTGTGGAACATTACTCCATCAAGTGCACATTTCCATGGATAAGATTGCAAGGATGAGCTGTGGACTACAGAGATTTACAGAATGCAATTCTACAATCGCAGCAAATTTTACAAAAATACTCCAGTCATATGACAATTTTTCTTGATTCTAAAGGCCTATATCCTGAGTTGTTTCAATTTTCATATTGGCGTTCTTCTGCAAAACACGCCGGAGGGGGACCCCAGAAGAATGCAGTAAGATAAAAAACCTCAAGACTTTACAACCACTTTAAAGCTTTTACACTTATTAACCACTTAAGCCCCGGATTTTTATCGTGACTGCGACATTATGGCGGACACATCGGACACTTTTGACACCATTTTGGGACCATTGTCATTTTTACAGCGATCAATGCTATAAAAATGCACTGATTACTGTAAAAAATGACACTGGCAGTGAAGGGGTTAACCTGTAGGGGGCACTGAAGAGGTTAAGTGTGTCCTAGGGAGTGATTCTAACTGTTAGGGGGCGTGGCTACGAGTGACACGTCACTGATCGCTGCTCTCGATGAGAGGGAGCATTCGATCAGTGACATGTCACTAGGAAGAACGGGGAGATGTTGTGTTTACACTGACATCTCTCCGTTCTTCAGCTCCGTGACACGATCTCGGGATACCGGCGGACATCGAGTCCCCGGGTCCCGCGGGCACGGTCACGGAGCCCGCCATTGGCGCGCGCGACTACACGGCGGAAAATTAAAGATGACGTACCTGTACGCCCATCTGCCTGTCCGTGCCATTCTGTCGACATATAAGTGCGTGCGGTGGTCCTTAAGCGGTTAAAGCTTTTACGGCTTATTAAGAATATAAATACCTTAAAGTGGAACTTCACCCCTAAACGGAAGTTTCACTTTTATGCCCCCCCCTTCCCATTGCAACGGGGAGCCAGCTGTGAAGCCGCAAGGAGTCACAACCAGCTTCCCAGTTAGCAGGGCGGCGCTGGGGATGAAAAGACCGCAAAGAACCGGCCCAGGTGAGGACAGCGCTGGGTCACTGGACAGGTAGGTTTTAATAAATGTCAGCAAATACAGTATTTGTAGCTACTGACTTTGAATTTTTTGGGTGCAGACTCAAGAACCTTTTTAATGTCAATAGACTGGGCACTGGTTATTAAGGGTGTTTATGGGTGCTTTTTAAGGGTGCGATTGGCTTAAATGGGGCCCTAACTTTAACCACTTGCTTACTGGGCACTTAAACCCCCCTCCTGCCCAGACCAATTTTCAGCTTTCAGCGCTCTCACTCTTTGAATGACAATTCTGCGAACATACTACACTGTACACAAATGAAATTTGTATCATTTTTTTACCTCAAATAGAGCTTTCTTTTGGTGGTATTTGATCACCTCTGCTGTTTTTATTTTTTATTAAAAAAAATTAAAAATACCGAAGTAAAAAAATAAAATACAAAACAGTTTTATATTTTGTTATAATTTTGCAAACAGGTAATTTTTCTCCTTCATTGATATACGCTGATGAGGCTGCACTGATGGGCACCGATAGGCTGCGCTGATAGGCACCGATAGGCTGCATTGATGGGCACCGATAAGGTGGCACTGGTGGGCACTAATAGGCGACACTGGTGGGCACTGATAGGTGGCACTGGTGGGCAATGAGAGTTGACACTGAGAGGTGGCACTGATGGGTGGCACTGAAGGGCATTGATAGGTGGCACTGGTGGGCACTGAGAAGTGCCACTAATAGGTGGCACTGATAGCTGGCACTGATGGGCACTGGTAGGTGGTAGTGATGGGCACTGATGGGTGGCAATGATGGGCACTAATTGGCACTGGTAGGTGACACTGATAGGCAGCACTGATGAGGCACTGATTGGCACCACTGGTGGGCATTAATAGGTGGCATTCGTGGGCGTTGATAGGTGGCACTGTTTTGCACTGGTGAACACTGATTTGTGGCAATGTGGGCACTGGCAGGTGGCACTGGCAGGCTGTGCTTCTTGGCACAGATGAGGCGGATGTGCCTCTTCCTCTTCGGGACCGATGTCCTTTGCACAGAACCCGGCGATTGGCTTTTTTTTCTCCTCACAAAAAAAACGATTAGCTTCTGTTTACATCACGTGATCAGCTGTCATTGGCTGACAGCTGATCATGTGGTAAGGGGCCGGTGATCACAGGGGGCGCCTGGGAAGCGTGCAAAGGGGAGGACACGCTGTAGCCATTATTCGGCTATAGCGCGGATCTGAAGGAGTTAATTCCCTTAGCGCTGAGAGAAAACACTTAGAAAAATCTAACAACATGCATGTAATGCACCAGTCAACATTTGTGTCTCTTGTGTGAACATGTCTGCCCGTCTGAGAGCATAGGTCTGGACCTTTGGACTAACTTCTCTCATTCATACAGCGACTTATCTAACAGAGAAGCTCTATAAATAATGACATTGCAGAGAAATATGGTGGGAGATTCATTGCTCTTATGTTATTATTAAGCACGTCACTGCCCCCATTTTCACTGTTAGGTTCAACAGTCCCCTGAGCAACCCATACCTCAGAAGATGGGTCTAATGCCGCGTACACACGACCGCTTTTCTCGACGAGAAAAACGGCATTTTTTCATTTCGCCGAGAAAAACGATCGTCTGTGGGCTTTATGTCGTTTTTCTCGTCGAGAAAAACGGCATAAAAAACGACGAGAAAAATTAGAACATGTTCTAAATTTTCTCGTCGTTTTTTCCAGCATTTTTTTCCGCGGCAGTTTTCCCATAGGGAAACACTGCCGCCGAGCCCACAGACGGTCGTTTTTCTCGTCAAGAGAAAAAATTACGGGAAAAACGACCGTGTGTACGGAACCAAGCGGTTCCCTCGTTTTTCCTGTCATTATTCACGGCGGTTTTTTAACCGCCGTGAATAATGATCGTGTGTACGCGGCATTATTCTAATATTAGGGTGTCTTTACACAGCTCTGAAGCCTTTTCAGTAACAAAAACTAACTGTTAGATTTCATATTTGTTCATAGGAGATCGAATGTCACCTCCCAATAACGGAAATAGAAAAGGTGAAGGAACAAGCTTTCTTGGCCTGAGGAGAAATAATGAATAGTGCCTGGACTCCATGACACAGTTAGGTGGTTCCTCAAGATCCAATGTGACTGTAAAGACAACTGTGAAGAGTCATGCAGCCAAAAATCACAGGCAATTTTTGTTCCTAAGGCCATACATTAATGTTTTTTTTTTTTTTTTTTCGTTCAACCAGCAAACAGTCCTGTTTACTGTTATCACCAAGAGCGTAAATAGAATAAAATTCCATAATTTGGGTTGTCACCAGAACAGGAATAGAGGGGACATTAGTTCAGGTGACCCTGGTGAGAACCAGGAGGTTCCCTCAATCAGGAGGTTTGCTCTCACTTCCTGTTTTGGCTTTGGGACAGGAAGTGGAGAGAATTCTCCCCAATGGGACAAAGATAGCAAAAAGAAAAAAAAACTGACAGGGGTTACAACCCTCCCTTCAATCCAAAATGTTAAAATAAAAGTTGTGCCTTTAATTTTATTTTAAGGATATTTTGTGATTATACTATTTTTCTACCCAGTAGTTTCCAGTGTCAACCCAGAGACATTGCCTAACAAGGTATGCATGTGAGAAGCAGGGCTGGTGCAAGGATATTTGACACCCTAGGCGAAACCTAATTTTGCCGCCACCCCCCCCTTGGCTCCACCCTTGACTCCACCCCTTTGCCCTGCCCATGTATACCCCACCTTTTTAATGAAACGCCCATCAAATGCAGCTTCACCAGTGCCCATTAATGCAGCCTAGCAGTGCCCATCAATGCTGCCAACAGCGCCAATCAAATGCAACCTCACCAGCACCCATCAAATGCAGCCTCACCAGAGCCCGTCAAATGCAGCTTCACCAGCGCCCATCAAATGCAGTCTCACCAGCGCCCATCAAATGCAGCCTCACCAGCGCCTATCATTGCAGCCTAGCAGTGCCCATCAATGCAGCCCACCAGCGCCCATCAAATGCAGCCTCACCAGTGTCCATCAATGCAGCCTAGCAGTGCCCATCAATGCAGCCTACCAGCACCCATCAAATGCAGCCTCACCAGCACCCATTAATGCAGCCTCACCAGCACCCATTAATGCAGCTTCACTAGTGCCCATCAAATGCAGCCTCACCAGCGCCCATCAATGCAGCCTACCAACGGCCATCAAATGCAGCCTACCAGTGCCCATCAATGAATGTTTGTTTGCTTCCATTCATTCAGGAGTCGGGACACAGACACAGTCCTCTGACGCCGCTACACCTCTGACACTATGTGTGAACGGGTTTTATTAAAACCAACATATAAAAGTGATCACAGTACATACAAAAATAGTTTAAAAGGGGGAAATAAGTGGTAGGTAAGTAAGCCAAGGTCTGACGCGTTTCGTACAATAGTACTTCAACAGGGGCATCCCTTTTGTACTGTGATCACTTTTATATGTTGGTTTTAATAAAACCCTCATTTGACCTGGACTTGGAGCACCTCCTTCATTCTCTTTTTTTCATGTGGGGTTGATTGAATTGTCCCTTGGAGTTTCTTCCACCTGTTTACCATCTTCCAAATCGGATTGGGATCTTCTCAACAGAAGAAGGTTACTGCACCATTTGGGAACATCCGGTGAACCCAAAGTCTCCTCTGGGTTTGTGGTTTTTGGAGTGGCCTCCGGAGATCCGTTTGGTCCATTTGGAGTGTCCTGGGAAGCAGTCACGATCGACCATCAGGATCCTATATGCCTTTATGATCTGCCTAATTAGCAAATCCACCAGCTCTGGTAAGAGTATTCCACCTTACTATTGTCCCAGAAGTTGTATGCTGATGACCTTCACAATTACATGTCCGGTTTCAATATCCTATCCTTAAGCGGATGATCTTCACGATTTTATTTCTCACCTTTAGGATATTTGTTATAGACGTTTATGTGGACTTATTTATTTGCCAAATTTTTTTTGGGGTACTTTGAGTCTACTCTCAATTTCACACATTGGGTTTTTTCATTTTAGCGCTGCACCTTTATCCACGTTTCTATTATATTTGTCACATTTTATGCAGCTGCTCTATTATGTTTTTCACTTAACCAGACTAGCGCAATATTTTTCCTTGAACACCTGCTACTTGCCCCGTATCCAGCTCCATGTATGGAGAGGCGAGTGGTGTTAGATTTTGGGCCTTGCAGCGAGTTACCTCCCTCGAGTGGATCCTTGTGCTCCGCCATCCGGGGTAGAAAGTCTCTCACTTGAATAAAGTCAATGTCCACACAGGAGTAAAACCTGAACAGCAAGGCTTTATTCTTTTGCTTGGGGTATAACTTGAGATAAAGAGAGAGGACTGACAGAGTAGGGGAAGGTTCAGGCTCGCAACACTCAAAGAACACTTTCGTCCCCACTCAAGCCCGAGTAGGTATAGCTCACCCGGATAGTTCCTTTAAGAGCAGTCCTAGCAGCCGGAGTGGAGCACGGATTCAAGTTCTCCTTTCCTTTTAATAGGATGCAATCAGGCAGAGGCGTACTAAGTGGGGGGCGGGCCGCACCGGGGTGCCACACACTGGGGGGGTGTCAGGCCGGCGCCCCCCGTGACTTAAGCGCACAGACAGCATCAGCGCCGCGGGACTTAGGCAGCGGCAGTCAGCGGCGATACGGCGATACAGGGGGGGAGGGGTGCGGGGTGACACCGCTGCACCATCCATCCCCTCCTTTCACGGCCGCGGGCTGTGAGCGGTGTTCGGCACAGTGGCACTTGCTTCACCTGTGACTAACTTCACAGAACACAGCCGAATGAAGCCGCCTCCCCCTCCTCTCTGTTTATGTGTACGGAGGGGGAGGGGACCCGACCTTCTGTCCATGTGCCGCTGCTGTGCTGATCTGAGGTACTGAATGGGGAGGGGGAGTTGCACTGAGGGGGGTCTTGCACTGGGTGGTGTTTGCACTGAGGGGTGTTTGCACTGGGGGGTCTTGCACTGAGGGGGGTCTTGCACTGAGGGGGTGTTTGCACTGGGGGGTCTTGCACTGGGGGGTGTTTGCACTGGGGGGTGTTTGCACTGGGGGGTGTTTGCACTGGGGGGTCTTGCACTGGGGGGTGTTTGCACTGAGGGGGGTCTTGCACTGGGGGGTGTTTGCACTGAGGGGGGTCTTGCACTGGGGGGTGTTTGCACTTTGGGGTATTGCACTGGGGGGTGTTTGCACTAAGGGGTGTTTGCACTGGGGGGTCTTGCACTGAGGGGGGTCTTGCACTGAGGGGTGTTTGCACTTTGGGGTATTGCACTGGGGGGTGTTTGCACTAGGGGGTCTTGCACTGAGGGGGGTCTTGCACTGAGGGGGGTCTTGCACTGAGGGGTGTTTGCACTTTGGGGTCTTGCACTGAGGGGTGTTTGCACTTTGGGGTATTGCACTGGGGGGTGTTTGCACTAAGGGGTGTTTGCATTGGGGGGTCTTGCACTGAGGGGGGTCTTGCACTGGGGGGTCTTGCACTGAGGGGGGTCTTGCACTGAGGGGGGTCTGCACTGAGGGGTGTTTGCACTTTGGGGTGTTTGCACTTTGGGGTGTTGCACTGGGGGGTGTTTGCACTGGGGGGTGTTTGCACTGGGGGGTGTTTGCACTGGGGGGTCTTGCGCTGAGGGGGGTCTTGCGCTGAGGGGTGTTTGCACTTTGGGGTCTTGCACTGGGGGGGTCTTGCACTGGGGGTGTTTGCACTGGGAGGTCTTGCACTGAGGGGGGTCTTGCACTGGGGGGTGTTTGCACTTTGGGGTCTTGCACTGGGGGGTGTTTGCACTGAGGGGGGTCTTGCACTGGGGGGTGTTTGCACTAAGGGGTGTTTGCACTCGGGGGTCTTGCACTGAGGGGGGTGTTTGCACTGAGGGGTGTTTGCACTGGGGGGTCTTGCACTGGGGGGGTCTTGCACTGGGGGGGGGGTCTTGCACTGGGGGGTGTTTGCACTGGGGGGTGTTTGCACTGGGGGTCTTGCACTGAGGGGGGTCTTGCGCTGAGGGGTGTTTGCACTTTGGGGTCTTGCACTGGGGGGGTCTTGCACTGGGGGTGTTTGCACTGGGAGGTCTTGCACTGAGGGGGGTCTTGCACTGGGGGGTGTTTGCACTTTGGGGTCTTGCACTGGGGGGTGTTTGCACTGAGGGGGGTCTTGCACTGGGGGGTGTTTGCACTAAGGGGTGTTTGCACTCGGGGGTCTTGCACTGAGGGGGGTCTTGCACTGGGGGGTGTTTGCACTGAGGGGTGTTTGCACTGGGGGGTGTTTGCACTGGGGGGTGTTTGCACTGGGGGGGGTCTTGCACTGGGGGGGGTCTTACACTGGGGGGTGTTTGCACTGGGGGTCTTGCACTGAGGGGTGTTTGCACTGAGGGGTGTTTGCACTTTGGGGTTTTGCACTGGGGGGTCTTGCACTGGGGGTGTCTGCACTGTAGGGGGTGTTTGCACTGGGGGTCTTGCACTGGGGGGGTTTGCACTGGGGGGGTTTGCACTGGGGGGGGGGGGTTTGCACTGGGGGGGTCTTGCACTGAAGGGGGTGTCTGCACTGAAGGGGATGTGAACTGAAGGGGGTCTGTGTAACATGCAGGGGGTCCAGAGCTCTGGGGGCTGTATAATGTAAAGGGGTCCAGAGGTGCAGGGGGCTGTGTAATGTAAAGGGGTCCAGTGATGCAGGGTGCTGTGTAATGTAAAGGGGTCCAGAGGTGGTGACGGGGGCTGTGTAATATAAAGGGGTGCAGGGGGGCTGTGTAATGTAAAGGGGTCCAGTGGTGCAGGGTGCTGTGTAATGTAAAGGGGTCCAGTGATGCAGGGTGCTGTGTAATGTAAAGGGGTCCAGAGATTCGGGGTGATGTGTAATGTAAAGGGGTGCAGGGTGCTGTGTAATGTAAAGGGGTCCAGAGGTGCAGGGTGTTGTGTATTGTAAAGGGGCCCAGAGATGCGGGGTGCTGTGTAATGTAAAGGGGTCCAGTGATGCAGGGTGCTGTGTAATGTAAAGGGGTCCAGTGATGCAGGGTGCTGTGTAATGTAAAGGGGTCCAGAGGTGTAAGGTGCTGTGTAATGTAAAGGGGTCCAGAGATGCAAGGTGCTGTGTAATGTAAAGGGGTCCAGTGATGCAGGGTGCTGTGTAATGTAAAGGGGTCCAGAGGTGCAGTTGTGGAGAGGGGGTACACAGTAGTGACAAAGAGATATTTGTTGATGCAGAGGTATGCCGGGGGCACAGTGGGGTGTTTTTACATTTTAATGTGGGGGGGGGGGGGTGCCAGATATAGGATTCGCCCCGGGTGCCAAATGCTCTAGGTACGCCCCTGCAATCAGGAGAATTTCTTTGCCACAGAAATGATTACTGTCCTGAACCTCCACAAATAAAGATGGCGGATCCCTCTTTAGGCGAGTTTCCAGGCCTCTCCCTGAGACAGCAGTAAAGTTGGGCTCCCAAATGGTGGGCAGCCTGGGATCCCTCCGTAAGGTGTAGGCCCCAGCCAGCCGAGCTGGGCCTACCAAACAGCGATGCAGCCTCGGGCTGAAGGTGCCCGAGACTGAAGCACATGCACGCACCCCCTGGCCATGAGGGCCACAAAGGTGGGGTACGTGCCACACGTCCTCCAGGACCAAGGGGTCCCCTGGAGTCCAACTCTCCCACCTGATGGCGTCTGCCCCTTAAGTATCCCCTCCCAGCAGGCACAGCCGGTTGACCACGCCCACCGCACCGCTGCCGAGAGAGGACACCCAATAGTGCTGCAATACCTCCTGTGGTTCAACCTGAGCCCAAAGTGACAGCGGCACCCCCAGGCAACAGGGAACTGTACTGCCAGGCAGCATCGCACCCAGAGCAGAAGCACAATTTGTCCTAATCAGCAGGTCCGAGCCCAACTATTAGCTTGGACCACCCCTAAATTTACACATATAGCGTCCCATACATTGGGATGGGCGCTACAACTATATTACCAAAAGTATTGGGACGCCTGCCTTTACACGCACGTGAACGTTAATGGCATCCCAGTCTTAGTCTGTAGGGTTCAATATTGAGTTGGCCCACCCTTTGCATCTAGAACAGCTTCTCATTCAACATCAGTGCCTGACCTCACAAATGCGCTTTTGGAAGAATGGTCAAACATTCCCACAGACACACTCCTAAACCTTGTGGACAGCCTTCCCAGAAGAGTTGAAGCTGTTATAGCTGCAAAGGGTGGGCCAACTCAATATTGAACCCTACGGACTAAAACTGGGATGCCATTTAAAGTGGTTATAAACCCTTGTTTACAACTTTATGTTACAGGTAAGCCTATATTAAGGCTTACCTGTAGCTAACAAGGATATCTCCTAAACCTGCACAGTTTAGGAGATATCCCTCTATTTGCATGTGCTGAAGTCATGCGGCACATGCGCACTTAAACCAACTGAAGCAATTGCACTATGTGACGTTGCTTCAGTTGTACTGTGCCGTTCCCGCACGCATGCGCGTGAGTGACGTCACTGCGGCTCCTGCCAATCACAGCGCCGGATACACGGAAGTCACTGCGGGACAACATGGCGGCCAGAGGGGGAGACGTGGACGGCTGTGGGGGCTTTGATCGGAGGTAAGTACTACATAATTATTTTTTTTTGAGAAGGGTTTACTTCCTCTTTAAGTTCATGTGTGTGTAAAGGCAGGTGTCCCAATATTTTTGGTAATATAGTGTGTAGCAACCGGCCCTCTTTCTCCACTGTCTGGCTCGCTCACAGGAGAAAAAGGCACACAGTCCCCACCATGCCCGTACCCCCTGGTTTGCAGGTTAAGCACACTTATTTAAACTTACGGGTCTTGCAGCAAGGTTCCCTTCAAAGCTGGTTTCTGTCCCTAGAATGTAAGGACAAAGTCTCTATACCCCAAGTAACTCCAAGGTCCACACCAGTGTCAACTCCAACGTAGAGTTTATTTTCCTTATGCATGAACATCCACAAAGTTGAGGAAAAGAGAAAGGTGTTAGGAAGACATATTAATTCAGGCACTCTTGGCTTCTTCGCCACCCCCGAGTGGGTACAGCTCACCCGGATAGTCACCCAAGGGCACTAGCAGCCGGCATGTAGCTCGAACAGTCTATTAGATTCCCTAATGGATGCGTTCAGGAGATCCTCTGCCACAGAACCTATAGTGTTCCGAACCTCCTAATGGTCCTGTTGTTTAGATCCCTTTTTCTGGATGGATGACATCCCTCCAGAGAGTTACTGGGCCCCTTCCTTCACTGTGATCTCTCACCAGTCCTTCGGAACGGTCCTCCCCCAGCCTCCTCTTCTAGAAACGGGTCCCCTCGCAAGGCGGCACCCTGGGATTCCTCCTCCCGAAGTGGGCTCCAGCTAAAGGTGCTGGGCCCAGGGCTGAAGTTGCAGTCCTAGGACTAAAGGTGCCTGAGACTGGAGCACACGTGGCCCCATGACCTGGAGGGCCATGCACTTGAACTTGGACCTTAGGTTCTCCCTCCGGGCGTGGGCCCCGGGAATTGCTTTCTCTCCAATGGCGTCCGCCCCTTTTGTACCCTCTCCCAGCATGCACAGCAGGCAGACCACACCCACCGCGCGGCTGCCGAGAGAGGACACCAAATCGCTACCCCATCAGCTGTGGTTTAACCCCGAGTACAAGGGACAGCGCCACCTATACTTCTTAGGGGAACTGCACACCAGGTGAAACAGCAGCAAAGCAGAGTCCAGTAAATTGACGGATTCAAGCCAACTACCACTCGAATCGCCCCCTAAATTTAGCATAACAATCCCTAAATTTGGGACCCCCCGCTACAAGTGTATTTCAATGTAGTGCAACCTAGTAATAAGAGAAAAGCTACAATAACACAGATAATAAGAGTTGCGTCTTCAGAAACCCCAGTTGTTGTAGAAAACGGCAGAAATACATTATAAACCTTTTCTTGGCACCGCGAGGCATGCCCTTGTGTCTTACTGCCGAACTCCAGGAGATTAATTATAGCATTTCATGTAATACTTTTTCTGAAGCTGGCCACCCACAATCTATACTGGGAGGGGGAGCTGATTTCAGGTCTATCACAAGTATGCAGTCCCTGATGGATATGTAAGCAGGACGAGATTCAGCTGTCCTTCCTGACCGGCAATGGCTAATATCACCAGGGTTTTGCAATCCCTGGCGGTTGACTTTTCGTCTCTCCATTAACTTCTTGGAATTCCAGAAGATTACAGCGAGTTTTAGGAAAGAGAGTGGGCACAGAAAATGTCTTGCAGAACTTTGATGTGAATTTTGCATGAATATTTAGACTAAGGAGTCATTTACACCATAATGAGTTCATTATTGTATATGTAGTGACTATTTTGGCTAGAGATGTGCCCAATGGAAAAATTTGTTTAGTTTCGGATTCATTCAGAAAGGTAATAATTTCATTTAGTCATATTCATTACATTGGAATGATTCATTCTCGGAATAGGTTTCGCATATACTGTATATACTCGAGTATAAGCCGACCCGAATATAAGCCGAGGCACCTAATTTTACCACAAAAAACTGGAAAAACGTATTGACTTGAGTATAAGCCGAGGGTAGGAAATGCAGCAGTTACTGTAAGCGGAAAAGAGGGTCAACAATGCCCATTTGCAGCTTCACTGTGCCCATTTGCAGCCTTATTGTGCCCATCTGCAGCCTCACTGTGCCCATTTGCAGCCTCACTGTGCCCATTGCATGCTTCACTGTGCCCATTTGCAGCCTCACTGTGCCCATTGCATGTCTCACTATTCCGATCTGCATACCTGTCATGCAGTCAGTCGGCGGCCGTTCAGTGTAACAAAGCCCCGCCCCCTCTCTTCCTCGTCCGTGATACACGGAACACTTAGTTTCCCAGCAGTGAGTCAGTGTTCAGTGTTCTGCCTATCACGGACGAAGACGAGGAGGGGCTTTGTTACACTTCACGGCCATCGACTAGACTGACATCACAGTGCCGGGAGATCAGGCGTACGAAGCTGCAGATGGACACAGACTCGAGTATAAGCCGAGGGGGGCATTTTCAGCACAAACAAATGTGCTGAAAAATTCGGCTTATACTCGAGTATATACGGTATTCATTATTTTCAAATTGATTTAAAATTAGAATTTTAGAAGATGACTAAATTCATTCAATTTTTTCTGTTCTAATCTATTCTATTTTTCTTCTATTGTTTTCTATTCTATTATTTTTTTTCTCTATTCTATTCTGTTTTTTTTACTCTATTCTATGCCTTTATTTTATTCTATATTCTATTTTATTCTATTCTATTCCTTTATTTTCTATTCTATTCTGTTTAATTCTATTCTGTTCTGTTTTATTCTATTTCTTTTTTTTTATATTTTAATCCAGGGGTCCTCAAACTTTTTAAACAAGGGGGTAGTTCACTGTGACTCCGAGTATTGTTGCTGACTATGTCCGTCCCTTTATGAGTACAGTGTCCCCATCTTCTGATGGCTCCTTCCAGCAGGATAATGCTCCATGTCACAAAGCTCCAATCATCACCACTGGACAATGAGGTCCCTGTACTCCAATAGCCTCCACACTCACCAGATCTCATCCAATAGATCACCTTTCTGAACTATGTACAATTCAGACGACCCACTAAATTTACATGATAGCGCCTGGTCAACAGGAGCAGGGCGCTACAGATGAAAAATATATAAGTAGAATTTCAGTACCGGAGGTAGAGGCAGCTGAAGTTATAGGCAGATCGTCACCTTTTCTGTGGAAGTCAAGCATTGCCACCCCCTTCCCGTCTGCTGAGTCTTATTGATCAGTGGAGCCACCCATCAGTTAGAGGACCAATAGGGAGGCTCAAGGGGAGGGGGAAGGCAGGAAAACAAAATTTTAAAAACCATACCTGCATATGACTTCAGCTGCTTAAATCTCGTTGGAATAGATATACACTCACCGGCCACTTTATTAGGTACACCTTGCTAGTACCGGGTTGGACCCCGTTTTGCCATCAGAACTGCCTTTATTGTTCATGGCATAGATTCAACAAGGTGTTGGAAACATTCCTCAGAGATTTTGGTCCATATTGACATGATAGGATCACACAGTTGCTGCAGATTTGTCGGCCGCGCATCCATGATGCAAATCTCCCGTTCCACCACATCCCAAAGGTGCTCTCCACAGTCCACACAAGTCTGACTTCTCCCATGACCCCCATCCCGGCGGTGCTCCCACTGTTGACTCCTCTCCAGACATGATATAAAACAGGAGATGGTCAGAGGTTGCAGACATGATACAGGAGATGTCAGAGGCTGTGGGCATGAAGCAGGAGATGTCAGAGACTGCGGGCATGGTACAGGAGATGTTAGAGGCAGCAGGCATGGTACAGGAGATGTCTGAGGCAGCAGGCATGGTACAGGAGATGTCAGAGGCAGCGGGCATGGTACAGGAGATGTTAGAGGCTGTGGGCATAGTACAGAAGATGTCAGAGGTTGTGGGCATGGTACAGAAGAGATCAAGATGGCAGAGGCTGTGGGCATGATACAGGAGATGTCGGAGGCTGCGGGCATGGTACAGGAGATGTCGGAGGCTGCGGGCATGGTACAGGAGATGGTTAGAGCCTGAGGACATGATACTAAAGATGGTAAGATATGTAGACATGATACAGGAGATGTCAGCAGGGATCAGCGGAGAGTTCCCCTACTGAGCAGGTGGATTTGTTTGGCAGAGTCCGCCCATGTGAAAGGGCCCTAAGGGAGACCTCTGTGGACTGTAATGTAAAGGGAAACTGATGTAAGGATCAGTTCACAGCAGACGCAGTTCCGTACAGTTTTGTGCGCATTTTTTCTGCACTAAAAATGCATGCACAGTGTTTTCTATGTATTCCAATGGCTCTTGTTGGCTCTAGTTCAAACCATGCAGTCAGTTTCCGGTCAGTTACTGGTGCAGAAACTGACCGGAAACTGACTGCATGGTGTGAACTAGAGCCAACAAGAGCCATTGGAATACATGGAAAACACTGTGCATGCATTTTGTGCAGAAAAAATGCACACGGAACTGAACGGAACTGTGTCTGCTGTGAACTGGCCCTAAGAGGTACTCTTGGAATCCTGATGTAAGGGGGTCTCTGATCACCAAAGCCCCCACATACATCAGAGTTCCCCTTTACATCACAGTCCACAGAGCTCTCCCTTAGGCCCCTTTTACACTGGAGCGGTTTGCAGGCGCTATTGCGCTAAAAATAGCGCCTGCAAACCGACTCTAAACATCGGCTGCGGTTTCTCCAGGGTGAAAGCCCAAAGGCTTTCACACTGGAGCAGTGCGCTAGCAGGACCGCTCCAAAAGTCCTGCTAGCCACATCTTTGGAGCGGTGTGTTTACCGCTCCTTCCCATTGAAAGCAATGGGAAACCGCGGCTATACAGAGGCGCATTGCCGGCGGTATTAACCCTTTTTCGACCGCTAGAGGGGGTTAAAACCGCACTGCTAATGGCCCGAATACCGCCGCAATTCCGTCGGTATAGCGCCGCTAAAAATAGCGGCACTATAACGCCAGCGCACCTCCCGCCCCAGTGTGAAAGGGGCCTTACATAAGTGTGCTCAGAGGATGGCAAGATAAGGGGGGGAGGGGACATTTCCCTTACCATAGATGAAGACTTGGGCCCTGGATTGGTCAGCAAACAAGGCCTACTAGCCTGTGCTATACATATACATAGGCTGGCAGAGCATGCTGGGGCTTGTAGTGCACCACACTAGGGAAACCCTAGTGGGCTGCTGTGTTGGTTGAGGGACTCTGGAGATGACAACACACTCTGTTCAGCCCCATTAATGACTGACCCACCTGTGTGCTGCTTTCTTTTCAATCTCTGAGAAGTTTCATTAGGAAGCAAGGCGATTGGCTGACATGGAGAGCTGTGGATTCTCTGTGGAGGGTTACAGCATCCATAGTACAAGCTGGCCCTTCCTCCACTTCCACTATCTACCTGCAGGCTGCTGGTGTTTCTCTTTGGGAAGCACGGAGGAGCTGCCGAGGATTGGAATGTGGGAGGGGCCGCAGGGACATACACGAGGGGTGTGGGAGGAGAAGATCCTGCTCTCTGTTATCTTTTTTTTCTCTCCTGTCCGACGTCCGTGCGAGGAGGGGGGGGCGGGCAGTCAGTGCGGGGTCCGAGCAGTTTGACAGAGACACTCTCTGCTCATAACTGAAGCGAGAAACCCTGAAGCCACAACGTTTTTACACTCAGCTCCCAGACACACAGCGGGAGATGCCCGCTGACTCTGTGTGACGTGTAGTGGAGGAAGAGGAGGAGGCGTGAGCGGAGCGCTGCAACCACAGCTTAGCCCAAAGCGGCCTCAGGGCAGGCGGCCTACCGGGAAATGTCCCGGTATCCCGGTAGGCCAGTCCGGCCCTGATTGTCATCATAGGTAAACCTCAACTATGAGAGACAAAATGTGGAAACAAATCCTGACAATCACATTGTCTGATTTGGAAAGAATTTATTTGCAAATTATGGTGGAAAATAAGTATTTGGTCAATATCAAAAGTTCATCTCAATACTTTGTTATATATCCTTTGTTGGCAATGACAGAGGTCAAACGTTTTCTGTAAGTCTTCACAAGGTTGTCACACACTGTTGCTGGTATGTTGGCCCCATTCCTCCATGCAGATCTCCTCTAGTGCAGTGATGTTTTGGGGATGTCGCTGGGCAACACGGACTTTCAACTCCCTCCAAAGGTTTTCTATGGGGTTGAGATCTGGAGACTGGCTAGGCCACTCCAGGGCCTTGAAATGCTTCTTACGAAGCCACTTCTTCATTGCCCAGGCGGTGTGTTTGGGATCATTGTCATGCTGAAAGACCCAGCCATGTTTCATCTTCAAATGCCCTTGCTGATGGGAGGAGGTTTGCACTCAAAATCTCACGATACATGGCCCCATTCATTCTTTCATGTACACGGATCAGTCGTCCTGTTCGCTTTGCAGAGAAACAGCCCCAAAACATGATGTTGCCACCCCCATGCTTCACAGTAGGTATGGTGTTCTTTGGTTGCAACTCAGCATTCTCTCTCCTCCAAACACGACGAGTTGTGTTTCTACCAAACAGTTCTACTTTGGTTTCATCTGACCATATAACATTCTCCCAATCCTCGTCTGGATCATTCAAATGCTCTCTAGCAAACCTCAGACGGGCCCGGACATGTACTGGCTTAAGCAGGGGGACACGTCTGACACTGCAGGATCTGAGTCCCTGGCGGCGTAGTGTGTTACTGATGGTAGCCTTTGTTACGTTGGTCCCGGCTTTCTGCAGGTCATTCACTAGGTCCCCCCATGTTGTTCTTGGATTTCTTCTCACCGTTCTTGTGATCATTTTGATCCCAGGCTTTGGGCTGCACAATGAAGTACCGAAAAGTCCTTTATTAAAAGAAAGCAAAGAGTCACACACCACAGAACAGTGGCAAGTGCATCAGGTAGACGCATTTCCTCTGTGCATGCGCCACCGCCAGTTGCGGCTGGTGCTCCATCAGTCGGGGGGGGGGCAAACAAATCTGAGACATCTACCCCCCCTGGTCACTCCAGCCCACCACCCCCTCCCTACACTAACATCCCCCCGGTCACCGGCTCGCTTGCTCGCCGATCGATCGGCACTTACCCCATCCAAGTCGCGGCTGCGGCTTCCCACTTCTATCTCCTCCATGACGCTGCTTTTCCTCCTCCTGGGTCTTCGGTCTCCCGGGCCAATGGAGTCTTAGGACTCCCAGCCAATCGTGTCTCAGGACCCGCATCCTGATTGGCAAGGAGGAGAAAGAGGAAGACATTAGCGAATATTAATTTGCTAATGTCACACAACTGCGCCCCGAGCCCACCCTTTTTTGAAGCCGATTAGAGTTTTAGGCTCTAATTATGTGCTTCAAAAAAAATAAAAACATTAAAATCCATGGGTCCCGGAACCCTGCATGTAGATTAGGAGCCAGGCGCATGTATTAGAGGGCCGGCGCTCCTGAACCCCATATGGACGGGCCACTGTGTATCATCAGGGGACAAAGAACCCAGAAAAGACATCTGGCTTGCTGATGATATCAGATGAAGATGCTGGCTCTGGACCCGGAGTGCTGATATTCAGCAGAGGTTGACAGTAAACTACACTGAATTTTCTGGCCTTTTGTGGATTTTTCTAAGGACAACTTAGCTGTTAAATTTAGAGGGGCAAAAAGAAGGTGGAGAATAATGTTCTTCTTAACTTTAAAGTGCTCCTGTCATGAGAGTAATATGCAGGCTGTCATTGCTAAGCTGCCCAGATATGACATAAAGTCAAAGCTGAACTCCAGGAAGGAGACAAAATCTGCCCTTGAAATGGGAAACTCCCCACACTGCAAGGGTTAAATGCTCATTTAGTCTAAGGGGGCAAGGGTAAGGTTGGCCATACACGGTTCGAATCTCAGCCAGTTCAGCAGGAACCAGCCAAGATTCGAACCGTTAATGGGCAGGCTGAATGTACCAAGTTGATCAACTAGCCTGCTGGTTTTTCTTGTCATTATCTCTAGTGATAATCTCTGTCTTCTCCTAGAAGGCTTCCCTCGCCCACCCCTGCCCCCTTGCCTGGAGAAGACAATGGCCCAGCAGGAAGTATTCCTGCATCAACACTGTTTGTGTTGATGGGGGAAGCGAGCAAATTTCTTTCCTGCAACCCGTGGTTACAGGAAAGAAATCCACTCCGCATATGGCTGGCCTTAGGTGTATCCCTTTTCCCACCCTTCAGTCCTGCAGGGCTGTTCCTATTTTTCCCGAAGTTCTGGTCTGTGGGTGGCCCCTTGGAGTCATCATATACAATGAAACGCTGCTACCCAAGCATGTGACTGTGGCTGAGGGCGCCTTGGGCTCTGTTCACTCTGTGGCGGTGCGTTCGCGTTTTTGCGCATATTTGGCACAATGCATTTAGGACATCCCAGTGATTTCAATGGGCTGCCCTAAGTGCTAAAAATCGTACAAAGCAGGCGCAAGCATAGATTTCGCCTAATTCCTGGAGTTCAACATCTTTGTGTAATGTAATAAATCCAGGATGAATACGGCAGCCCTGGAGCGTGAACCTCAGCAATGGCAGCTTCCATTTTTCTACCCTCACAGGTTCCCTTTAAATGCTCCATGCTTTCATTATTTGGATAATAACGTCCCCTTTTCCTTCCATTGTTGTTGGAAATGTTGACTCGGGCAGTCACCTAGTGTGACAGGAGCAGCCACACCGCGTCTGACAGATGTAGAGGTTTGCTTAATCCGCACAATGGAGAGGTGGGAAACTTCAGATGTTGCTGCCATTGATGGCAAACAGAATTCTCTGTAATCCTCTAAGTGTATTGGGCCGTCCTCCTTTGTTAATACTCCGTGCTCAAAGATTTTCTAAATATGTTTATTTATTCTTCTGTATGAGCAGGTCTCATAGTCCAACGATGGACAACCTAAGGCCATCTAAATATTATAGAACTACAAGTCCCAGCATGCACTGCCAGCTGATGCCCCTCCAATGACCTTTGCGGAATATTGTGTTGTAGCATGATTGGGCCCATAAAGAGACCCTGTCACTTACTTTAAAAAACTCCAGGTGAAAGCAGAGAAAAATCCTTTCCTTTCCCTACGTTATTTGTATTCACTTGCAATGTGCCTTTAAACCTGCTAGAAAATGTAACTACACTTGGAAATGCCAGTTCCTTAGCACAGCCCCTTCTTCCCTGTACATCATAACCCTCTCCTTTTCTGGGGGTGTCTAATTATTATCTGTGCTGGCCCAGCTCCTTGCCCTTCTTCTCCTTATATAACCTTTTATAAAGCTTCCAGGAGATAAGCAAAGTGGAATATTATAGAATGTCACTTGAATGACAATCTCTAGGATAGCATCGCCCAGGGCCACTGATACAGAGGAGCAGGCAACCCCCTGTACCAGGCCCAGGCCCCTTACTGACCAGATGGGTATGGCTGCTGGCCACATATTTCCATTTTCTGCCCCCCCTTCCCCCCATTTGCTACTCACTCCTCTTTGACTACAACTTCCAGAATCCCCTGTTCCCAGGAAAGGGAGCATGTCCAGGCAGAGCTTGCAGTGCAGGAATTGTGGCGCAATGAGCCATACACAGCAGCACAGGGCATCAAGACAACCACTACATGAGAGGCCTGGTGGGTTCATCTTCTCCAAATAATGAAGAGGTAAGTAAAACTTTGGACAGAGGGGTGGCTGTGGACGTGGTATACTTGGATTTTGCAAAAGCATTCAATACAGTTCCCCACACACGGCTCATGTGTAAGGTTTACAACCGACTGAGTGTCCACCTTGCTGATAATAACCTTCTTGATCCCCTTCAGTCTGGATTTCGTCCTCAACATTCCACAGAAACTGCTCTCCTAAAACGAACAAACGATATACTAACGGCCAAAACTAAGGGAAACTATTCTGTACTCCTACTCCTGGACCTCTCTGCTTCGATACGGTTGACCACCCCCTCCTCCTCAAAAAACTCCACGCCTTTTGGTCTCCGTGACTGTACTCTTCACTGGTTCTCTACCTACTTATCCAACCGCACCTTTAGCGTTACTTACAATTCTACTTCCTCCTCTCCTCTTCCTTTCTCTGTTGGGGTCCCCCAAGGTTCTGTTCTTGGACCTCTCCTATTTTCAATCTACACCTCCTCCCTGGGTCAGCTGATAGCCTCCCACGGCTTCCAATACCAACTCTATGCTGACGACACTCAAATCTATTTCTCTGCCCCTCAACTCGCTCCTTCAGTCTCCTCACGTATCACTAATTTACTATCATATATATCAGTTTGGATGTCACACCACTTTCTCAAACTCAATTTATTGTGAGGGGGTTAGCTCGGCAGCGGGTGTGTGTGACCCCCGGGATGGGCTCCCCACACAAAACAGGCCCAGCAAACGGAGGTTGTGGTTTTCAAAATCAAAAAAGGTGCGGTTTATTTTCTATTTACAGTGACAAAACACAGCAAAGCAAAAGGAACATAACCAAAATAAATCCTGGTCAAGTTGACCTCTGACTAAACATACAGGTTTCCTAACTAACAACTGGGATCAGCCTAGTGCTGTCCTAGTCCCTAAGTCCCTGGTTTAGTAAAAGTCCAAACAAATAGCCACACAGGCTTTGCCTCACCGCACAGGGGTTCACTCTCCCTAGACAGTCCACACAGGTCTGGTTCCAGGCATGAGCTAACATCTAATGAAGCTGGGAGTTCTTATAGAGGCCTAAATGAGCTGACAAGCTTCAGCTGGCCTCATCAACTCCCTGTCTGTACGACGCCCAGCCCTCTCCCTAGAGGTATGAGTCATCCATGAGCCCACTAGCCTTATACAACTCTCCACCTAGTTGTATAAGTCGGCGTAAAGCCTGAATCTGGGCGAAATATATCTACCCCCCTGGATGCAACCAGGTGACTTTACCTTCCTGCTGTCACATACCCCCCCCCTCTTGTTTTAACCTCGGGGTTGGAACACCAGCAATCAGGCATTCATGTACTCGAGACAAAGCATCCACATTCCCCATTTGAACGCCAGGGCGATGCTTTACTGTGAAGTTGAATTCCTGGAGGGCCAGGAACCACCTATTCACTCTTCTATTTGTTTCCTTGTTTTGAGCCATCCACTTTAACGGAGCGTGATCCGTAACCATGTCAAAGTGCCTACCTAGCAGGTAGTACCGAAGGGAATCTAGAGCCCACTTCACCGCTAAACACTCCTTTTCAACGGTGGCGTAATTTACCTCATGGGACTTCAACTTCCTGCTGAGGTAAATGACTGGGTGCTCTTCCCCGTTCCAGACCTGGGACAATACTGCTCCTAACCCCACATCTGACGCATCACTTTGTACGACAAAGTCTTTAGAGAAGTCGGGTGAGTACAACACTGGCTGGCTACATAAGGCTTGTTTCAAGAACTGGAATGCTGCCTCAGCCTCGGGGGTCCATTTAATCATGACCGACCCTTTCCCCTTCGTCAGGTTGGTTAGGGGCACAGCCTTAGAAGCAAAGTGGGGAATGAATCGCCGATAATACCCAGCGATTCCCAGAAAGGCTCGTACCTGCTTCTTGCTGTTGGGACGTGGCCAACTCTGGATGGCCTCGACTTTGTTGAGTTGGGGTTTTATTACTCCCCTCCCAATGGTGTACCCAAGATATTTGGCCTCCTCCTGCCCAATGGTACACTTCTTGGGGTTAGCCGCAAACCCCGCTTCCCGAACAGAGTCCAGGACTGCTTGCACTTTTGGCAGATGTGAGGCCCAATCTGTGCTATGGACAATTACGTCATCCAGGTAAGCCGCAGCATACTTCCGATGGGGCCTCAGCATCTGGTCCATTTTCCGCTGGAATGTGGCCGGCGCATTCTGTAACCCGAACGGCATTCTTTTATATTGGAACGCCCCGTCTGGGGTTACAAATGCGGTTTTCTCTTTGGCCGACTTGGCCAGGGGGATTTGCCAATACCCTTTTGTGAGGTCAAGAGTCGTCATGTATCGGGCTGTTCCCAGCCGGTCGATCAACTCATCTATACGTGGCATGGGGTAGGTGTCAAATTTTGTAACTTTGTTCAACTGACGAAAATCGTTACAAAATCGCCAGCTCCCATCCGGTTTAGGCACCAACACGATGGGACTAGACCAATCACTTTGGGACTCCTCTATCACCCCTAAGTTCAGCATTTTCTGTACTTCCTCCCGTATTGCCTCCCGTCGAGCCTCTGGGATCCGATAGGGTTTTAACTTCACCCTTTCACCGGGCGGGGTAATGATGTCATGCTCTACCCCAGATGTTTGTCCCGGCAGCTCAGAGAATACCTCCTTGTTGCGAAGCACAAACTCCTTAACCTCCTGTTGTTGGGGTTGTGACAAGGTGGCTGCTATTCCAACCTCAGGAATCACGCAACCAGTTTGAGCTGGTGACCAAGTGTCTGCGACTAGGGACTCTCTATCCCTCCAGGCTTTCAACAGATTAACGTGATATATCTGTTCGGGCTTTCGCCTTCCTGGTTGTCTGACCTTGTAATTCACTTCGCTCACTTTTTCCATTATCTCGTAGGGGCCTTGCCATTTGGCAAGGAATTTACTTTCAACCGTAGGGACAAGTACCAATATCCTATCCCCCGGGGAAAAGGTACGGGTCTTGGCTCCACGGTTGTACACTCTCTGCTGTGCCAACTGCGCTTGGGCCAAATGTTCCTTCACGATGGGCATTACCTGTGCAATTCGATCTTGCATCAGGGCGACATGCTCAATCACACTCCTGTGGGGAGAACTCTCACTTTCCCAAGTTTCCTTGGCAATATCCAACAGCCCTCTTGGGTGTCTCCCATACAGTAACTCAAAGGGGGAGAATCCCGTAGAGGATTGGGGCACCTCCCTAATAGCAAACATCAAATAAGGAAGTAAACAGTCCCAATCCTTTCCATCTCTATCCACCACTTTCTTCAACATTTGTTTTAGGGTTTTGTTGAATCTTTCAACCAGCCCATCGGTTTGGGGGTGATACACAGACGTACGCAATTGCGTCACTTTGAACAATTTACACAGCTCTTTCATAACCCGGGACATAAAGGGTGTACCTTGGTCCGTAAGCAGTTCTTTACAAATACCCACCGGGCTAAAAACAAGAGATAGCTCTTTGGCTATGGTTTTGGCCGAGGTATTTCGGAGAGGGATCGCTTCTGGATAACGGGTGGCATAGTCCATTATAACTAATATGTACTGGTGCCCCCTAGCGGACTTGATTATAGGACCTACCAAATCCATGGCGATCCTCTCAAACGGGACCTCAATGATGGGTAGAGGGACCAGCGGGCTACGGAAATGTGGCATCGGGGCCAACCTCTGACACACAGGGCAGGAGGAACAATAATTTTCTACGTCCTTCATCACCCCCGGCCAATAGAATCTCTGTAATACCCTCTCTCGGGTTTTCTCTGTCCCCAGATGACCTCCAAGAATGTGCCCATGGGCCAACTCCAACACCAACTTCCTGTAAGGTTTGGGCACCACAAGCTGCTCAACGGTTTCTTCTGCCCTTTTTGCCACCCGATACAGTAGGTCCTTCTCTACGCTGAAGTATGGGTAAGTGCAGGTATTATCTGGGTTCACTAACTCGCCATCTATTTTCACTACGTTTTCCCGTGCCTTTATTAGGGCGGGGTCTTTCAACTGTTCTGTGGCAAAGTTTTCCCTGTGAACCTCAAGATCAGAAAACTCCACAGACGGTAGGTTTTCGTCTGAGGAGGTGGGCTCCTCTCCAGTTTCTTGAGTCTCCCCTGCCAATACTGATAAGGGAAATTCCGGAGAGTCCTCACCACTCTCAGGGGAGTTCTGGCTATCACATTCCTGGTACATAGGGGCACCAGTGAGGGGCTCAGGATCATCCCACAGTTCCCAGAACTTCGGAAAATCCCTTCCCACAATGGCGTCATGCGGTAACTGAGATACTAAGCCCACTGGATGAGAGAGGGTACCTTTGGGGGTCTCGAAACACACTGTAGTTACTGGATACTCTCGGGTGTCCCCATGCACACAAATAACAGCTACCTTGCTATTCCCAGAGACCTCTGTTTTAACTAACTCAGCCTTTATCAGGGTCACAAGGCTACCTGAATCCAGCAATACCACAACATTTCTACCATTAACACACATTTTGCATAAATGTTTCTCAGTTCCTCGAATGGCAGTGCATGCGACTGTCGCACACAGCGACTGACGTCTGCCCGTCAGAAAGTCACACTGCATGGGTTCCTCCACAACCGGGCAATTGGCTGCAATATGTCCCGCTTGCCGGCAGCGGTAGCAAACGATCCTTCTTGCCGCCTCTTGAGCCGCTGATTTCCCAGGCTGTTCTCGCCAAACTTGGGGTAGAGCTCCCACCCTCTCACTCTCTCCACCCTCACCCCTTGGAATCCTCTTATCCGCCCCTGGGGATGGTCTGGTCTTAGGGTGGAAAGTCCGAGTGTCTCTGGAAGAGGCCGTCAGGTTCTCTGTAACCAAGTATTTCTCCACACGATCCACAAGACCATCGGCCGTCTCTGGGTCTCCATGGCTTACCCACTTTTGGATGGCAGTAGGAAGAGCTCTCAAAAACCGATCCATTACAACACGTTCCACAATCTTTGGTGCGGACAAAGTCTCTGGCTGTAGCCACTTTCTGCTCAGGTGAATGAGATCATACATTTGAGACCTGGGGGGTTTTCCAAGCTGGAAAGTCCAGTTATGCACACGCTGAGCCCGGACAGCCTGGGTGACACCCAGCCTTGCCAATATTTCAGCTTTTAGCATCACATAGTCTTTTGCTTGGTTAGGCTCTAGGTCATAGTAAGCTTTCTGCGATTCACCAGTTAACAGAGGAGCCACCAGTCCAGCCCACTGCTCCTCAGGCCACTTTTCTCTTTCAGCGGTCCTTTCAAATGTGGTCAAAAATACCTCTGGATCATCCTCTCCAGTCATTTTTGTCAATAAACGACTCACCCCAAAGGACGCGGTATTAGTGGGACGGCTTTCCTCACTGGTCTGCGGACGTTGCTGCATTACTGCTTCCATCTGTTGTTGTAGTCTCTGCTCTTGCTTCTGCAACAGGTCTATGAAGCGGGCCTCAGATTGCTGCTGGGCTCGTTGCTGAGCCTCCAGACTCTGTTGCAAAGTTGCGTTTGTCTGCTGCTGGGCTGCAAGGCTCCTTTGCAAACCTGCATTTGTCTGCTGTTGATTGGCATTTGCTAGAGCCAGCTGCTTCAGTATCTCCTCCATGCTGGCTTAAAAAAAACTGCCACTGGTTCTCCACCAACTGTGAGGGGGTTAGCTCGGCAGCGGGTGTGTGTGACCCCCGGGATGGGCTCCCCACACAAAACAGGCCCAGCAAACGGAGGTTGTGGTTTTCAAAATCAAAAAAGGTGCGGTTTATTTTCTATTTACAGTGACAAAACACAGCAAAGCAAAAGAAACATAACCAAAATAAATCCTGGTCAAGTTGACCTCTGACTAAACATACAGGTTTCCTAACTAACAACTGGGATCAGCCTAGTGCTGTCCTAGTCCCTAAGTCCCTGGTTTAGTAAAAGTCCAAACAAATAGCCACACAGGCTTTGCCTCACCGCACAGGGGTTCACTCTCCCTAGACAGTCCACACAGGTCTGGTTCCAGTCATGAGCTAACATCTAATGAAGCTGGGAGTTCTTATAGAGGCCTAAATGAGCTGACAAGCTTCAGCTGGCCTCATCAACTCCCTGTCTGTACGACGCCCAGCCCTCTCCCTAGAGGTATGAGTCATCCATGAGCCCACTAGCCTTATACAACTCTCCACCTAGTTGTATAAGTCGGCGTAAAGCCTGAATCTGGGCGAAATATATCTACCCCCCTGGATGCAACCAGGTGACTTTACCTTCCTGCTGTCACACTATCCAAACCCGAACTTATCATTTTTCCTCCCACACGTGCATCTTCCCCTGATTTCTCTGTCAAAATTGATGGCGCAACTATCGGCCCATCCCCACATGCCAAGGTCCTAAGAGTAGTCCTGGACTCTGAACTCTCCTTTAAGCCCCACGTCCAATCACTGTACAAATCTTGCCGCCTCAACCTCCGTAACATCTCCAATATACGCCCCTTTCTAACCAATGACACCACAAAACTCTTAATTCACTCCCTGGTCATCTCTCACCTCGATTACTGCAACTCCCTCCTCATTGGCTTACCTCTGCATACTCTATCCCCCCTTCAGTCCATCATGAATGCTGCTGCCAGACTCATCCACCTTACCAACCGCTCTGTCTCTGCTACTCGTCTCTGTCAATCCCTCCACTGTCTTCCGCTCACCCAATGAATTAAATTTAAAATACTAACAACTACCTACAAAGCCATCCACAACTCTACCCCCAGCTACATCACTGACCTAGTCTCTAAATACTAACCTAATCGTTCTCTTCGTTCTTCTCAAGACCTCCTGCTCTCTATCTCCCTCATAACCTCCTCCCATGCTCGCCTCCAGGACTTTTCCAGAGCCTCTCCAAACCTATGGATCTCCTTACCCCAATCTGTCCGTCTATCTCCTTCTCTATTGGCTTTTAGAGTATCCCTGAAAACCCTCCTCTTCAGAGAAGCCTATCCTACCCACACCTAACAACTGTATTTTCATTTTGTCAATCTGATCATCCGACAGCTACTACTCTTTGTTCCACTTTATCCTCCCTTCTAGACTGTAAGCTCTAATGAGCAGGGTCCTCTGATTCCTCCTGTATTGTATTGTAACTGTACTGTCTTCCCTGATGTAAAGCGCTGCGCAAACTGTTGGCGCTATATAAATTCTGTATAATAATAATAATAAGGTAAAGTCTACAGGCTTGGAAATATCAGTTTGTAAATGGATAGAAAACTGTCTAAAAGACAGAATTCAGAGAGTAGTGGTTAATGATTCTTACTCTGAATGCTAAGGTTATCAGTGGTGTACCCCAAGGTTCAGTGTTGGGACCCTTACTTTTTAATATATTTATGTAGCAATACCCCCAGTTAAAAGGGCTGCTGGTATTATTTTCGGGCCTGTAACACTCTGCCGTCAACCCCCAGTAACTGGCTCTACCCTCCCTTGGCACAGCTAGAGAGACTAAAGGATGGTGAGACCCTCAGGCTATGGGTATCACAATCCTGCAGATAACATACACAGTAATCACACCACACAAAGTGTCTGCTTAATCACTAATGCGTTTACTGAGTAAAATAAAAGATCAGATTAAACAGTAGTACATCTATTAATGCAGAGCCCTGCAATAAGATCTAGTCAGCATATAAAACAGGTATACAATCCCCTCAATCCTATGCGCATCAATTAATAAACCCCGCTTGCAAGCTTCCCTCTTGTGGGCAAGATGGCGCCCAGCAATGTCTCTACTCTATTCAGTCAGGCCTGACTACTTAGTTCACAATGTTTCTGCAGAGAAGGATCTTCGCTAGCAATGGTGGTGCACTTTGTAGGTTATTTGTAATCCACAGGGTGTAAAACAATTAGCTGCTGAATATGCGACAAAGGATTCAACTAAGGCTGCACGGCACACTGTCCCTCTGATGAGCAGCTCAACTTGATAACGATGGGCCCTAAGCAAAAGACACTGGGCCTAAAGAGTAACTTAAGAAATCTTCGCGCAAGTGCTCTCTCACCCAACCGAACCAGTCCGTGCGGCCGACTTCCACCACTGTGCGTCCCACACACAGTCTCATGATACCCGGGGGCTCCGATCCTCCCGACAAGCCTTGGAAGGTAGATACTCGAGACGTCTCAGGGATTCTTCCGTGAAGGGTAGAAGGCTCTTTGGGCCCAGCTCTCGGGCCTAGTCCGGAACAGCAGACACAGCACAGAGTTCCACTTGCTAGGCGGGCGATGTCCAAAGAGACCCCCTTATATAGTCCAACCCCAGCAGACCTTGCGCCGGGCACAAAGGAACTGTGGGTATCCCATTGCATACTGGGTAAGGTAGTCTTTAGGGCAACTTAAAGCAACACCCCGCTACATTTATAAATGATATTGGGTCTGGGATCAAAAGTAAAATTTCTGTCTTTGCAGATGACACTAAGCTAAGCAGTGGAATAACGTCCTTACAGGATGTCTCCAATTTACAACTCGACCTCAATGCTCTGTCTAATTGGGCGACTATGTGGCAGATGAGGTTTAATGTTGATAAATGTAAAGTTCTGCACTTGGGAGGCTAAGAATATGCATGCATCATACATACTGGGGGGGGAGTATAACTGGGGAGATCCATAGTGGAGAAGGATCTGGGGATTTTGGTAGATCATAAGCTCAATAATGGCATGCAATGCCAAGCTGCGGTTTCCAAAGCGAGCAAAGTCCTTTCTTGTATTAAGAGATGTATGGACTCCAGAGAGAGAGAGATATAATTTTGCCCCTGTACAAATCATTAGTAAGACCTCACCTGGAATATGCAGTTTAATTTGGGGCATCAGTTCTTAAACAGGATATCATGGAACTGGAGAAAGTGCAGAGAAGGGCAACCAAACTGATAAGAGGCATGGAGGAGCTCAGCTATGAGGAAAGATTAGAGGAACTGAATTTATTCACTTTTGAGAAGAGGAGATTAAGGGGGGATATGATCAACATGTACAAATATATAAGGGGTCCATATAGTGAACTTGGTGTTGAGTTCTTCATTTTACGGTCAACACAGAGGACAAGGCGGCACTCTTTACGTCTAGAGGAAAAGAGATTTAATCTCCAAATACGGAAAGGTTTCTTCACAGTAAGAGCTGTGAAAATGTGGAATAGTCTCCTTGCAGAGGTCGTTCTGGCCAGCTCAGTAGAGTGCTTTAAGAAAGGCCTGGATACTTTCCTAAAGCCTTGTACACACGATCGGATTTCCGATGGAATAAAATTAGATGGACTTGTTTAATCGGAAACTCCGATCGTGTGTGGGCCCCATCTGACTTTTTTCCATCGGAGTAAATTCCATCGGATTTTATTCCATCGGAAATCCGATCGTGTGTACAGGGCATAAATGTACATAATATAACTGGGTACTAACATTTATAGGTAAAGTTGATCCAGGGAAAATCCGATTGCTTCTCTGGGGAATCAGGAAGAAATGTTTTCCCCTGCTGTAGCAAATTGGATCATGCTCTGCTGGGGTTTTTCGCCTTCCTCTGGATCAACTGTGGGTATAGAATTAGGTATATGGGATTGTATCATATTATTTATTTTTACGGTTGAACTGGATGAACTTGTGTCTTTTTTCAACCTGACTAACTATGTAACTATGTAAAATAAGGCTTCACCCCAAATCTTGGGTGTTGTGTATCAGGAAGATGAAGGGGGTGCAGAGTGTAGTGTAATGGAGGTGCAAACTGAGGAGTAATGGGGGATACAGAAGGAAGGAAGTGGAGGAAGCAGAGGGGATGCAAAGTGCAAATAATGTAGGGAGTACAGAGTGTGGGAGGTGCAAAGGGTACAGTGAGGTGTTTTGTGGGGTGCAGAATGTGGGGTAATGGGGGATGCAGGGGTTAAAGAATGTGGGGGATGAAATGGGTGCAAAATTTGGGGGGTTTATAATGTGGGTAGTTGCGGAATGCAAGGGGTGCAGAATGTGGGGGATGCATTGAGTGCAGATTGAGTTGTAATGGGGGGGGGGTGTACAAAGAGCGTAGGAGGGGATGCAGGGGGTGCAGAGTGAGGTATAAAGGGATATGCAGGTGGTGCAGAATGTGGGGGATGAAGGGGGTGCAGAGTGTTAGAGATTTAGGGATACAGGGTCTGCAAAGTATTGGGATAGTGGGGGATGCAGGGAGTGCAGCATGAGGAATAATGGGGAAGCAAAATGTGGAGAATGCAGGGGGTGCAGAATGTGGTGGAGTGAGGGATGTAGGTGGTGCAGATTGTTGAAATATTGGGGATATAGGGGCTGGAAAGTGTTGGGATAGTGAGGATGCAGGGGTGCAGCATGAGCTGTAATAGTAGATGCAGAATGAGGGGAATCAATATGTGGGGGGTGCAGAATGTGGTAGAGTGAGGGGTGTAGGTGGTGCAGTGTTGGATTATTGGGGATACAGAAGCTGGGAAGTATTGGGGTAGTGGGGGATACAAGGGGTTCTGCATGAGGTATAATTGGAGATGCAGAATGTTGTGGAAGCAGGGGGTGCAAAATGAGGCAGTGAGGGATGTCGTTGTGCAGAGTGGAGTATTGAGGATACAGGGGCGGGAAAGTATTAGGGTAGTGAGGACGCAGGGGTGCAGCATGAGGTGAAATGGTAGATGCAAAATGAGGGGAAGCATAATGTGGGGATGTAGAATGTAGGGGATACAGGGGGTGCAGAATGTGGTGGAGTGAGGGATGTAGGTGGTGCAGAGTGTTGTAGTATTGGGGATACAGGGGCTGGAGAGTATTGGGGTAGTGGGGGATGCAGGAGGTGCAGCATGAGGTATAATGGTAGATGCAGAATGTTGGGGAAACAGGGGGTGCAGAATGAGGCAGAGTGAGGGATGTAGGTGGTGCCGAGTGTTGGAGTATTGGGGATACTGGGAATGGAAAGTATTGGGGTAGTGGGGGATTCAGGGGGTGCAGCATGTGGTATAATGGTAGATGCAGAATGTTGTGGAAGCAGGTGGTACAGAATGAGGCAAATTGAGGGATGTAGGTGGTGCAGTGTGGGAGTTTTGGGGATACTGGGGCTGGAAAATATTGGGGTAGTGGGGGATGTAGGTGGTGCAGAGTGTTGGAGTTTTGGGGATACTGGGGCTGGAAAGTATTGGGATAGTGGGGGATGTAGGTGGTGCAGAGTGTTGGAGTTTTGGGGATATAGGGTTTGGAAAGTATTGGGGTAGTGGGGGATTCAGGGGGTACAATATGAGGTATAATGGGAGATGCAGAATGTTGTGGGAGCAGGGGGTGCAGAATGAGGCAGAGTGAGGAATGTAGGTGGTGCAGAGTGTTGGAGTTTTGGGGATACTGGGGCTGGAAAGTATTGGGGTGGTGCAGGGGTGCAGCATGAGGTATAATTGGATATGCAGAATGTTGGGGAAGCAGGGGGTGCAGAATGAGGCAGAGTGAGGGATGTAGGTGGTGCAGAGTGTTGGAGTTTTGAGGATACTGGGGCTGGAAAGTATTGGGGTAGTGGGGGGTGTAGGTGGTGCAGAGTGTTGGAGTTTTGGGGATATAGGGGAGGAAAGTATTGGGGTAGTGGGGGATTCAGGGGGTGCAGCATCGGGTGTAATGGGGGATTCAGAATGTTGTGGAAGCAGGGGGTGCAAAATGAGGCAAATTGAGGGATGTAGGTGGTGCAGAGTGTTGGAGTTTTGGGGATATAGGGTTTTGTGTTTCAATCTTTTTATTCAAGTTTTGTCATACAAAATGTATAAAAGTCGCCACATAACATTGTACAGTCACAATCAACATTTGGGGTAACACAATGAAGATCACCAAGTGTAGGGGTCCTTGGAGTAGTCCGAAGCTCCGTAAAGCCGTTAACCCCTATTAGCATCACAGATCATATCTGAACCGTCCACCCAGATGAGCCGCCCCCCCATCCATCTATCGGGGGGGGGCGCAACTCAGCCGGCCGTGTGGGCAGCCCAGAGGTCTGATCAGACTGACAATGGTCCCGTAGGAGCTGAGAAAACAGGGAGCAGCACAAACCTCTAAGGTCTGGATCTGACTCCAAAAATAAACAATAAACAAATTTCAAAAGAGAGGAAAGAGGACAGTGACAAAGAATAGAAGGAAGGAGACAGAGTAAGGAAAGGACAGTTGAGGAGGGGGGAATGGGGGGGAGGGAGGGGGGGAGGAGCCCCGATTCAGCATCCAGACATCTCAACCTAATCCCCTAGGCTATGCTGTAAACATCCCCGGGTCATTAGTTAGGTAACGAAGCCATGGGTCCCAAACTCCATGAAACAGTTTCATTTTATCTTGGGCCAGAGCGGTCAAGCGTTCGTTTAGCATCAACCAAGACAATTTGCCTTTAAGCTGATCGAATGGTAGAGCTGCCGATTTCCAGTTCCTAGCAATAGTGATTTTGGCTGAAATAAAAATAAATGTCAAGAGCCTCTTGCAGGACTTGGAGGCTTCCACATCTCCTCCCCCCAGTAGTGCTTGCTTAGCTGATTTAGTTAGGTTTAGTTGGGTAAGGGAGTAAACTAAATTATACACCCTGATCCAAAACCTCCGGACCTTTGGGCATGTCCACCAAATATGATAGGTGGTGCCCATCTGGCCACATCCTCTAAAGCACAACGGGGTAGCTCCTGAGACAAAAGTTGCCAGTCTGACCGGCACCATATACCACCTCAGTAGAACCTTATAATTGGCCTCAATTATTGAAGTATTGACGAGCGAACGAGATGCTGTCTCGGCTATCCTATGCCATTCGTCCAGATCCAGGGTTTCCTGCAAGTCGGTCTCCCATTGGACCATATAAGTCAGCTTTGTCGATACACTCAGCAATATCGAATATATAGCAGATAAATGTCCTTTAATTTTATCATAATTTTTGCATAGATGTTCCATGGGAGTTTGGGTTGCTAGGTTGCTCTTGCGAGCCAGGGTTTGTACATAATGTGAGATTTGGGCGAACCTATAACCCTCCGCTGGAGGCATTTGATGCCTGTCAGCCATAGTCCGTTCGGTCAGCATACCTCTATGATCGCACAAGTCAGCAATACACTTAAAACCCTTATTAGTCCACCATTCGAACGCTAGTGGAGTGAGACCCGGGGTGAATGCTTTATTTTGAAGCAGAGGTGTCAGTGGAGAATGAGGAGATTTGAATTTGTGAGATCTGGAGAGTCTGTCCCATAGTTCCAGTGACATGGATAAAGTAGGGAAAGTATAGGAGGTCGCTCCTTGGTAGGGAGCCATAAAATATAAGAAATAGGTTTGGGACGGCAGGAATAAGATTCCATAGCCATCCAAATGGCCTGTGCCTGTTGGGAGTGAAACCTTGTAAGTTGTGCTATCTGGGCAGCATAAAAATATTTTAATAAGTCTGGAAGACCAAGTCCTCCTCTCCGCTTCAACGTGTATAGAGTGCTCCTATTCACCCTGGGTCTCTTATCACCCCAAATAAACTGTAGTACTTTATTCTGGAATCGTTTAAGGTCATCACGGGCCAATGAAACTGGCAAGGTACGGAAGAAATACAATAATCGAGGTAGAACATTCATTTTAATTGAGTGAAGTCTGCCAAACCACGATGGCGGGTGAACCTGCCACTTAGCCATGTCAGCTGTTAGCCGTTTGAAAAGGGCTGGATAATTCTCTTTGTACAACTCACCAATAGATGAGGTCAGCTGTATGCCTAAATAAGGGAGAGCTGTGGATTCCCATCGGAATTGAAATGATTTTTCAAGCGTAGCCTGAGTGGAGCTTAGCAAAGATAAGTTCAGTGCTCTTGACTTACTATGATTAATTGCCAACCCGGAAATGTTGGAGAAAGGCTGCAAAATAGCATACAAGTTAGGTAGGGATGTGATCGGTGAGGTCAAGGTCAGCAACAAGTCGTCCGCAAAGAGTAAACATTTGTGTTCATAGTCTCCGCAATAAATGCCCTGTATATCTCTGCAGGCGCGAATTTTGAGCGCTAGTGGTTCAATCGCCAGGGCGAATAATAGTGGCGACAACGGGCAGCCCTGTCTAGTTCCTCTCCTGATAGGAAATGTTTGGGATGTATATCCTCTGAGCATTAGCGAGGCACTGGGGGAATCATATAATATGTGAAGGAGATCCAGAAAGCGTCTCCCAAATCCAAAGCGTGTGAGAACATCAAAAAGATAGTCCCAGGAGATAGAATCGAACGCCTTCTGGATATCCAATGAAAGTAACATTCCCCTCCTAGTCCCCTTTCCATCCCAATCAGACCGAACTGCCGAGATAAGGTTAATTATCCGGCGGGTTTGGTCCGATGCCTGTCTTGTCGGGACAAAACCTGCTTGGTCAGGATGGATATAACACTGAAGAAAAGTATTAAGTCTCTGGGCCAGTATTTTGGTTAGAATCTTAAGATCCGTATTGATCAGAGAAATTGGGCGATAATTGGAACAGTCTGTATGGTCCTTTCCTGGTTTCGGGATAACACTTATATAGGCTACATTTTCATGGCTGGGGAGCTTGCTGCCGCTTCTCAGGTCATTAAAGTAAGTACAGAGATGTGGGGCCAGAAGATCGTGATATTTCCTATAGTAGTGACCCGGGAATCCATCTGGCCCAGGGGCCTTGGTAGGGTGTAGGGTTTTGATTGCAGCCCTGACTTCAGGCTCTGTAAGAGCACCGTCCATCAGTTCCGCATGGGCTTGTGTCAATTTAGGCAGCTGTAAGTCGCGAAAGAATGTGCTCGCTTCAGATGAATCGAACTTGTCCTGCACTCCATACAGCTTAGCATAAAATTTGTGAAATTCTCCAATTATCCGTTCGGGGTTCTGGGAGGTTAGGCCCGTGGATAGTCGTAGTTTAGGCAAAGTCGGTGTGTACGGTCGAGGAACCAGTTTTCTAGCTAACATTGTGGTAGGTTTATCACCCATCGTATAGAACCTGTGCTTAGACCAACTAATATGTTTCTCCGCTTGAGTAGTCAAGCTAAGATTTAGTGCTAGTCGAGCCTCGTCAATTTTATGCCTTATATCTACCAGGGGATTTCTGTGCTGTTCACTAAGTAAGTTATCTAAGTTAGTTTCCAGAATCTTATTTGCCTGTTCCCTATTGCGTTTAATCCTGGCTGCCACTTGTAACAATATGCCCCTAATCGCTGCTTTATGAGCTACCCAGTTAATTGCGGGGGATGTGTCCGATGCCTTATTAAGTCTAAAGTATTCCTGTATTTCCTTTTGAATCTCTAAAAAGATTGTAGGGTCATTCAGCAAGCTCACATTAAGTCTCCACGGGGAGGGTCTAGATTTAGTCCATAGCCCTGAAGTAGAGAGTTTTATCGGGGAATGATCAGACCAAGGGGTAGATAAAATCTTAACCGACTTAATAAATGGTAGCAAAGGCGTACGTACTAGAACGTGGTCTATCCTCGAGTAAGTATGATGGGCTTGTGAAAAGTGTGTAAAGTCTCTGACCGTAGGGTTATTTTCTCGCCAGGCGTCGATGAGGTCATAGAAATGAAACAGACGTGCAACCTTGCTGCTTCCAGTCGGTGGGCGTTTCAATGTTGGTCTAGAGGAGTCCGATTTATCCATAATTCTGTCCAAGGGAATATTACTATCGCCTCCCATAATGACCTGACCCTGGACTTTGGGCATAAGAATCTTCAGCATTTTGCTAAAGAATTCCGGCTGTCCAGTATTCGGGGCATAGTATGATATAAAGGACACCTCCTGGTCATGGAGCCGCCCCACTGCCATAATATATCTACCTCTCTTGTCCTTAACGATAGCGATGGGGGTAAAGGGGGTCCGTTTCGAAAAGCAGATGGCTACACCGCCCTTCTTTTCCCGACCCCCTGCCAAGTAAAACTGTGGATACTTCCCATTGAGGTAACGGGGCGCTGAGACATTGGAGAAATGAGTTTCCTGCAATAGCAGGACTTCAGCCTTCTGTTTATGATAAAACTGGAAAGCCTTAGTTCTTTTAGTAGGGGAGTTAAATCCATGTACATTGTGGCTAACTATCGAATAGTCTGTGTTATATGTGGTGGCCATCGTGGTAGGGCAGAGCACTCTTACCTTGCATAATGAATGAAGCGAGAAGGGTCCCGATGATGATGACTGTTTGGCTATGTGACCTCTCAGACCATGACATAAGGGAAGGGCGCTGAACCGAGGCTCCGAAGAAAGAGGGGGAAGGGAGAGAAGGAAAAGGCATTAGAGAAGAAGAGAAACAAAAATAAAAGCAAAAAAACATATACATAGGCCTTAGGCCCAAACAACCAATATAACTCAATCCTAGCTGATGAATGAAGGAATGGGGAATAACCCCTGCCGGAGACAACATCCGGCAAATTAGGTGCAAGGGTACCATTCTTGTCGTAGGATAGGTAGTCTTGCAGTTGGGTGGCAAGCATGACCACCCCGACCCAAATATGATTACACTCTGTACGAGCAGGCTATTCGAGGTCATATCGGAAATGACAAAATCAATCAATACAGTTTTAACATAACAGGCTGTCTATAGGAACATGCATTCCCAAGGCCAGTGGCGCCGGGGCCGGAAGGGTCCCCATCGGTCGTTCCGGCCCCCGAGCCACAGCCCAACAGGGGAACACATTGCGGTCCGACTAAGGTCCCCAGACTGCTAAAAAGCAAAAAGCAAAATTTCTTCGACCAGGTTGGGCCCGTCGGGGTTGTAAAATATTCGGCTGGCAGCCAGTCCGAAGAACCAGGAACTCCAGTAACTTTGTAACCCGTGACTTTGTAACCTGTGAACTGTGAACGGTAACGATGGCCCCATCAGGCCCATAGTCCACCATGGGCCCAGGCCATATCCGTGCAATCAAGCACTAACAGTTCCCAAAAGGGGGCAAAAAAGCAAAAAGAGAGAAGAGCAATAATACTCAGGTATTCCGGCGAGCATTTCTGGCCTGTGAGCGTGTGCGATCCTGCCATATCGGGGAGAGGGGACGATGATCCAGACAAGGGGGAGATGAAATCGGAGTCGGAGAGTCCCGTGCAATGATGCCGAGACTAAGCAGTAGGTCCTCGCCTGCTTGGAACGTGGAAAAGGAGTGGGACTTTCCGTTGTAAGTGAATGATAACTTAAAAGGGAACGACCATCGATACTTAATCTGTTTGGCCATAAGTTGCTGGAGTAATGGCCGTAGGTTTCTGCGTTTCTGGACCGTTGATGGCGCCAAATCTGTAAAGAGCTGTATTGGTGTTCCAAATAGCGACAGGTCCGGCCTGTTGCGAGCCGCAAGCATCATCTTATCCTTAATGCGGTAGTGATGTGGCTTAACAATAATGTCTCGTGGTAGGCCGTCGGCCCTTGGGGCTGTCAGTGCTCGGTGAACGCGATCAACTTCCATGTGGTGGTTGGCTATATCAGGGATAAGGGTTTTCATCAGGTCTTTTACAGCCCCCTCTAGATCTGTGTGAGTTTCAGGGAGGCCACGCACGCGGACATTGTACCTACGAGAACGATTCTCCAAATCTTCAATTTTTGTGAATGCCTCTTCTAATCTATCCTGGAGGTCTGTCACCATGGCTGAGTTCTGGTTGACCCTTTTGATGGCTCCATCCACTTTGGTTTCAATTAGCTCAAAACGCTCTCCCAAGCTATGGATGTCTTTTTTCAGGTCAGTGGTGATTAATGTGCAGGCCTTAGAGAGCTCCTGCTGCAGCATGGTGGAGAATCTGCCCAACAGTACAGCATCAGGGGAATAGTGTGAGAGCTGGGGAATTGGCATATCCTGGCTGGATTGGCTGGATTGGCTAATGAGGACTTCTGCTAAGTCTGCCATGTTCCTATCCATGGAGGAGGCAGGGGAGGCAGGGGAGTTTGGAGAGTCATGTCTATCAGCGTATATGGCTGGGGATGGGGGATGTGATAGTGACTCACCCCGCTGTCCGGTCTCCACCTCTCCCGAGGATTGTGAGGAGAATGGATCCCTAGTTGGCTCCAGATTTAGCTGCCGGTCTCCTCTCTGTGTAGCGCCGTCGGATCTGGCTGCTGCCGTGCTGCCTCGTGTGTCTGGCTTACCCGGCGCCATCTTGGATCGCGGCTGTGCTGTAGGGGAAGGCCCTGCTCTCTTCTGGGCTGTAGTTTGCATATCGTGTCCTTTCCGCGGCTGCCCCTGTGCCCTACGGTTCATCGCCACTTCGGGGCTGGTGTGGGATCGGTCCCGGCTCACGGACCTCAGTGCCTGCGCTATCGTTAGCTCTGGTGGGTCGGGGTGCCGGGAGCTCGGTCAGCACACGTCCTTCTCCGAGTCCCCGCGCATGCGCACTTGGGATATAGGGTTTTGAATGTATTGGGGTAGTGGGGGATTCAGGGGGTACAGTATGAGGTATAATGGAAGATGCAGAATGTTGTGGGAACAGGGGGTGCAGAATGAGGCAGAGTGAGGGATGTAGGTGGTGCAGAGTGTTGGAGTTTTGGGGATACTGGGGCTGGAAAGTATTGGGGTGGTGGGGGATGCAGGGGTGCAGCATGAGGTATAATGGGAGATGCAGAATGTGGGGGTTGCAGGGGGAGCAGAATGTGGTGGAGTAAGGGATGTCGGTGGTGCAGACTGTTGTAGTATTTGGGATACAGAGGGTGCAGAGTGAGATCCAATGGGGGATGCAGAGGGTGTAAAGTGCGGGGTAGTAGGAATGCTTAGGGAGTATATAGGGAGACAATAGGGGGGGGGACTATCAAACAGGCTGTACAGGGCTCCATGATTTCTAATAGCGCCCCTGGCAGTGCCCAATAGCAGTCTCAAGCCTTTTGGATGCCCATTAATCTCATGGTAAGATTCTTTTGAAGTGAATGTTCTGGTGACAGGGTCTCTTTAAATAATTGAAGGTTGTAGGACTGATGCAGTGATCAGAACGGTTTGTAGTCATTGCCTTGAATCGGGGCCGATGCGGTGTTAGCTCGGTGGTGAGTGGGTGGATTAGTAACGGGTGACTAAGCGAGTCAGAGGATAATAAAGAATGAATTGATCAAATAATTGAATGGTGTATTTTGTGTCATCTATTGTACTGCAAGGACAGCTGTGGAAGGTGAATTGACAGCACCTTGAACTCTGTGAATGTATTAGAAGAATGTTCTGCCTACTTCAAAGAACTCCAGGCCAGGGGACAAAATATAACCGCTATACCTCAAAATGAAATGTACAGATATAAAGAACTAAAAACCTTGTTCCTGTGAAAAAAGTTCAGTTTTTAGTATGTAGCGCTACCCTCGCAGGAGCCACTGGATTTTGGGTCACCCGACTCCTGCACAGCCAGGCAACACGCATTTTAGACTCTCATTCAGAGACAAGGAAACAGTCCATGAACTTGTTTATTGAAGGAAAACAACTTGGATAGGGTATGAGATTTATGGGATGCCCAATTTGACTTGAGGAACAATAATGAGGAAAACTTCCTTCTCTATGTAATCCAGAAGATGAACATACACTTGACTGTATTCCCAGCAACAGTCTCTATGAACTTGACAAGGAAATTACGGAAGCTCTGGTTCCTTGAGTAGAATTTTAGCAAAGTACCCACTTGCAGGAGCTCTATGTCCCCTTTCTTAAAAATACTAGCCCACCTGGCTGCTTAGTGAAATATCCCAGGACAAGGGATTGGGTCACAGCTCGCTAGCACAGTCCCACAAAAGCATACTCGATATTACATCCGGCAACTTTAACCCTTTTTGGCCCTGGGGATGTAGAAGCGCTCACACTATCCCTGGAAATCCCGCTGCCTCAGAAAAGACGGTTGTTCAGGCCTCCTGCTGTACTTCTTCACAAGCCAGGGTGTCTCCCAACTGAGACCATGGGATAGTGGAGGTCCCTCTGGACTTCTTCCTTTCTCAGCTCCAGACCCAGAGGCAGAGCCCCCCTCCACCCAGGGTCCCCTCTCAGGCCACACAACACAGCTTCCTCACTCCATCTTCCACCCGACTCTCCTTCTGGCCAGGCTCCACAATATTTAAGAGCTGATCCAGCCACCCTGCCAGGCCTCCTGCGTGAGGGTCGGCCAGATTCCATTAAGAGACCTCCTGGCCTCCACTCACTAGCTTCTAGAAACTTCTCCAAGCGTCTAGAACCAGGAGGAGGTACCAGAGAGCTGTCCTGTAGAGCCCTCCAGCCTGACCTAGAGTAACTCAACACAATTACCAACCCACACAACTTACCATGAGTCACAAAAAAAACCAATTTACCTACACCAGTTGCACACTACAGGGTGCTACAAGTAAATAATGTAAAGTCAAATAGCTGAACTCTCGAATAAGCAAATATTGTCTAAATCTATTCTTCACGTGTATTATTTCTTGAATCTTAGTGTGGCTTGTGTATTTCTTTAAGATCTGTGCAGTAATCCAGTGTGAGACTTTCCCTCTGTGCAGGAGCTTGCTGCTCTCTCTTCTTGTGCAGGGTGACTGGTCTTGTCTCCTCCCCCTCCTGTACTCTTCTACTGGCACCTTTTAGTGGGTGGAGCCTGCTGGGTCCCTCCCACAGCTCCCACATACTACTGACCTCTGTAGACTGCCCTACATACTACTGACCTCTGTACACTTCCCTACCTACTACTGACCTCTGTACACTGCTCTACCTACTACTAGGGATTAGCTTCATGTTCGAGTCGAACCCATGTTCGACTCGAACATCGGCTGTTCGGCTGTTTGCCGAATTGCGAACATTATGGGCCGTTCGCGCCAAATTCAAGTGGCGCGTCACGGCCCATAATTCACAGCGGCATCGCAGTGCATTGCTGGCTGATGATTGGCCAAGCATGCACTATGACCCGCATGCTTGGCCAATCACAGCGTGGAAAAAACGGAGAGCCGTAATTGGCCAAAGCCAGGGTGGCTTTGGCCAATTATGGCTCAGGGGGTTTAGTACACGCCCAGCACTATATAAGGCCGCCGGCTTGGCGGCCTCGTGTAGTGTGTTGGATTTGTTAAAACAGAGAGATATCAGAGAGAGACAGTGTCATTTATATTGAATTAGATAGAGCAGGCAGGCGAGTCAGTTAGCTGCAGTTACAGTGTGTAGAGGATATATATGCATCCTAGGTGTTGTATATATATTTATACACTGTATTCAGTTTAGCTAGATCTGTTCCTGTTATTCTCTATACTGTGACAGGCAGGCAGGTGATTGTGCTAGCTGCAGTCAGTGTTTCACTTAGTGTACTGTGTGCTTTGCATAGTGTTCACCTAAAGCTTACCTGAATACAGTTAGTGACTTTTATAGTGGTGTTCTCATAATAAAACCACAGGCAGAGAGCTGCAAGTATTTTCAGTGTACTTTGTCCTCTGCACAGTTTTCACCTAAAACTAACTGAAAACAATTGCTGCTTTTCCCATACTAATCCCACAGCAGGTAGTTGATTCTGATAGCTGCATTATCAGTACAGATATATATATATATATATATATATATATATATATATATATACACATCCCACCTTTGTGCAGCTACATCTCACTGCAGGCCCCATTAGTATGTCTGAAAAGCAAACAAGGAGAGGCAGACAGTCACGAGGCAATAAAAGAGGGCAAGCAGGCTCTGTGTCTAGAGGCAACAGTGCTGGTCGTGGACACGGTGCATCCTCATCAGCACGTGGCCGTGGGACACGCTTGTCCTTCTTTTCGGCAGCTGGCCATGTTCAGCCGCAACATGCCCAAGACTTGGTAGAGTGGATGACCAAGCCGTCCTCCTCCTCCTCATCCTCTCTCGCCCAGGCTCAGGGTACTTTGTCTGACAAAGCAGCTGCCAAAGCGGCCTCTTCCCTCGGCTCAATGGCCTCAGTTACTCCTTCCCTAGCCCCACCATGTCCTCCTGAGGTGTCCCCCGAACTGTTTGACCACAGTGTTGGGTACATGCTCCAGGAGGATGCCCAGCGCTTTGAAGGCTCCGATGATGGAACCCAGCTGGAGGAAGGCAGTAACGTGAGCCCAGAGAGAGGGGTTAACGCAGCAGACGCAGCAGAGGGCCATCAATGAGTATCTGTTGCAATATGGCACCAGGACAGGGTCAGGGGAGCTTGAAATTTTTTCCCCACGCCAGTGGGCCATGATCAGGGATGCATGCACTGTCCTGGCACCATTTGAGGAGGCCACGAGGATGGTGAGCAGTGACAGTGCATGCATCAGGGACACTGTCCCTCTGTTCCACCTATTGGAGCACACACTGCGTGGAATAATGGACAGGGCACTTGAGGCAGAACAGAGGCAGGAAGAGGAGGACTTCCTTACTTCTCAAGGCCCCTTTTATCCAGACAGTGTTCCTGCTGGCCCGGCTATCACACAGGAAGAGGACAAGGAGGAGGAGGAGGATTATTGTGTCAGCATGGAGGTGGAGCCTAGCACTCAGCATCAGCAGCAGTCTTCAAGGGATCAATTGCAGTCCCAAGACACCCGTGGACTTGTACATGGCTGGGAGGAGGTGGCTGCGGATCATGTCGTCCTCAGTGACCCAGAGGACTCCGCACCGAATGCCTCAGCAAACCTACGCTGCATGGCCTCCCTGATCCTGCAAAGCCTGCGGATGGATCCTCATATTCGTGCGATCAATGAGAGGGATCATTACTGGCTGGCAACCCTCCTTGATCCACGTTACAAGGGTAAGGTTGCGGACCTTATCTTGCCATCGCAGAGGGAGCAGAGGATGAAGCATCTTCGGGAGGCCTTGCAGAAAGGTCTGTGCAATGCATTCCCAGAGACTGGGAGGTTACAAATTCCTGGTCCTGGACAATGTGTTGCTGAGGCTTCGGTCAGTCAAAGAAGGAGTGGTGGAGAAGGTGGCCGTCTGACCGATGCGTTCAGACAATGTTTTAGTACGCAGCCCCAAGGTATGATCGGTTCCAGCAACCATCGCCAGCGTCTGGTTTACATGGTGCAGGAATACCTAGGGGCAAGATCAGACTTGGACACCTTTCCCACCAAAAATCCTCTGGGTTACTGGGTCTTGAGGATGGATCACTGGCCAGAGCTTGCAAAGTATGCAATTGAGGTACTGGCCTGTCCTGCATCCAGCGTTCTTTCGGAATGCACATTCAGTGCTGCTGGAGGCTTTGTAACCCAGTGGCGGCCCGTCCATAGGGGGCGCCCGGGCGCCGCCCCCCCCCCCCCTCCTGTGGTCACCAAAAAATAACAAAAAAAAACGGGCCCTTTAAGAATTTTTTTTTTTTTATGTCTTTTTTTTACACATGGCGGCGCGACCATAGTGGGCGCAGAAGCGCCGCTACCGCTCGCTTCTGCGCCCGGCCGTCACTCACCACAACAATACATAGGTTCATGCATTGCATGAACCTATGTATTGCTGCCGCCCACTATTCAGATGGCCGGCCCCTTGAGCGCCGGCCATCTGAGTCACAGCGTCTGATTGGCCTTTAGAAGTGCCTATCAGAGCCAGCAGGCTCTGATAGGCTTCCCGACTACAGCCTGAGGGCTGTAATCGGCTTCTAAATACCTAATGAGAGGACGCACAGGGGTGCGTTCCCTGGCCAATCAGGTTCACCGGGTCTGGTTACCGGTAACCTGATTGGCTGAAGTGACATTGAGGGCGGGAGAAGACATCGAGGACAGAAGAAGGACGGCGCTGACTCGAGGAAGGTAAGTGCAGGGCTGGGGGGGGGGACAAACTGGCTGTATTATGAGGACAAACTGGCTGCATTATGGGGGAGAAACTGGCTGCATTATGGGGGAGAAACTGGCTGCATATGGGGGAGAAACTGGCTGCATATGGGGGAGAAACTGGCTGCATTTGGGGGAGAAACTGGCTGCATATAGGGGACAAACTGGCTGCATATAGGGGACAAACTGGCTGCATATAGGGGACAAACTGGCTGTATTTGGGGGAGAAACTGGCTGCATATAGGGGACAAACTGGCTGTATTATGAGGACAAACTGGCTGCATTATGGGGGAGAAACTGGCTGCATTATGGGGGAGAAACTGGCTGCATTATGGGGGAGAAACTGGCTGCATTATGGGGGAGAAACTGGCTGCATTATGGGGGAGAAACTGACTGCATATGGGGGAGAAACTGGCTGCATATGGGGGAGAAACTGGCTGCATATGGGGGAGAAACTGGCTGCATTTGGGGGAGAAACTGGCTGCATATAGGGGACAAACTGGCTGCATATGGGGGAGAAACTGGCTGTATTATGGGGGAGAAACTGGCTGCATTTGGGGGAGAAACTGGCTGCATATAGGGGACAAACTGGCTGCATATAGGGGACAAACTGGCTGTATTACGAGGACAAACTGGCTGCATTATGGGGGAGAAACTGGCTGCATTATGGGGGGAAACTGGCTGCATTATGGGGAGAAACTGGCTGCATTACGGGGGAGAAACTGGCTGCATTATGGGGGAGAAACTGGCTGCTATGGGGGAGAAACTGGCTGCATATGGGGGGGAAACTGGCTGCATATGGGGGGGGGGAAACTAGTGGCGTTTGGGCACAGTGGCTGCGTTTAATGGGCACAGTGGCGGCAATTGATGATTTTTTTTTTTCAGTTTCTTTGCGCCCCCCCAAAAAATTTGAGCACCAGCCGCCACTGTTGTAACCGATCACAGGGTGCGCCTGTCCACCGACTCGGTTGATCGACTGACTTTGATAAAAATGAATCAGTCTTGGATCAACACAAGCTACCAAGCACCTGATGCTGATGTAACTGAATAATTTTTTTTTAAATGTCAGATCCCTTCAGGACTGCCTATGCTGATGCTGAGTGACTATCCTGTTAAGCTGAGTGACTATCCTCTTCCTCCTCAATGATCATGCTGATAGCTTGTAAGAAAATTTTTTGTTCTGGGCACCGCCACCAGTGGCTATGGCCCAATTTTTCAGCCCGTGTTTAACAGGGGCGTGTAATTACAATTTTTGATGCAATACTTTGCAGCAGGGCTCATTGCTGCGCTCCAAGTACAGTATCTGTGAGGGGTTGCAGTGTTGTGGGACCAGTGCCTAAGGCCCAAATTTTCTGCCCCTGTTCAACCGCAGCATGTAATTACAATTCTTGATCTAAAAATTCACAGCAGGGCCCGTTCCTGTGCCCACCAAGAGTAACTGTGAGGGTTACAGTGTTGTGGCAACACCACCACCACCACCAAAAGCCCAATTTTTCTGCCCCTGTTCAACAGGGGCATGTAATTACAATTCTTGATCTAATATTTCACAGCTGGGCTCATTCCTGCGCCCACCAAGAGTAACTGTGAGGACTTACAGTGTTGTGGCAATAGCACCACCACCAAAGGCCCAATTTTTCCTACCACTGTTCAACAATGGCATGTAATTACAATTCTTGATATAATAGTTCACAGCAGGGCGTTCCAGCGCCCACCAAGAGTAACTCTGAGGGCTTACAGTGTTGTGGCAACACCAACATGTAAGGGACAAATTTCAGCTGAGTATATACGGTAGGCCCCTACTTTCAAACATGCAACTTACAAACGACTCCTCCTTGCAAACGGAAGGATTCAACAGGAAGTGAGAGGAAATCTACCCCTAGGAAGGGAAATTCTCTCCTGTAAGAGTTAATATGGGAAAAAGGTGTCTTCTCTCCACTGATGCTTTATCACCAATTCTTGTTTCAATAAAAACCCCAAATTTTCAAAAAACATTTGTCATTGGGACGGAAAGTGAGGTGAAATGTTCTGAACAGGTGCACAGACAGCAAAACAAATGTTACAGGGGTGATAACCCTTCCCTATGTTTTCCAAAAAGCTTAAAAATATATTTTTGGGCTGGAGCTACACTTAAACAGTGTACCTGTTCAAAATTACAAACAGATTCTACTTAAGAACAAACCTACAGTTCCTGTCTTGTTTGCACCGCCTGTATACTGATGTTCAGAGTATATAGGGCCTTTTTTAATTTGGGTGCGGGGTTCCCCTTAATATCCATACAAGACCCAAAGGAGCTGGTATTGGACTGGGGGAGGGGGGGGGTACCCATGCCATTTTTCTCAAAGATTTTCATCCATATTGCCAGGACAAGACATGACATTAAAGCCGCAAGCAGTTTTAAATGGCTTTTTTTCCTTTAGAAATGTCATTTTGTGCAGGAAAAGTTCTAAACACAGGAAACACGTGCCACTTCACAGGCATACTTTAGACACCCCCCAGGTATGATATTTAAAGGGATATTTCACTTTTTTTTTCACTTTAAGCATCATTAAAATCACTGCTCCCGAAAAAACTGCCATTTTTAAAACTTTTTTTTGCATTGATACATGTCCCCTGGGGCAGGACCCGGGTCCCCAAACCCTTTTTAGGACAATAACTTGCATATTAGCTGTTATAATTAGCACTTTTGATTTTGAACGTTCGAGTGCATTCTATTTAATAGGGTTCTAAAGTTTGCGCAAACTTTCGGTCCGTTCGCAGGTTCTGGTGTGAACCGAACCGGGGGAGTGTTCGGCTCATACCTACCTACTACTGACCTCTGTACACTGCCCTACCTACTACTGACCTCTGTACACTGCCCTACCTACTACTGACCTCTGTACACTGCTCTACCTACTACTGCCCTCTGTACACTTCCCTAAATACTACTGACCTCTGTAGACTGCCCTACATCCTACTCACCTCTGTACACTGCTCTACCTACTACTGCCCTCTGTACACTTCCCTACATACTACTGACCTCTGTACACTGCCCTACATCCTACTGACCTCTGTACACTGCCCTACATCCTACTGACCTCTGTACACTGCTCTACCTACTACTGCCCTCTGTACACTTCCCTACATACTACTGACCTCTGTACACTGCCCTACATTCTACTGACCTCTGTACACTGCCCTACATCCTACTGACCTCTGTACACTGCCCTACATCCTACTGACCTCTGTACACTTCTCTACCTACTACTGCCCTCTGTACACTTCCCTACATACTACTGACCTCTGTAGACTGCCCTACATCCTACTGACCTCTGTACACTGCCCTACATACTACTGACCTCTGTACACCGCCCTACCTACTACTGACCTCTGTACACTGCCCTACATACTACTGACCTCTGTACACTGCCCTACATCCTACTGACCTCTGTACACTGCCCTACATCCTACTGACCTCTGTACACTGCTCTACCTACTACTGCCCTCTGTACACTTCCCTACATACTACTGACCTCTGTAGACTGCCCTACATCTTACTGACCTCTGTACACTGCCCTACATACTGCTGACCTCTGTACACTGCTCTACCTACTACTGCCCTCTGTACACTTCCCTACATACTACTGACCTCTGTAGACTGCCCTACATCCTACTGACCTCTGTAGACTGCCCTACATCCTACTGATCTCTGTACACCGCCCTACCTACTACTGACCTCTGTACACTGCCCTACATACTACTGACCTCTGTACACTGCTCTACCTACTACTGCCCTCAGTACACTTCCCTACATACTACTGACCTCTGTAGACTGCCCTACATCCTACTGACCTTTGTACACTGCCCTACATTCTACTGCCCTCTGTACACTGCTCTACCCACTACTGCCCTCTGTACACTGCTCTACCTACTACTCACCTCTGTAGACTGCCCTACATTCTACTGACCTCTGTACACTGCCCTACATACTACTGACCTCTGTACACTGCCCTACCTACTACTGACCTCTGTACACTGCCCTACATACTACTGGCCTCTGTACACTGCCCTACATACTACTGCCCTTTGTACACTGCTCTACCTACTACTGCCCTCTGTACACTTCCCTACATACTACTGACCTCTGTAGACTGCCCTAGATCCTACTGACCTCTGTACACTGCCCTACCTACTACTGACCTCTGTACACTGCCCTACCTACTACTGACCTCTGTACACTGCCCTACCTACTACTGACCTCTGTACACTTCCCTACCTACTACTGACCTCTGTACACTTCCCTACCTACTACTGTAGGGTGACCAGACATCCCCGTTTCAAGGGACAGTCCCCGGATTGAGGACACTGTCCCCGGACCAAGTCTGTCCCCGGTTTTGTCCCCGGATTGGATTTGAACAGGGGCTGGGGCAATTTCAAAGACAGTCAGTGCAGAATTAATAAAAAAAAAAATCAGAATTATACCCCCCCACTCCTACTAGCTTAGGGGGGTGTATTTTTTCCCCATTATCTGTTCCCCTTTCTGATGATCATGTGCTGGTCGGAGTGGAGGGAATATTTCTTCAGTTTCGGGTACATGCCCATCCAGCTCCTCTCGCATGTTCTTCTGCCTTGACTCAACAAGTCCCAGCCAGCCGCCTGCCTGCTAATCTCCTTGCTTTCCCTGGCAGGGTGATCTTCCTCCACACCCTACCCAATAGTAGCCGGGGCCCAGAGAGTAAGACTTAACAGGCTGTGAGGCGGGTGGTGGCAGCAGCAACGGGCAGAGAGTCGCTGATTGCCGCCATTACTAGTAAAAAAAACAAATATGTCCCCGGATTTCATTTTAAAAATCTGGTCACCTTATACTACTGACCTCTGTACACTGCCCTACATACAACTGACCTCTGTACACTTCCCTACATACTACTGAGCTCTGTACACTGCCCACATATCGTGTTTTACAACACACCACTGTGAACAAGCCCTAAAAAAATGCAGCGCACATATGTGAACAGTTAGATAGGATTTAAAGGGTTACAGTTGTCACATTATAACATTCTTCAATCAATTTTACATCTTTAATTTCTACTAGATAAAGTTAGAATGAAGAGACAGTCCTAAAATTTTGCACTGTAAAATAAACAGTGGCAATAATTCCGATATTTCCTCTGTGATAGGGTCACAAGGTGTTCAAGTCAATTTCCAGCCAAAGCTTATTTTTCGTAGCAGTTTTAGTGCTCAGTCAGACAGCACCTCTGGATCAAAAAAAGTGTCTATCCTGGAGCCAATGGCAGCTTAAGGCCCGTACACACGATTGGATATTCCGACAACAATTGTCCGACGGACGTGTTTTGTCGGATAATCCGACCGTCTGTATGCTTCATTGGATAATTGTTGTTGGAATTTCCGACAACAAATGTTGGCCGTGCATGCTCTTAAATTGTCCGACAACAAATGTGTTCCGTCTGAATTATCTGATCGTGTGTACACAAATCCGTCGGACTAAAATCCAAAGTACAAACACACATGCTCCAAACCAATGCTAAACATCAGACAACAATAGCAGAAGTTGCCCAAAGGGTGGCGGTAAAGAGCTGAAAAAACACGTAGTTTGAAGTATGTTGGCTGAAAATGTTCTGCCGTCTGTATGCAGAACAAGTTCACGGACAACGCCCTTTGGATAAAAATCCACGGATTTGTCCGATGGAAGTCCGATCGTGTGTATGAGGCTTTAGAAAAATTCTCCACTGTGGCAGGAAATAGCTTCTCTGACAGGTTCTCTTTATAATGCTTGCTTTTTGTAACCAGCTTCAGCAACATAATAAGATGTACAATAACGACATCTAGTGGACAGTAAATAAAACTGCAACTTCAAAAGTCTCTTAGGAAAAACTTATTTGTTTAGGGGTTCTAGCGAAACTACACGTCAGATGAAGCATTGTAAAACTCTGACATTCGCAGACTTGACTAGGCATGATGGGAATTGTAGTTCCTGAACAACTGGAGGGCCATAGTTTGGAGACCCCTGATAACCGCTAGACGCTCGGACTAGTTTTTATCGCTGATTGCCTTCCCATTGGGGAGACGTAGCCCTCTGTTTGCTCTGGCGGCCATTGTCACAGAGAAAGAAAATGATGGGAAATCCAAATTTTAGAGTCATACACAGAAGAAGAGGCAAAAGGGGAAATCTTCCAATGGAGACACCTGTTATGTGTTTCTGGGTCAGGAAGTGAAGGGAAATTGTCCCTATTGGTACACAGACCCCAAACAACCTGACAGGGGTTTTAACCTTTCCTGACTTTAAAACTGGCTTTGCAAATTATGGGTATATCTATCCTATACACCTGCCTATACTGCCTATTACAGCTTTCAGGCAGGATAACTCATGCAGGTTTGGTCTCTTGTCTGAATGCGCCTGAGCTCATCTCCGGAGTGTACTGTGCGGATCCCCACGGGCCTTCCTCTTCAGTCCATCCAAGGGGCTTGTGGAGGACATGATGTGGGATGGACTAGAGGGAAGGGCTGGCTAAGATTTGTCATAGAAGCTTCCCTGCACTGCTCTGTATCAGGAAATCACTTTTGTGCCCACCTGACCCACCCAGTGCTGTGCCCCCCTGGCCACCCAATGCTGTGCCCTCCTGACAACCCAGTGCTGTTCCCTCCTGACCCCCCAGTGCTGTTCTCTCCTGACCCCCCCGTGCTGTTCTCTCCTGACCCCCTCAGTAGTATGCCCTCCTGACCCACTAAGTGGTGTTCCCTCCTGACCCCCCTAAGTGGTGTTCCCTCCTGACCCCCCTAGTGGTGTGCCCTTCTTACCCCTCAGTGGTGTTCCCTCCTGACCCCCTAAGTGATGTTTCCTCCTGACCCCCTAAGCGGTGTTCCCTCCTGACCCCCTAAGCGGTGTTCCCTCCTGACCCCCCTAGTGGGTGCCCTACTGACCCCCAGTGGTGTGCCCTTCTGACCCCTCAGTAGTGTGCCCTCCTGATCCTCCCAGTGGTGTGCTATCCTGACCCCCATAATGGTGCATCCTCCTGACCTCCCAATTGGTGTGCCCCCTGACTCCCCCAATGATGTGCCCCCCTGACTCCCCCAGTGATGTGCCCTCCTGACCCCCCCCATTGGTGTGCCCCCGACCTCCTCAGTGGTATGCCCTCCTAACCCCCTCAGTGGTATGCCCTCCTGCGCCCCAGTCATGTGCCCTCCTGGCGCTCTAGTGGTGAACCCTCCTGACGCCATTTATGGTTGGGGTGGTTGCCATTTGTTTGTATAGTAAGTGTATATTTTTACTGTGATTTTAGTTTTACTATATATTTTTTTATGTTTTCCCCATGTTGTCCTTGTCCTATTGGGGGCTTCCTAGTTAACTTCTTAAAAAAAAAAAAACGGCTTTGCACCCCGGTGATCTTTGATCTTTTCCATGTTGTCCAGGTGGATCTCCACCTCTCAATGGTTGCCTACCCCTGATCTAGGGTATCAGCAACCCATAAAATAATTTTCTCGGGATTTCTTACTAAAACCAGTTTATTGGGGGTCAATAGGGAAAATTACCTTTACATTGGTGGCCAGTAGGAAGAATGTCAGCCTTAACCAGCTAAAGACAAGACAGCAAGACAGCTAAAAAAGGTAATTGGTGTTAGACTTGTGCACAACGGAAACATTTGTTTAGTTTTGGTTCGTTTCTTGTGCACAACGGAAAAATTTGTTTCGTTTCGGTTCATTTCGTTCCGGTCCTGTTGATTCGTAATCATTCGTAATTTTGCTAGACGGAATTATTCGCGTTCGGACTAATTCGTATTTTCGCAAGCGCCATTTTTCGTTGAATTTTTAGTTGATTTATAATTCGTACTTTCGGTAGGGTACATTGTTTTTCAATGATTCTGGACACAACTCCTACTTTCGTAACTTTTTTTGGGTTCGTTGATTCGTAATTTTCCGTGTCTCTCTCACAACGACGCTGCCTATTATGCCTAATGTGCTTCGAATGGATTTGTACTTTTCTAAATACATAGCGGTTATTTGTAACGATTCGAAATCTCGTATTTTACTTTCGTTTTTTACATGCGGCTATAGCCTCCGCCCCTGTACACCATTTTGAGGGGGTTCAGGACGGTGAGGGAGAAGCAGAGAGCAGAGCAGTGTTATTGTGCTTCGAATGGATTAGAAATCTCGTATTTTACTTTTGTTTTTTACATGCGGCTATCGCCTCCGCCCCTGTACACCATTTTGAGAGGGTTCAGCACGGTGAGGGAGAAGCAGAGAGCAGAGCAGAGTGTTATTGTGCTTCGTATGGATTCGTACATTCGTAACTTTTTTCATAACGAATTATGCCGAAGACATTCGGGCATTCGCTATTTGCGGTATAATTTATTTCGGATTCAGTTTTATTCGTAATTGCTTTGTTCGGAAATTCGAATGCTTCCGAATGTCCGAAAGTTGCTAAATTCGGACGAATTTCGATTCGTTAGAAACGAATTGCACAAGCCTAATTGGTGTCATGCTACTGGCTTTGCTGAGTTAAGTTGGTCCTGGAGCTAGGCAGGCACCATCAGATGGAGGTTAAAGTGGTTGTAAACCCACTTTATAAACAAACACCTACAGGTAAGCCTAGATTAAGGCTTACCTGTAGGTGCATGAAATATCTCCTTAACCTAAACGGTTAAGGAGATATTTGCATTTAAATGCGGCGACGCTGACGTCACGCGCATGCGCATGGGGTTAACCCCATTCACAAATTCGGCTAGGTCGCAACATTCGACGACGTAGCCGAATTCGATGGCTCACGCGCGCATGCGCGGAGTCACGTCTTCGCCGCTCCGGCCAATCACAGCGCCGGAGCGGCGCTGTGATTGGCTGCAGCGGCGATACCCGGAAGTAACCTTCCGGCTATCGCCGCAGCGATGGATGCGGCTGAAGAGGGAGACGAGGACGGCTTCGGGGGCCCCGATCTAAGGTAAGTGATGCATAATGAACTATTATGCTAGTCATAATAGCTCATTATGCCTTTCACTTACAGGTCGATGGGGGAAAAAAAAAAAAAATTGTGGGTTTCCAACCACTTTAATCATCTATAGCTCAAGGCAACCCTAGCAAGCTCTAGTCTAGAGAGTAATCAATAGTAAGAATGGCTGTAACAGAATATTAGATCCCTTTTAGGTTTTCACCAAACTTTTTCCAGCAAGTCGCGCCTGGCTACTCCTGCCCACTTGTTAGGTTGATATTTAGGGACGCAGGCTTGGCTAGTGGAGGTTGGGAGTTGATTCCAGGAAAGCTATCAAGATATAAGTAGCTAGGGAGTCACCTTTTGTCCTCAGCAGGCAACCTCTTTGTATAAGTCTAGTAATTCAGCTGACTCTGGAAGGAGAAGGAAAGCACATTAATACACACAATTTTCATGGTGCTGCATTTTTGTAGGGTAAGGAGACTGCTCAATACAAAGATGCTGGTTGTTAAAGGAGAAGTCCAGCCAAAGCTTGTTTGGCTGTACTTCTCCTATGGATCACAGGAGTGCAGTTCGTTTTGCACTCCTGTGTCCCATTTTCAGCAGAGAGCTGAAGTCCGCTCTCTGCTGACATCACAGAAGTCGGACCAGGCTCCGCATAATCACGACCATGGAAGTCGGGATCTGCCTAGATCCTTGGATCGACACCCGGCTCAGCCTCTCAGTGAGCCCATGAGAGCCTGGGCCAGCTGCTCCCACCCCCTCTCCAGCCCAGCGCTCCAATGAGCGAGGAGGGGGCAGAGCAGAAAGCCAGTGATTGATAGTCTGCAGCTCTCTGCTCGGGGAGCTGTGAGAACCGAGTGATTGGCAGTGTTCGATTGATCGGTTCTCAGTGGAGAGCCGGAAGGGGACAGATGCAGCATCGGAGCGATGCTGCATCCACCTAGGTAAGTATGAATAAAAAAAACACACCATACGTCTCTTTTAACCACTTCAATACCCAGCCATAGTCATATGACGTCCACAGATGGGATCTCCCATCCTGGGTGGGCGCCATATGACATCCTGGGCTTTGTGGGGGGATATCTAAATGATACCTGCAGCTAGAGGCATCATTCAGATATCCTTCTCTTCTGCCGGCGATTCTGTGCACGAAAAGAATGATCATAGCGGCAGTTCCACCGCTTGATCGTTCTTATAGGCAGCGGGAGGGGACATCCCCTCCTCCCGCCGCCATCCGGTGCTTCTCCGGGCTCTCCCGTGCCATCGGGGGCACGGAGAATTAATCGGCCGGCGTCGCATGAGGATCATAGAGATTTTCGGTGACCAGATGGTCACCAGTCATCTCTATGACCGTCGGAGGCCCGGGCGCGACGTTATGACGTCATGCCCGGGTACCCGGAAGTAAACAAAGCCGCGATTGCGGCTAGTAAGCATGAGATTTATTTGATTTATTTTTCCCGATCTCATGCTTTCCAGCCTGGAGGAGAGATGTGGGGTTTTATTGACCCTGTATCTCTCCATAAAGAGGACCTGTCACACACCATTCCTTGTAATAGGAATAAAAGTGATCAAATTTTATTTTTTTTTAAAAGTGTAAAAAAATAAAAATGAAAAGTAAAATAAAAAAATAAATAATAATAAAAAAAAAATTAAAACACCCCTGTCCCCGATAGCTCGCACTCATAAGCGAACGCACACGTAAGTCCCGCCCACACATGTAAACGCCGTTCAAACCACATATGTGAGGTATCGCCACGTGCGTTAGAGCGCGTGAAACAATTCTAGCACTAGACCTCCTCTGTAACTCTAAACTGGTAACCTGTAAAAATTTTCAAATGGAGATTTTTAAGTACCGAAGTTTGGCGCCATTCCATGAGTGTGCGCAATTTTAAAGCGTGACATGTTGGGTATCTATTCACTCGGCGTAACTTCATCTTTCATATTTTACAAAAAAATTGGGCTAACTTTACTGATGAAACCATTTTTTTTTCCCCAAAAAAGGCGTTTTAAAAATGATTGCGCAAATACCGTGCAAGATAAAAAGTTGCAATGACCGTCATTTTATTTCCTAGGGTGTCTGCTAAAAAAACATATATAATGTTTGGGGGTTCTGAGTAATTTTCTAGCAAAAGAATGATGATTTGTACATGTAGGAGAGAAGTGTCAGAATAGGCCCGGTATTGAGGTGGTATAAAAGCCCGGTATTAAAGTGGTTAAGGAGCCAGCACCCGTCGGCATCCTAACAACCAATGGCTTATTGCTGCTGTCAGCTGGGCATTCCCGGCTTTCAGCAGAAAGGCTCATGAGTCACTGGAACAGTTTCCGAAGCGGCTGGAGGGCATACCAACTTGCTAGGGTTTCTCTGGCTTATCGCTAACGGTTTGCCTGAGAATTGATCCGACGGTGCAGCAGGCTGCTCCCATAGGCAATAAAAGACTTAAAGGGGTTGTAAAGGTTTGTTTTTTATTTTCTAAATAGGTTCCTTTAAACTAGTGCATTGTTGGTTCACTTACCTTTTCCTTCGATTTCCCTTCTAAATATTTTTTTTCTTTGTTTTCTTTGTCTGAATTTCTCACTTCCTGTTCCTCCTCAGTAAGCTGTTCTGGCTGACTCGGATGATGGTGTGAAGTTTAGCAGAGGTGGGGGACTTGAGTCACATGACTTGACTTAAGTCAGACTTGAGTCACCTGTTTGAGGACTTGCGACTTGCTTGACAGAATTCAATAAATGACTCGACTTGACTTTGACTTGTCACTAATGACTTGCGACTTGACTTTGACTTGGGCTATATGACTTGCAATGACTTGGCACCACTAACGCTAACCGCAAGCCGCCGTCTGCCTACCTGATCAGCGTGTCATGCAGACAGATGGCGGCCAATGCAGTGTTCAAAAGCCGAGCCTCCTCGTCTGTGATAGGCGGAATGCTCAATTTCACAGCAGGCAGTGTTCAGCCTATCACGGACATCCTCTTATCCTTATCTGTGTTATGAGGATGAGCGGATGTTCGTGATAGGCGGAACACTGAATGCTGGGAAATTGAGTGTTCCGCCTATCACAGACGAGGAGGAGGCGCTGCTTTTGAATACTGGAATGGCCGCCGGGATGCCACCGATCAGGTACATGGCTGACGGGCACAGTGAAGCATGGGCACAGTGAGACACGGGCACAGTGAGACACGGGCACAGTGAGGCATTGGGCACAGTGAGACATGGGCACAGTGAGACATGGGCACAGTGAGGCATGGGCACAGTGAGACACGGGCATAGTGAGACACGGGCACAGTGAGGCATTGGGCACAGTGAAGCACAGGCACAGTGAGGCACGGGCACAGTGAAGCATGGGCACAGTGAAGCATGGGCACAGTGAAGCATGGACACAGTGAAGCATGGGCACAGTGAAGCATGGGCACAGTGAGGCATGGGCACAGTGAGGCACAGTGAGGCATGGGCTCATAACCAATATTATTTATTGTTATCCCTCCTATTATTTTTATACAGTATGGGGTAGATCAGTATTTTGACTTGATTTGTGACTTGACCAAAATAAATGACTTGACTTGACTTGCTTGACTTCTAGCAGGGACTCGACTTGACTTGCTTGCTTTTCGTCACAGTAACTTGGGACTTGCTTGAGACTTGAAGGTTAAGACTTGAGACTTGCTTGTGACTTGCACATGTGTGACCTTCTCCCATGTCTGAAGTTTAGTGAGGAGAAACAGGAAGTGAGAAATTCAGACAAAGAAAACAAACCTTAATGCCGCGTACACACGATCATTATTCACGGCGGTTAAAAAAACGCTGTGAATAATGTCATTTAAAACGGGGGAACAGCTTGTTCCCCACACATGGTTGTTTTTCACGTCATTTTTTCTCTTGACGAGAAAAACGACCGTCTGTGGGCTCCGCGGCAGTGTTTCCCTATGGGAAACACTGCCGCGGAAAACATGTCGAAAAAAATGACGAGAAAAATTAGAACATGTTCTAATTTTTAATGCCGTTTTTCTCGTCGAAAAAAACGACAGAAAGCCCACAGACTATCGTTTTTCTCGTTGAATGGGAAAAATGTTGTTTTTTTCAACGAGAAAAACGGCCGTGTGTACGCGGCATCAGAAGGCAAATCAAAGGAAAAGGTAAGTGAACCAACAATGCACTAGCTTAAAGGAACCTATTTAGAAAATAAAAAACAAACCTTTACAACCCCTTTAACACTCTTTGATCAACTCTATGGCCTTGGAGGACCTGAGCGACGTCATGACTTCACTTTCGGTCCAGCCTAGAGGTAATTTATTTAATTTTTTTATAAAGCGGAAGTTTAACTTTTTTTTTTCTTTTGTGATCTTTTTCTTTTTAACCACTTAAGCCCCAGACCAATATGCAGCATAAAGACCAGGCCCCTTTTTGCGATTCGGCACTGCGTCGCTTTAACTGACAATTGCGCGGTCTCGCGACGTGGCTCCCAAACAAAATTGACGTCCTTTTTTTCCCACAAATAGAGCTTTCTTTTGGTGGTATTTGATCACCTCTGCGGTTTTTATTTTTTGCGCTATAAACAACAAAAGAGCGACAATTTTGAAAAAAATTCAATATTTTTTACTTTTTGCTATAATAAATATCCCCAAAAAATATATAAAAAAACATATTTTTTCCTCAGTTTAGGCCGATACGTATTCTTCTACATATTTTTGGTAAAAAAAAATGCAATCGGCGTTTATTGATTGGTTTGCGCAAAAGTTATAGCGTTTACAAAATAAGGGATAGTTTTATGGCATTTTTATAAAAAAAAAGTTTACTAGTAATGGCGGTGATCAGCGATTTTTTTCGTGACTGCGACATTATGGCGGACACTTCGGACACTTTTGACACATTTTTGGGACCATTGTCATTTTTACAGCGATCAGTGCTATAAAAATACACTTGTTACTGTAAAAATTACATTGGCAGTGTTAACCACTAGGGGCGCTGAAGGGGTTAAGTGTGCCTAAGGGAGTGATTCTCACTGTTAGGGGGTGTGGCTACGAGTGACACGTCACCGATCTCCGCTCTGATTACAGAGAGCGGAGAGCGGTGACAGTGTCAGTAGGCGAGCGGGGAGATGTTTACACTAACATCTCCCTGCTCCATCCCTCCGTAAGACGATCGCGGGGATCCCCGCGGCGATCGAGTCCGCGGGACCCGCGGTCCGACTCATGGGGATGGCGGCAGGGTCGCGCGCGCGACCACATGGCAGGCAGTTAAAGGCGATGTACAGGTACGTGATTGTGCCTGTACGAGCCATTCTGCCGACGTATATATGCCGTGGGCGGTCGTTAAGTGGTTAAGGTATAGAAGAGATTTGAGGCCTAAACCCCAAATCCCACCATAAAGAGGACCTGTTATCCTTAATTCTATTACAAGCGATGTTTACATTCCTTGTAATAGGAATAAAAGTAATACAAAAATAAAATAAAGGGACAGTGTAACAATAAAATAAAATACAAATAAAAGTGCCCCATCCCTTAAGACCCTTGTCACGCACCCATATGTAAATGGTGTTCGCACCACACACGTGAGGTATCGCCGCGAACGTTAGAGTAAGAGCAATAATTCTAACACCAGGCCTCCTCGCTAACTCTTAACTGGTAAACTGTAAAGGTGTTTAAAACGTCGCCTATGGAAATTTTTAAGTACCGTAGTTTGACACCATTCCACGAGTGTGGGCAGTTTTAAAGCGTGACATGTTAGGTATCTATTTACTCGGCGTAACATCAACTTCACATTATACCAAAAATTGGGGCAAATATTGTGGGGGTTCTTCATTTTATTCCATAGGAACTCTGATTAAAAAAAATGTATAATGTTTCTAGCAAAAAATACTGATTTAACCACTTCTGGACCGCCAAACACCGATATACGTCGGCTGTTTGAAGAGGGATATCTTTGTTATGGCAGCAGTTAGCTACAATAACTCCGGTATCCTCTTCTGCAGCGGGCGGCTCGGATTCGCTGCGAGATCACTATTATCAGTGGCAGGAGAGGGCCCCCCCTCCCCCGCCTCTCTCCGGTGCCCTCCGCAGCGTAACAGAGCCGTTGGCAGCGGCAGAGGCGATCGGGTCCTTCTGATGGCTGGGTATGAAGACGAGTGAGGGGAAGATGGCCCCCACCCGTCTCCATACTATAGCAGGGCGGAAGCGACTCCAAAACGTCACTTCCGCCCATAGCTCTTAAACGGGCATTTAAAAAAAAAAATCAAATGACAATTTTTTTTATTGCATTTTAGTGTAAATATGAGATCTGAGGTCTTTTTGACCTGTCATGCTTTTTTTCTATTACAAGGGATGTTTACATTCCTTGTAATAGGAATAAAAGTGAAACAATTTTTAAAAAAAGAACTGTGTAAAAAATAAAAGTTAAAATAAATAAGGAAAAAAACTTTTTTTAAACGCTCCCCGTCCCGCCGAGCTCGCGTGCAGAAGCGAACACATACGTGAGCAGCGCCCACATATGAAAACAGTGTTTAAACCACATGTGAGGTATCGCCACGATCGGTGGAGCGAGAGCAATAATTCTAGACCTAGACTTCCTCTGTAACTCAAAAAATGCAACCTGTAGAATTTTTTAAACGTCGCCTATGGAGATTTTTAAGGGTAAAAGTTTGTCGCCATTCCACGAGCGGGCGCAATTTTGAAGCATGACATATTGGGTATCAATTTACTCGGCGTAACATCATCTTTTACAATATAAAAAAAAAATGGGCTAACTTTACTGATGTATTTTTCCCCAAAAAAGTGCGCTTGTAAGACCACTGCGCAAATGTGGTGTGACATAAAGTATTGCAACGACCGCCATTTTATTCTCTAGGGTGTTAGGAAAAAAATTTATAATGTTTGGGGGTTATAAGTATTTTTCTAGCAAAAAAAATGTTTTTTAACTTGTAAACAAGTGTCAGAAAGAGGCTCTGTCCTTAAGTGCATAGAAATTGGAATTGAATATTGCGCTAGTCTCAAACTAAATATCAAATATAAAAGGGTAGTGAAGCTGCTACATAAAATGTGACTAGTATTAGATGTATGTGAATAAGAATGTAGCGCTAAAATTGTAGGAGAGACCAAAGAATTGGCCTCAAAAGAAAGGATAAATGTGGGTAAAAAACAACAACAATAAAGTGAGTCCACAAAATGTCCATACACATATCCGTGATAGGAAACAACTGAAGCCACACGTGAAACAATATGGGTTATCACATAACTTCTGAAGGTGAAGAGAGGAGTGGTGTACCAAGCCCAATGCGTTTCGTACTAGAGTACTTCAACAGGGGCATCAATGCCCCTGTTGAAGTTCTCTAGTACGAAACGCGTCGGGCTTGGTACACCACTCTACTCACCGCCCTTTTTAATGTTTTATATTCATATGTGATCACTTTAATTTTGTCGGTTTTTCAATAAACCTGCATTGACCTGCACTATCGGAGCATTTCCTTCATTCTTTTTTCCATGGTTGGTCGATTGAGTTGAGGCTTTCAACTTATGTGCGACTGCTATTCCGGAAAGAACTTCTGGACTCAAGGCTGTTTCCTGTTCTATCTGATGATTATGGAGATCGTTGTTGAATCCTGAGTCTGCTTCCAAGTCGGGGAACCTGCTGGGGAGTTTTTATCTGGGATTCGTGCGATCCAGTCTCCAGACAAGCAGAAGGGAACTACCACTGAGTTTTCCAATGCCCTTTTGATCTGCCTAATCCGCAGATCCACCGGTTCCGGTAAGAGTATTCTACCGCTCTTCACCTTCAGAAGTTATGTGATGACCCATATTGTTTCACGTGTGGCTTCAGTTGTTTCCTATCACGGATATGTGTATGGACATTTTGTGGACTCACTTCAGTCCTTAAGTGGTTAAACTTATAAACAAAAAGTGAAAGAAAAAGCCTGGTCAGCAAGTGGTTAATGTTGGTTGCTTTTGGATAACTGTTGGTAAACTAAAAGAGTGTCTGATTGCCCAGACTAGATGCATCTCTTCCTGCATAAAACATACATTGCAAAGCACTAGCAGCAGATGTAACATTTAAGAATATCAAGTATTGGATGGGTCACAGGAGCCTACATGGATACAAAGTAGCGTTCCAGGATACAAGGCAGATTATCAGCACACCCAATAACTTTGTTTTTACTAAGGCCTCGTGTACACGGGACGTTAGAAAAAGCAAGCTGCAAAGCCACTACCAATGCCAGGAAAAAGCGGCTGTAAAAACGTGCTTTTAGTAGCTTTTGCATCTGCGTTAATGCGCGTCTAGCCGCGCTAGCTTTTAGCAGCGTTTCTCTGCCTCTATTCAAAATCAGTGGTTCCCTATGAGAGCCCATTGATTTGAACAGAAGTCGCACCACAAGTTGGATCATGATGATCCGACTTGCAGTGCGGCTTGTGCGCTGAGGATCTTGAAGGGGAACCCTTGCCAAAATGAAAAAAAAAAAAAATTGGCGTGGGGTTCCCCCCCCAAGAGCATACCAGTCCCTTATCAAAGCATGCAGCCCGGCAAGGTCAGGAAAAGGGGGGGGGCAAGCAGTTCCCCCCCCTTCTGGACCATACCAGGCCACATGCCCTCCACATGGGGAGTGGGTGCTTTGGGGAAGGGGGGGCTCTGCACCCCCCCACCCCAAAGCACCTTGTTCCCATGTTGATGGGGACAGGGGCCTCTTCCCGACAAATCTTGCAGTTTGTTGTCGGGGTCTGCGGGGCAGGGGGGTTATCGGAATCTGTAAGCCCCCTTTAACAAGGAGGGCCCCCAGATCCCGACCCCCAACCCTATGTGAATGAGTATGGGGTATATTGTACCCCTACCCATTCACCCCCAAAAAAGTGTCAAAAATAAAAACAATACACAGGTTTTTGATGGTTCTTAAAGTGTTACTAAACCCAGGGCCCTGCATTCACTATATCTGGTCTCCCACAGTACACAGAACATGGAAATGCAATTATTTTAGTAAATATAAACTGCTAAATACCCTTTTTATCATCAGCAGTATATAGCAGTCCTGTGACTTCTATCTGGTTAAAGTTTGTAGACAGAGTTTTCATTCTACTCTGATTGTCCTAATAGGCTGCAGGACCCTGACCCTCTGTCTGGACGGTGCTGATTGGCCCTGCACTGATCACATGCACCCTCCCAAGAAAAATAAACTCTAGCAATGCACACCAAACTGAGCATGTGCAGAGTGACTCCAGAGGCTCTGTCTAATCAGGAGATGGATTGGGGACATTGGAAGAAGGGGAGAATCAGAGAAGACAGGATTAAACAGGATTAACCCCTTAGGTTCCACAGTGAGTATAACAAGCATGCTTTACTGCATATACAGACTGATTTTACTGTTGTGGGTTTAGTAACACTTTAATAAACTTTTTTTCCCTGCCTTTGGGTTTCTTTTGTTAAAAGTAACCTTTGGCTGGTGAGGATCACACCTGAGAGATATGGTTTCCGGGGAGTCCGTGGCGTGTTTATTTAAAAGTTGGAGACTCACAAGAATTTGATCTTCTATTTTTGTGAAACATTTAATGATTATAGGTATTTATATCATGCAGACAATTTAAGTAATGCTTTACATATTATACATTCACATCAGTCCCTGCACTCAAGGAGCTTACAATCTAAGGTCCCAATCTCACACGTAGATACATGCGCGCTCATACTAGGGCCAATTTAGACAGGAGCCACTGAACCTACCAGCATGTCTGACAGCCAGTTGCTGGGACTGGCCAATTGCTACAGACAGAATACTCTAGATCCAGAAAGAGACAGGCAGAAGATGGCAGCAACCGATCGATGAGGGAGAATAAAGAAGGGGGCACAACAAGTGTAAACCTGCCATAACATCCAAGTTTGCTGTGTATACTTGCATATTATGGATAGAGCTGTTGGGGTGTCAAATGGATACAATTCTGCTTTTGTCCTTAAGGCCACTTTCACACTGGGGTGCTTTTCAGGCGCTTTTGGGCTAAAAATAGCGCCTGAAAAACACCTCCCCTGCAGCCCCAGTGTGAGAGCCCAAGTGCTTTCCCACTGGGGCGGCGGGCTTGCAGGATGGAAAAAAAAGGCCTGCAAGCAGCATCTTTGGGGCGTTACAGGAGTGAATACACCGCTCCTAAAACGGCCCTTCCAATGCCATTGAAATCAATGGCCAGTGCTGCGGAAGCGCCTGCAAAGCACTTCTGCAGCGGGGCTTTTGCTTTTAAACCCTTTTTCGGGCGTTAGTGGGGGTTAAAAGTGCCCCGCTAGCGGCCCAAAAGTGCCGCTAAAACAACGGTAAAGTGCTGCCAAAACTAGCGGTGCTTTACAGCCCCCCCTAGGGTTGCCACCTGTCCAGGATTCACCCGGACAGTTCGGGTTTGGAATCATGCGTCCGGGTTTCAGACTGCCTGAAACCCGGACACATTATTTAGACTGGACTATATCTTCCCAGCAGAGTTGCTGGCTGCAGTTATCTAAGCTGAGAGTGTCTGATACACTCTTTCACACTGCCCAAAGCCAGCACTAACAACCCCCCACCCCAAACACCCCTACCCCTCTGTGTCTGCCCACACTCCAATCCCTGGCACTGTGCCACAGAAAAAGAAAGTTTGGTCCGGAAATTTAAAGTCCAGCAGCCTCAGATACATCTGGATGAGAGGTGCTGACTGCCAAGGGGTGAGTGAGCTCACCATCCATCCCTGTCTGTGACTGAAGTCTCTCCCTTCTCTCTCCTGCCTCTAAGTAAGTACACTAAGGCAAATCAGGGTTCTCAGAGCACCCTTTACATTAGAGTTCCCCTTTACACCAGAGGCCACAGTGTTTCCCCTTGCATCAGAGTCTTCTCCGTACATCAAAGTTCTCAGTGTTCCCCCTTAAATCAGGGATCCCAGAGCATCCCTTATGTTAGAGGCCCCAGAGTTCTCCCTTACATCAGAGTCTGCAGAGTCCCCCCTTACAGTGAAAGGGAACTCTGCAAGTACAGATGTAAAAGGGGAACTCTGTGGACTCTGATGTAAAGGGGAACTCTTAATATTAACTTCATATGATTAAAAATGTTATTTTATAGCAAAATATATGTATAGCTTACACTATAAAAAAATTACTGTGCGCCGCTAAAGTGTTCAGGTTTGACTTAAAGAAAAGGTGGCAACCCTATCCAGTGTAAATATTAGGCCGCCAGTGCTATTAATTCAGGAATATACAGCACATGGCATTATGCATATTGTCCACTAGATGGCGCAATGCATGCATAATGTTGCTGCCTGGATGACTGTTTGTCTAGCTCTGCAGATATGAGAACATCCCAAATATTTCTGGAATGAGGGCAGTTCTGCTGTCACAAGCAAATACCTGCAAGCTGGTGGCTTTGTAATCTACTTTCATTGACTCTTCACAGGACACTAGAGAGGCTACATAAATACAGGTATCACCTGAACAAGACACAATGAATATCATTGCTGATCACACTTGAAAATGCCATTTGCCTGGTCATCACTGTCTAGACCTTTTCTTGCTGGGGCGGTGTGGTTCCAGCTTGGCAAAGATGCTATCTGGCAGTGGCTCTAACGTGGATGTTGGCCAGCTTCCTTGTCGCAGTGATATATATATATATATATATATATATATATATATATATATATATATTTATTTAACATCTGGCGTCAGTACTTTGTGAGCTGGAACAAGACTGCAGACGCAGACAGAATGCCACATCAGCACTCTTGACAGCCAGGCAACTAGCATTTTCAGAAGGTGGTCAGCAATGGTGGCTCAAAAATTTCCTACAGCACAGGTCCAATTCAACAGCTGGCCATTAGCTCAGTTGTTATATTAATCAGATAAGATTGGGGGGGGGGGGATTTTAGTGTATTTATAAAAATACGCTGAGCTATTCATCCTGTGAAACTGCATGTAAATTCTTTCAGTGTGAATGGGGGAAAAATCGAATGTTATTAGGCTATACTCTTTAGTTCGAACGTTCATTATAGCAAGAATGAGGAAAATACAGCTTTATGGCCACTAGATGGAACTGCTGATTCTAGAAAATTTGTATTTAATTTGACCTGGAGAGAGAATAGCCTAATAATTGTGCACTGTCATAAAAAAAAAAAAAAATACACCCACTTATTGTATAATGCTATTTAAATTACAAATACTGCTGTTATCCACCCACCCCTGCTGTGCTATATGGCTTCAAAAAGCATAAAAATGGTAAAAACATTTTGCATAATTGCTCCCCTTCCCTTTTAGAACCCAGTCAGCACATTATAAATGTATATAAGGAAAAAATACTGTATATACTCGAGTATAAGCTGACCCGAATATAAGCCGAGGCACCTAATTTTACCACAAAAAAAATGGGAAAACTTATTGACTTGAGTATAAGCCTAGGGTGGGAAATGCAGCAGCTACTGTGTGTGGAAAAGAGGGTCAACAATGCCCATCTGCAGCCTCACTGTGTGTGCCCATCTGCAGCCTCACTGTGCCCATCTGCAGCCTCACTGTGCCCATTTGTAGCCTCACTGTGCCCATCTGCAGCCTCACTGTGCCCATTTGCAGACTCACTGTGCCCATCTGCAGCCTCACTGTGCCCAACTGCAACCTCACTGTGCCCATTTGCAGCCTCACTGTGCCCATTTGCAGCCTCACTGTGCCCATCTGCAGCCTCACTGTGCCCATCTGCGGCCTCACTGTGCCCATCTGCAGCCTCACTGTGCCCATCTGCAGCCTCACTGTGCCCATCTGCAACCTCACTGTGCCCATCTGCAACCTCACTGTGCCCATTTGCAGCCTCACTGTGCTCATCTGCAGCCTCACTGTGCCCATCTGCAGCCTCACTGTGCCCATCTGCAGCCTCACTGTGCCCATCTGCAGCCTCACTGTGCCCATCTGCAGCCTCATGTACCTTTGATCTCCCGCTGTGTCGTGCAACTGCAGTCGGCGGTGTTCTGTCAAAAGTTCTCCAAGCGGGTGTACTGCGCATGCGCGAGCGCGTCCACGAGAACGTCTTTCTGCTGCATGTCGTCAACCCATCAAATACACGAGCTCCACTAGCCGCCGCACAGCGCCTGCGCGGCCCTCGTTTTAACGCACGATAATCCCTTATCAAACACCAAGAAAGACGTTCTCGGGGACGCGCTCGCGCATGCGCAGTACACCCGGTTGGACTACAGTTAAGACAGCATGACACAGCGGGAGACTCGAGTATAAGCCGAGGGGGGCTTTTTCAGCATTAACCAGCTCTTTTGCTAGTGGAGGGGCTGGTCTTCCCATCGCCGTCGCTGTCTTCTTCTCTCTTCTCCTCCTCGATGTTGACTCGTCACTTCCTCTCGCTGTAATACTGGCTGTTCGCTCCGCTCCGAATTAATATAGGCTTCTCATGACGTCACAGTCACATGCTCCCATGACGTCACAGTCACATGCTCTGGGGCCACCCGGAGCATGTGACTGTGACGTCATGAGAAGCCTATATTAATTCGGAGTGGAGCGAACAGCCAGTCTTACAGCGAGAGGAAGCGACGAGTCAACATCGAGGAGGAGAAGAGCGAAGAAGACGGCGACGGGAAGACCGGCCCCTCCACTAGCAAAAGAGCTGGAAGAAGATAGTGGAGGGGCCGGCAGAAGGACAACGGAGAGCCGGACGAGACGACGGGAAGACCGGGCCTCCGCTAGCAAAAGAGCTGGAAGAAGATAGCGGAGGCCCGGCGGAAGAAAGAACCGGAGAGAGAGAAGAACCGGAGAGCAGGAGAAGAAGGTGACGGAGAAGACCGGGCCCCGCTAGCAAAAGAGCTGGAAGAAGATAGCGGAGGCCCGGCGGAAGAAAGAACCGGAGAGCAGGAGAAGAACCGGAGAGCGGGAGAAGAAGGCGACGGAGAAGACCGGGCCCCGCTAGCAAAAGAGCTGGAAGAAGATAGCGGAGGCCCGGCAGAAGAAAGAACCGGAGAGCGCGGAGACCCCCGGAGCTGTGCAATAAATTAATTTAAAAAGCTGTGTTGTGTTTTTATTGCCATTTTTTCCACCAGGTGAATGGGTAGGGGTACGATGTACCCCATACTCATTCACATAGGGTGGGGGGCCGGGATCTGGGGGCCCCCTTATTAAAGGGGGCTCCCGGATTCCGATAAGCCCCCCGCCCGCAGACCCCGACAACCAACGGCCAGCGTTGTCGGGAAGAGGCCCTGTCCTCATCAACATGGGGGCTGGGTGCTTTGGGGTTGGGGGGGCCGCAGGTCGCCCCCCTGCCCCAGAGCACCAAACCCTCCATGTTGAGGGCATGCGGCCTGGTACGGTTCAGGAGGGAGGGGGGGCGCTCTCTCATCCCCCCCTCTTCCCCTGCGGCCTGCCAGGTTGCGTGCTCGGATAAAGGTCTGGTTTGGATCTTGGGGGGGACCCCCACGCCGTTTTTTTCGGCGTAGGGGTTCCCCTTCAAATCCAGACCAGACCCAAGGGCCTGGTATGCTCCTGGAGGGGGAACCCATGCCTGTTTTTTTATTTAAAATTTGGCCTGGAGTTCCCCCTCAAGAGCAGCACAGCACAAGTCGCATGCCAAAGTCGGATCACGCAAGACCGCGGTCCGACTTTGATCCGACTTCAATGATAGTCAATGGGCTGAAGTCGGATCAAAGTCGTACAGGGAGCATTTTCAAAGTCGGACCGACATGTGTCGGACCAGTTAAGACGGCTCCCATAGGGAAACATTGATTTTCACACGTCATGCGACATGAGCTCCCAATGTCGGAACGTTTGTCGCCCCAGTGTGAACCCGGCCTCAAGGGGGCTGAATACAAATACACGCCACACTTTTCACACATTTATTTGTAAAAAAAAAAAATTAAAACCATTTATAATTTTCGTTCCACTTCACAATTATGTGCCACTTTGTGTTGGTCTATCGCATAAAATCCCAATAAAATAGATTTACGTTTTTGGTTGTGACATGACAAAATGTGGAAAATTTCAGGGGGGGGGGTATGAATACTTTTTCAAGGCACTGTATCAGTTACATGGATGAGAAAAATCATTTAACACTGACAGGGGTACTTACAATGATTAACTTTATTTATGTAAAACCTTTATCCTAATAGGAAAAAACTGTTTATGCCCCGTACACACGATCGGTTTTCCCGTCGGAAAAAAGTTGGATGGTTTTTCCGATGGAATTTCCGCTCAAGCCTGCCTTGCATACACACAGTCACACAAAAGTTTGGTGAACTTTTGACTGCCAAGAACGCGTTGACATAAAAGACTATGATGAGCCGAGAAAATTAAGTTCTATGCTTCTGAGCATGTGCCGATTTGTTTCCGAGCATGCGTAGGAAATTCCGATCGGATTTTTTCCTGACGGCAAAATAGAGAGCCTGCTCTCTATCTTTTTCCAGCAGTTTTTCCGTTGGAAAAAGTCTGATGGATTCCCGACCAAAAGCTCTCATCTGACTTTTTCCCAAGGGAAAACCGATCGTATGTACGGGGAATTACTGTAATTAGTAGTGTGAGCTCATTTCCCCTGAAGAAGCCAATGTCTTGGCGAAACATGTAGGGATTATTTGACCTGTAAGCTCCAGTAGGCCATTAATACTCTGGCCAGTATTAAACATCATTTGTTTCTCCTTATTAGTTTTTTCTGCAATTGTTTTTTATGAGTATTAACTTCATGTAATAAACTAATGTCACATTTTTAAACATAATTGTTTTCTTTAGTTGGGCACCGCTATAATCCTCATTTCCTCTTCCAATTTTTCTAGTGTGAGCTGGAGTTTGGCTTCAATTTGTTAGTGTTTCTAAGCCTGCTAATACATTTACCACTCCCCTCTGCCCAGACTGACAATGCCGCTGTCCAAAGGTGCTCCCTGTGCTCCTTCATCCAGAGTGGAGGCACTCTAATACTGTGTTTTACTGGGCAGATCAGCAGGTGATAACAGAGGGGAAAAAAGGTTAAAACATAAAACGAATGCAGCATCTAATGATTGATAAGCTGCAATAAGTTACAATTTTTGTTTTGGGTTGAACCTAAAATTTGAACTTGGTACTTTATATATCACAAGGGACATCACTCTGCAGAAAATTCTAAACCCCGAAGGAGCCTCCAAATCAGGATTCCAGATGTTGCATTGTGTGTAATCGGAGAATGGCTGGAAAGGCGCATCCTCCTAACGTTCTCATAGAAATAATATAAAATTCCCATCCGGTGGATATTTCTGTACGGGGAGGGAGGATCCAGGTCACAGCTGCTTTCCTTTAGCTGACGGAGTGTAAGAGATTTCACATCTTGCATCATCTTCTCATGGATCCTTCTAGAAGGCTGCGGCCTCCGGGGGTTGGCGAGGTCTGCGCTGGAACCGCTGAAATCTCTGTTTCTGTACGGCGTCCTCGGAACGTTCAGTATAAGGACTGGAGCACACAATGAGGACATAAAGAGACCTTCTCAACTAGGGTGACCACGTGTCCCGGATTGCCCGGGACAGTCCCACATTTTTCAGGTCTGTCCCGGGCACATTCATTCCAGGACAATACAGTGTCCTGGAATGAAACTGACATAGCCACCCCCCGGGTCAATCTGATGCCCCCAAAAAAGGGCGCCACATCACCGCTTTACTCACTGACAGTACTTGTCCTGGCCAGGAAAGCCTGGAGGAGCAGAATCCCGCCCCCTGCTTGTGATTGGAGAAATCATAAATCCCGCCTCTTGTGTCCAATCACTGTGCTGGGATTCGTTACAGCACAAGCTGATTTTTGGGAAGGGAGGGTGTCCCTGAATGGTAGTTTGGAAATGTGGTCACCCTATTCTCAATGTATCTCCTTCCTGGAAGTTCTAGATATCCTTCTATGTCCTGCTGTACACTGAAATAAACCTACAAACTGCCCCCTAACAAGCAAAAATCCCCCCATGTCTATGTAAAGTACACCATATTGTCAAAAGTATTGGGACACCTGCCTTTACACACACATGAACTTTAATGGCATCCCAGTCTCAGTCCGTAGGGTTCAATATTGGTTTGGCCACCCTTTTCATCTATAACACCTTCAACTCTTCTGGGAAGGCTGTCCACAAGGTTTAGGAGTGTGTCTATGGGAAGGTTTGACCATTCTTCCAGAAGTGCATTTGTGAGGTCAGGCACTGATGTTGGAGGAGAAAGTCTCCGCTCCAATTCATCCCAAAGGTGTTCTATCAGGTTGAGGTCAGGACTCTGTGCAGGCCAGTCAAGGTCTTCCACCCCAAACTCGCTCATCCATGTCTTTATGGCCCTTGCTTTGTGCACTGGTGCGCAGTCATGTTGGAACAGGAAGGGGCCGTCTCCAAACTGGTAACACAAAGTTGGGAGAATGAAATTGTCCAAATTGTCTTTGTATGCTGACGCCTTAAGGCTGGGTTCACACCGTTGCCACATGCGGCTCACAGCAGGGGTGCGGTGCGTGCTGGTTCACTGTTTCAGGTCCGATTTCAGCCCGAATTTTGGGCTGAAATCGAACCTGAAACGCACCAAAAAAGGCACGCGTTTTTCCGGGAACACCGCACCGGACCCGCTGCAGAGATATGTGAACCGGCTCCATAGAGAGCCAGTCACATTCTCCTGCTATGCAAATTGAATGCGGGGAAACGAGCATTCAATTTGCATAGGTGTGAACACAGCCTCAGAGTTCCCTTCGCTGGATCTAAGGGACCAATCCCAACCCCTGAAAAACAACCCCACACCATAATCCCCCCTCCACCAAATGATTTGCACAACTGCACAAAGCAACGTCCGTTTAGACATGGATGAGCGAGTTTGCGGTGGAGGAACTTGACTGACCTCAACCTAAAAGAACACCTTTGGGATGAATTAGAGCGGAGACTGCGAGCCAGGCCTTCTCATCCAACATCAGTGCCTGACCTCACAAATGTGCTTCTGGAAGAATGGTCAAACATTCCCATAGACACTCCTAAACCTTGTGGACGGCCTTCCCAGAAGAGTTGAAGCTGTTATAGCTGCAAAGGGTGGGCCAACTCAATATTGAACCCTACGGACTAAGACTGGGATGCCATTAAAGTTTGTGTAAAGGCAGGCGTCCCAATACTTTTGAAAATATAGTGTATATCTAAGGGCCCGTTCACACCAGATACAGTGCAGTGCATTTTTTTCTGCATCAAAAATGCATGGACAGTAGATATTATAGGTTCCAATGGCCTAGTTCCCACCAGTGTGGTCAGTTCCAGTGCAGAAAAAAAGGAGAACATGCTGCATTTTTTTCTGCACAGAACTGTACTGGAACACAGCAAAAGGGATAAAAAAACTGCACTGGAACGCATTAAATACAGCAAAACAAGAATCTTTGGAAAAAAGAGGGGGAGAAATGCATTAAGAATGGATCAAAAATGCACCGTAACGCAGCAAAACGCGCATACTGCGTTTCTCTGGTGTGAACCAACCCTTAAGCCAAAAAACTTTCTTATAGCAGGGAAGGGTTGGAACTAGGGTGGTACCAATACTGATTTTTTTTTACCGTCGAGAACGAGTACCGATACTTTTGGTCAAGTGCTCACTGATACTGAGTACCTATACCTGAGCTCATACAAAGTAAATGGGCTCAAATCGCAATGCAAAGAGTCCCATGCAATTTGAACAGGAATGCGGTGTCCTAATCGCATGCAGTTTCCCGCACCGCATTAGTGTGAACCTAGGCTGAAATCACTATGACAAGCCTGGGTTCAATCAGGAGCGGTGCGGGAAACCGCATGCGATTAGGACAGGAATTGCACCCCAATCCTGTTCAAATCGAATGTGATTCTTTGCAGTGCAATTTGAGCCCATTCATTTTTTTTTGGGTATCGGGATCATTTTCACAAGTACACATGAAATTACTTGGTGTCGGTGCAACCCTAGTTGGAACCCTTTTAAGATTTTTTCTTTGTCTGTGTCCCCTTGGGGAGATTTCCCTTAACGGAGCCCCAGGTAGCAGTAAAGACCAGACAGGGGTTCAAACCTTTCCCCACTCCTTCCAAAAAAAATAAGTTTTGGCTGGACATACACAATAATGCCTGTGGCCAGTGACGGCCCATCCATTAGGGTCGCATGGGCGCCGCCCCCCTGTTTCCTGCCCCCTAATCTACATGCAGAGCGCCAGACTATGGATTCCAATGAGGGGATTGGAGCACGTGATTAGATCCAGAGGCTCTAATAGGCTTCAAAAATGGGTGGGCTCGGGACGCAGAGCACTGCGCTCCGAGACCAACCAATTGTGTGACAATAGCGACTGAATACTCGCTATTGCCACACTGATCCTCCTCCCCGACCAATCATGAAGCGGGACCTTGAGACCCGTCACCCGATTGGCTGAAAGGACAGGCAATCATATTGGACACCTAGGAGGAGATTTTTTATATGCCTTTGGAAAATATATTTAAATGATATTTTTGGAAAGCATTAACAAATATATGTTGAAATTACTTTTTTATGTGTTAAAAAAATCTGAAGAATATATTTAAAAAATATATTTTCCAATATATGTCTTTGGAAAATACTTTTAAATTATCTTTTTGGAATGCATTTACAAGTATATTTGAAAATATATGTTTAAATGCATTTTTTTTTAGATGTTCAAAAATATCTGGAAAATATATTAAAAAAAAAATATTTTCAAATATATGCCTTTGGAAAATATATTTGAATTTACATTTTTGGACTACATGAAAAAAGATATTAGCGTAGGCCAATATATTGTACATATATATATAAAATATATAATTTTTTTAAATAAATATATTGGAAATATATTTTTCTTCCATATGGGATTACAATGGTGTCATTGGGTAAAGGGCCCATATTACATTGGTGCAATTGGATGAAGGGCCCCTGTTCATTAATGTCATTGGGTGAAGAACCCTTATTCATTTGTATCATTGGGTGAAGGGCCCTTATTCATTGGTGTCATTGGGTGAAGGGCCCCTATTTACTGGTGTCATTGGGTGAAGGACCCCTATTCATTGTATCATTGGGTGAAGGGCCCTTATTCATTGGTGTCATTACGTGAAGGGCCCCTATTTACTGGTGTCATTGGGTGAAGGACCCCTATTCATTGGTGTCATTGGGTGAAGGGCCCCTATTCATTGGTGTCATTGGGTGAAGGGCCCCTATTCATTGGTGTCATTGGGTGAAGGGCCCCTATTCATTGGTGTCATTGGGTGAAGGGCCCCTATTCATTGGTGTCATTGGGTGAAGGGCCCCTATTCATTGGTGTCATTGGGTGAAGGGCCCCTATTCATTGGGTGAAGGGCCCCTATTCATTGGTGTCATTGAGTGAAGGGCCCCTATTCATTGGTATCATTGGGTGAAGGGCCCCTATTTACTGGTGTCATTGGGTGAAGGACCCCTATTCATTGGTTTCATTGGGTGAAGGGCCCCTATTCATTGGTATCATTGGGTGAAGGGCCCCTATTTACTGGTGTCATTGGGTGAAGGACCCCTATTCATTGGTATTATTGGGTGAAGGGCCCCTATTCATTGGTGTCATTGGGTGAAGGACCCCTATTCATTGGTGTCATTGGGTGAAGGGCCCCTATTCATTGGTGTCATTGGGTGAAGGGCCCCTATTCATTGGTGTCATTGGATGAAGGGCCCCTATTTACTGGTGTCATTGGGTAAAGGACCCCTATTCATTGGTGTCATTGGGTAAAGGACCCTTATTCATTGGTATCATTGGGTGAAGGGCCCCTATTTACTGGTGTCATTGGGTGAAGGACCCCTATTCATTGGTGTCGTTGGGTGAAGGGCCCCTATTCATTGGTGTCGTTGGGTGAAGGGTCCCTATTCATTGGGTAAAGGGCCCCTATTCATTGGTATCATTGGCTGAAGGACCCTTATTCATTGGTATCATTGGGTGAAGGACCCCATTCATGGACAAATCACCCGCTGAGGCTATTGTATTCTGACCGACAGTACCCATGGCAGAATACAGGGGGTGCTGCCGAGCAGTAGCTAAAGTTTGTTGGTTGCAGAGACCTGTTCATCTCTGTTCCAGTTCAGTTGTACACTTACAGTATTTCTCACCACCGCCACCATGTGACTGGACAGTGAAAGGAGAAGCAGCACACTGCTGAGCTCATCCGTCTGTCACTCTGCTTTCTCTCCTATCAGCAGCTCCTTGCACTTCACCACAAATGACTGGCTCCTTTTGCTGCTTCTTTCTTCCCCTCTATGAGCTCTGCTGTACAAAAAAAGCAACCACTGACCATCAATAAGATGGGTTCTTTTTCCAGTGATACCAATGAATAGGAGCCCTTCACCCAATGACACCAAAGAAATAGGTGTCTTTCACTTAATGACACCAATGGATAAGGGGCCCTTTACCCAATGACAGCAATGTTATAGGGGCCCTTCACTCAATGATGCCCATGTAACAGGGGTTCTTTACCCAATGACACCAATGTAATAGGGACCCTTCACCCAATTACAGCAATGAATAGGAGCCTTTTATCCAATGAATGGGTGAAGGACCCCTATTTGCTTGTATCATTGGGTGAAGGGCACCTATTCATTGGTGTCATTGGGTGAAGGACCCTTATTCATTGGTTTTATTGAGTGAAGGGCCTCTATTTACTGGTGTCATTGGGTGAAGGACCCCTATTCATTTGTATCATTGGGTGAAGGGCCCTTATTCGTTCGTGTCATTGGTGCCTTTACCCAGTGATACCATAAAATAGGGGCCCTTCCCCCAATAACACTAATGTAATAGGGGCCTTTCACCCAATGATACCAATGAATAGGGGCCCTTCACCCAATGGACACCAATATAATAGGGGCCCTTCACCCAATACCACAAATGTTAATAGGGGCCCTTCACCCAATGACACCAATGTTAATAGGGGCCCTTCACCCAATGACACCAATGTTAATAGGGGCCCTTCACCCAATGACACCAATGTTAATAGGGGCCCTTCACCCAATGACACCAATGTTAATAGGGGCCCTTCACCCAATGACACCAATGTTAATAGGGTCCCTTCACTCAATAACACCAATGTATTATGGGCCCTTCACCCAATAACACCAATGTAATAGGGGCTCTTCCCACTGAAGATCAGTGACTGATTGCAATTCTGTAATATCCACCTACCAATCACTGTAGGTAGAGTTTCCTGTAAAAGTAAAGGGTTGGCCCCTATTAGCACTTCCCAAACCCCCCTTTAGAAACAGCTTATGTTCCTGGGTTTAATGGGTTGGTAGTGATTATTTTCTGGCCATCAGACGGTGATGTTTGAGCAGTGGGCACGGAATTCTGCTGATCTGTGGAATGAAGTAAATATTGGTTTAGCTTGGTGTGGAATGTGGCGATTTCTCGGAGCGCTGAGTGTCCTATTATGTCCCACTTACCACCATGTGCCTGATGACTTGGCAGAGGCTGTTATGTAGAGTCACGTGTTGGATCACATAGAGACACAGGCGAGATCTGACCCGCTTCTGTCTGCAACAACACCACCGGGTGCCACCCAACTTAAAGTCTATCTAATGCCAAAACGTTTTGTTTAGTTATGGACAGCGGTACATAATTAGGTAAAAAAAAAACTCCAATCAATAATAAAAAAATGAAATAAATAGTAAACCTCTACATATAGTATATACTGTAGCCCTATACCCACAGTTGATTCAGAGGAAGGCAAAAACCCAATAAAGCACGATCCAATTGGCTCTGGTGGGGGAAAATAAAATCTTTCCTGATCACCTGAAGGCAATTGGATATCCCCTGAATCAACTACCCCTGCTTTTTCACAGCACGGTAGATGCACTTTTAAATGAACCTTCACTCTCCCCATCTACTGCTCTCTATTTTCTCGTCGGGATTCTTGTCGGGTTGTTTCCCGACGAGAAAACCGAGCGTGTGTGTACTTACCTGCCTCCATGGAAACCTGTGCATGCTCAAAATGACTTTGACGCATGCACGGTAGCTTCCAAGGCATAGGTAGGGTGAAGCAAGATGGCGGCAACGGCATCGAATGTGATGAGCGTCACCGCGTTCGTGCCATTCAAAAGAACGGCGGTTCTTTTGAATCGTACGTGTGTACACTCGGCCGGCAAGGAAACTTGTCAGGAATCTCGTCGGGAAAACCGACGGTTTTTTCCTGACGAGAATCTCGGCCGTGTGTACTAGGCTTCACAATCAGAACTTTTTAAATAATTTATTCACTTTTTACGTTTTTCAGGGAACCACACTTTCTGCAAACTTGCCTAGATGAAAATGAAGTATGCAATGTCTGCATCCTCCAAGAGCACGCTTCATGCATCCCAAAGAGGTTGCAGGGTATTCTACTGCGCATGTGCTGCGCTAGATCATCAGAGTGACTAACTGTATCTTCTAGATTCTTGCAGCTGGCCCCCTGATAAAGTGCCATGGGGGTATGAGTGCCATTAGAGAGCCAACTGCAAGAATCCAGAAGAGACATCCCATCAATGAGGTCCCAGAAGAAGATGGTGGCACAAGTTTTGCTGCAGTGGTGTAGTAGATCCCTAGAGAACACTGCTAGATGGCTGTGCATGGGACCATTAGGGGTGCCCGGGCGCCGCCCTCTCTATCTACGGCCACATCCTAATAAATGCTCTATGAACCACGGCCGCTATCCCCTATTCATTCGTCCAGCCCATTTAAGGACGCCGGGCGCATGAATTCCAGCAGCGGGGTTTTGTTTTGAAGCACCTGATTAGAGCCAGATGCTGCGTACACACGATTGGAATTTCCGTCGGAAAAACCTTGGATGTTTTTTCCGACGGAATTCCGCTCAAGCTTGGCTTGCATACACACGGTCCCACAAAAGTTCTCTGAACTTTCTACCGTCAAGAACGCGGTGACGTACAACACTACGACGAGCCGAGAAAATTAAGTTCAATGCTTCCGAGCATGCGTCAAATTGTTTCCGAGCATGCGTCGGAATTTTGCGCGTCGGAATTGCTACAGACGATCAGATTTTCCAATAGGAATTTTTTCCGTCTGAAAAATAGAGAACCTGCTCTCAAACTTTTGCTGGCGGAAATTCCGACAGAAAAAGTCAGATGGTGCCCACAAACGGTTGGAATTTCCGTTCAAAGGCTCACATCTGACTTTTTCCGACGGGAAATCCGATCGTGTGTACGCGGCAGGAGGCTCTAATAGGCTTCAATATAGGGTGAGCTCCTGCCACAGAGCATTGCTCCATGAGCCCACCCAGGTGTTGCAACAGCGAATAAATATTGGCTGTTGCAACACTGATCCTTCTCCTGGCCAATTGGGAAGTGGGTCTGATACCCGTCACCCGATTGGCTGAAAGGACAGGCGATCTTATTGGAGGCCTAGGAGGAGGGGAGGAGACGCACGGCGGAAGCGAGGAGAAGACACAGGAGTCGCTGCCCGATGCCCCGATCCCCGCCGCTGCCCGATATGCCTGCAGATGCCCGATCCTCACCGCTGCCCGCTGATGCCCGCCGCTGCCCAATGTGCCCGCTGATGTCCGATCCCCGCAGCTGCCCGATGTGCCCATAGTCTAGATGGGGTAAGTGCCAGTGGACTGCCAGATGGCGAGGGGGGGTGGTTTGAGGTGCCGCCAGGGACCAAACAAATTTCCTCTTTAAGGTTATTAGGTAATCAGGTTGATGAGTCACATGGTTTATTCCTTGATCCTCCACATCTTCCAGCTGCTACAAAACGACAGTTGATGTGAAACTTTACAGTCGATCCACATGCACACTGAAAGCTGCAAAGGTGACTATTGTTAAATTCTAAGAGATGACGCAGCATGCTTGGAAACCTCTATACCTGGGAGTACTGTGGAAGGTACGAGAGGAAGGTAAGTATGTGCTACTCACCCGCTCTGCTCAAAGGACCGGTTCACACCTGAATCGCACAGAAACTTGGTCAATGTTCCCTATGTGATTCCTGTGCAATTCAGTGTGGTGGGATTTTCAGTAAATTAATTTAAATGGTTTGAAATCGCACCGGATCGCACCTAAAGTAGCGCATGCACTACTTTTAAAAACGCACTTCAACCCGATCGCATGGTACTGCAGTACTGCGTTTTACAATCTGTGTTTGGAGCATCGTTAGGAATACATTGATAGCAGCAGCAGTAGGTCGCACACCCAGTGTGCTTTGAACGCAGTGTGGGAAACGTGCACAGAACATGCATTTTATGCACTGCGCTCCGGGGTAAACGAGCCCTCCAGCCCACTGCCCTGTGCAAAGTACAGGTTCACTACAATCGCCTACAGCCCAGGAACAAGCATGCAGCCAGTTAAGTTGTCCATATTCATTACATACAAAGACTTGCTCCGGAGACTCAGTGAGTCACCAGCCCCCCCCCCCCCCCCATCACATGATCTCATGATCCTTTCATTCTGGATAAAAGTCATTGTTTGTTGTGACACCGTTCTGTTTATCCAATAAGCATGCAGCTGTGTTTGTGCCAATTAAATTGAATTATTTGCAAAGTAAATTATTCTTGTCACTGGTAATTTAACGAGACCCAGTCACGCTCTTTTAAACAAAGACCAGGTGGATTAAACCCCAGTGTGCAGAGGACCAAAATGACAGGAGATCACCATAACAGAGAGCCACCATGGCAGGGGACCACCATGCAGGGCTGGGACAATGGGTGGGCAGAAGGGACAGCTTCCCTGGGCGCAACGGTTTACTACAGGGAAGGGGGCACCCTGACCCTAACCCTAAGAGAAGGGGGGGCACAATTTGGCATCTTTGCCCTTGGTGCTGGATGACCTTGTCCTGGCACTGCCACCATGACAGAGGGCCACCATGACAGAGGGCAAAAATTAAAGGGGACCACCATGACAGAGGGCCACCATGACAGAGGGCCACCATGACAGGGGGCCACCATGACAGGGGGCCACCATGACAGAGGGTCACCATGACAGGGGGTCACCATGACAGGGGGCTACCATGACAGGAGACCACCATAACAGAGGACCGCCATGACAGGGGACCACCATGACAGAAGTCCAACATGACAGGGGACCACCATGACAGAGGACCACCATGACAGGGGACCACCATGACAGGGGACCACCATGACAGGGGAAGACCATGACAGAGGATCACTATGATAAACAGGCAATTGGAATTTAAAAGAAGAAGCAGCAATGCATCCTCTGTGTAGCAGCCAGTAAGACATTGCCTCCTTGTCCGGCTTCAGTAAAAACTGAAATCTGGATTGTTGCCTTGGGTTACCACACACTGCACATCAGCATTGTTCTTTCCCTGCTGCTTACAGCAAATTCAATGAAGTTTTGTTTTAAATTGGATGTAAACCCACGTAGACGTAGGATACTTGCAACAGTCCGAGTACACACATCTAAAAAATTATTCTAGCTATTCTTGGGGTGTGTTGTGTGTGTGCACATGCCAATATACACATATTTATAATTAAAAATCTGCATTGCTATTTTACGCAGGTACCTGCATATACACACAAATATGTTTATATAGGCATGTGTTGTGCACACGTACAACACACCCCAAGAATAGCTAGAATCATTTTTTATACGTGTTTATGTTTACCCGTATGTGCAAATTCTCAGTAGTGCTAAACCTGTGCTTTACCAGGCTCAGTGTTAGGCCCCTTGCACATGGGGCAGTCTAGGAGCAGTGCGTCCTTCCTGGCATTTTAGAGTACTCAAGGGACAGTTGCAGCGTTCGACCCCGTTGCTGCTTCAGGCAACCTGTCAAAGTCTATGGCAGGCTGTATTGGACAGGATGCTATACAGAGTGGGACCTTACTAAGCTCCAGTATGAATACACCAGCCTCGGTGCTACCCATAGGCGTGCGCACAGGGTGTGCTGGATGTGCCTGGGCACACCCTAATCACCCTGTGCTATGCAGATTTCCCCTGCCGAACGCCCCTACCCCCGTGGCAGCTAAGGCTACAGAGAAAGGGACTGGGGAATCTCTGTCCTCAGTCCATTTCTTTGCAATTTCACCAAAGCCCCTCAATGGGGCACCTAACAAATTGTAAAAAAAAAAAAAATATTCTAAAATTAAAAAAAAAAAAAAAAAAAACAAAAAAAAAAAAAAAAAAAATGTAAAAAAAATACTGAAACCAATCTCATTCCCTACTGACAACATATACTACTCTACTGCGCATGTGTATTTGAGCTGCCCTCCGCCATGTATCCCTGAGTGCCGACTATGCCAGCCGCCTCAGTTGGCTTCATGGGTGGCATAATTTTGTAGCACCCTTGTCCTAAAACAGGGCTGCTAGTAAATTTAGTTGTGCTAGGTGGTAACTAGCCTGGCTAATTTGTAGTCTTTGATCAAATGGTTTTCTCCTAAGCTTGAGTTTAACTGTGATTTCTCTCTTCTGTCAATAGGTGGCACTGTTGCCTTTGGCATTAGAATAATTGATTACAGTGAATTCAGGTTATGAGTGACTATGCTTTTCTCAGCCAATCAGCTGGAGTTTCTTTGGACCCCTAAGGCTGCTGGGATAGTCTATTTATTTGGAGGGAGTCATGTGATCGGGGTTCTTTCCACCCAGGCTGCGGCCTGGGTGGGTATGTGTGGAGAAGTAGCAGAGGTGTCGGCCTGAAGCCTGGGGCCTAACCGCATGCAAAGAGGCTCAGCCCGAGGGGAGCCTGATTGTTGCCAGGGGGCAAGGGAGAGAAAGTTGCCAGAGGTACAACCACTCTTGTTGCCGAAGGCAGGTGTAAAGGGATTGCGTTCTGAAGGAGTACCAGAGGAGATGCTTCATCAGATGGGAACTGTGAAGTAAGTGAGAACGATTCAGGAGAGAACTCATCCAAGAAGTACAGTGGGTAGCTGTGAGTAAAGCTTGAGGGATCCAGCGGGTAGCTGTGAGTACGAGGAACCCAGTGGGTAGCTGTCGGTGAAATTGAAGAATACAGTGGGTAGCTGTGAGTTAAGCTTGAGAAGTCCAGCAGGTAGCTGTGAGCTAAGCTTGAGGATCTACAGTGATATACTGTGAGTAAAGTTGCTATAGGAGACAGCAGTTGCTACAAAATACAGATCGCTGCATTCAGCATTAAGGCCCTTTTCTGTATTGCTGTATGCCTAGTTCTATTTTTGTCCAAGGAGTCTGCCAAGTTGCTATTGCATTTGCCTAAGGGTGTCCTGTGTCCCACCGCTCTCTCCCCTGTTCCTGTTAAAAGAAATAAAACTCTCTTTGTTCATTTTTAAAAGTGACTGGCGCCCATCTTTCCACCTTGCACTACACCCACCATGCCTATTGACCTGCACCCTGAGGTGGAATGTCAGCCCTCTCTGACTCTGGGGGTCACCACCAGGTCTCTGGAGGTCGGGGAGAGTGTTACAATTGTTTAACCTAAAGCAGAGAGAACTGAACTCCACTATATTTCACTGAAGCAAAAATACTTACTTAGGTCCATTGGCATGCCTCCCAACTGGCACGGAGGCTCCTCCTTCCCGCACTCCCGCGAGACTATCAAGTTTCCCGCACAGCAGGAAACATGAACAGAAGAAGAGGAGCAGCAGCAGCAGCAGGTAAGAGCGCCCCCCACCCCCGCCCCCCCCCGCTCAACAACTCGAGTTGACAGGGGAGAGGGGACATCGGAATGTCCCGCGATGGGACTCTACAAAGTTGGGAGGTATGCATTGGTCTAATGGCCCTCGCTAGTGACGGTATCTTCTCCCCAGCTTCTTTTGGGTGCCAGTCTTTGGCTGTCTTGGTTTCCTGGTGCGTGATGACGTCACTGCTGCACGTGCACAGGAAGTGAGGTCATCTCAGCACACAGGGGATGCATATGAGCAGTGTACCAACTACAGAGCATAGTGAACAGGCAGGTAGGTTTCTTTTATTGAATGCCTCTTCTGCAATAAAGAGCCTGCTTCTCACAATATTTCTTATGCCTTAGTTCCACTTTAACTGAGGACTGTCGATGACAGTTTGGTCAGCGTGCAGGGAGCGCACTCTCAATCCATATCCCTCCTGGAAGCAGATGCTGGGAAGTAATACTCACTTTTCTTGCTTCTCTGTAGATGCGTTGTGGTCAAGCAAAGTACATTTGACACTGGTGTGTAGCACCCCTCCTAAATGGAACAACAATTTGAATAGAAAATCACAGCCCACTACTAAGTGACTGAAGGTGGGGGGAGAGGGTCTGAGCGAAGAGCAGCCATCCCAAATGGTAAAAGTATTCTATATGATGACGTGTAGCAGCATGCGTATATACAAAGGCCCTATTGGATTAAGTGTAGGCCTGACACATAGGCAGCCCTCCTCCCCTTCCAGCATCGCATTCACGTGCAGACACTAATGTAGTGTCTTCTCCTGCAGACCTGACACAGGGGAGTCGGGGGATCCAGATGGTCCCAGAGCTCAGATGTATATATTAGACCTCTGACGGGTTAGCCCCCCATATAAATTTTTTTTTTTTTTTTAATGCAGTTTGTTAGATCAACCGTTGTTTGCGTTAGATCTCCATACCTCCCAACTGGCACGGATTCTGCGGGTTTTACCTCAACAACTTTTTTGTTTGGGGACGATTTTTTTTACATGTCCCGCGGCACCCCCCATGCCCCCCCCCCCCGGTCAACAACTTTGATTAGCAGGGGAGAGGGGAGATCTGAATGTCCCACGGTGGGACTTTTGAACCACCCGTCATCAGCCCCCCCTTATCAAAAAATTTACCAAACAGCTATTTTGGAAGCTATTTGTTAGATCCGGTAAGATCAACTGGTTTTAACGTTAGATCTCACATAATTTCAGAGATATTCCACATAAAAATAGAGATATTAGGTGGTACCAAAATAGCTAACTTTTTAATACGGGGGGGCTGATGACGGGGTAGCCCCCCCCCTCCCCAGCAAATAACTGTTAATATTGCTTCTTCTGTGTGAGATCTAACGCAAACAACGGCTGATCTAACCTGATCTAACAAAGATCTAACAAACTGCATAAAAAAAATTCAGTTTTTTTTATATGGGTGGGCTAACCCGTCAGAGGTATATATTAGTCTTCCCTGGATAACTTTTATATATATTGTCCTCCCATCTTCCCTGCAAATCCCAATATAAAAGCATAACCCACCAACCACAGCCATTATTCCCAGTAAAACAACCAGGAAAAAGCAGATGAAATCTTCCACTGTAATGGGGACCTGTTATTTGTGATCCTAAACTACTAGATATTTTTTATTTATCTATTCCAGAACACTAACATGGAAATTATCTGTGCACATTTACTTCACAGATAATAAAGTCACCATTTTACAATCTGCATTTATTTTTTTTTGCTTTTTTTGCCTAAAGCACACACATTATCAAATAAAGTGGTTTTAGAGGCTCAAGGGTTTTTACCTTCATGCAGTCTATGCCCGAAGCAAAAAAAACTTCTTTGTGCAGCATCCCCCCCCCCAATACTCATCTGAGCCCCCTCTCGATCCAGTGATGAGCACGAGAGCTGGGCTTCTCCCGGGTCTCTCATTCCATTGGCTCCTGCTACTATCAATTACTGCCAGTGAGCCAATTAGGAGAAAGCCGGGGGCAGGGCAGAGCCGAGCCCAGCTCCGTGTGTCTTATGGATGCACAGAGTGGGGCTCGGGAGTAAGCACACACCAGTACCCCCAGAGCAAGTGGCTTGCTATTGGGGGCACTAGCTGAAGAGGAGGAGCCAGGAGCGCTGGCAGCAGTGGCGGTCGGTCGCACTTACCCCATTGCGGCTTCCCATATTAGAGGCTGCAGATGGGCAATAAACAGGCTGCAATGATGGGCATATTAGAGGCTGCAGGTGGGCACTAAGCAGGCTGCAATGATGGGCATGTTAGAGGCTGCAAATGGGCATATTAGAGGCTGCAGATGGGCACTAAGCAGGCTGCAATGATGGGCATATTAGATGCTGCAGGTGGGCACTAAGCAGGCTGCAATGATGGGTATATTAGAGGCTGCAGATAGGCACTGATCGGGCTGCATTGATGGGCACTGGTGAGGCTGCATTGATGGGCACTGGTGAGGCTGCATTGATGGGCACTGATAAGACTGCATTGATGGGAACTGGTGAGGCTGCAGATGGGCACTGATAAGGTTGCATTGATGGGAACTGGTGAGGCTGCAGATGGGCACTGATAAGGCTGCATTGATGGGCACTGATCAGGCTGCATTGGTAGGCACTGGTGAGGCTGCAGATGGGCACTGATTAGGTTGCATTGATGGGCACTGACCCTTATTTTGCTTCAAAGTTCTTGATTTAAAATGTAAGCTTTTTTCCTGAAACTTCACTCTTAAAGTTAGGGTGCGTGTTATACGCCGATAAGTACGGTAATTGTTGGTGCTCTATAAATACCTGAAATACTCACCTTACAAACTCAACAATTTGTGTAGAACAGCAGAAAAACATTTTACTGTGATCTTTTCTTTATCTGATTTTCACACACACTATGACATGATAGACCAAACAACGTTCATAGATCAGTCCAAACCATTTCCCGTCGAATGATAAAATATCGTCCTCTCATATCTCCCATCTATGTGCTGAGATCACACCAATGGGAAAAAGTCTCCTGTAGTAACTTGGTATTAGATAACACAGCCTTGTTATGTCTGCCCACCGGACCCCCGGACACCCCGTCCCCCATGAATGAGCTGCATTGATGGGCTCTGGTGGTACACAGTGGCTTCTGATTGGGGAGGAAATCCTTGCTCCAGCCATCGTCTTCTAGATTTTTCTCAGAGAACACTCCAGCAGACGGGGAGAGGGTGAGTGTGGAGGGAAGTCACGGCAAGTCGTGACCTGTGAGTATCCTGAAAGGACTCGTAAAACTATAATAAGTAAAAAACATGTTACTTTTCCCCCTTTTCTTGTAACAGCTGTATATATTATTCCGTCACCACACACTGCAATTGTCATATTCCTAAAATTAGAATATACAAAATTTGCAGATAATTACAAAAACAAAATAGCAGAAAACAGGCTTTTATCTAAAGCTAGATTCACATCTCTGCATTTTTATTTGCGTGTTTGTAGATCTGCAGAAACAAACTACAACTACTACATTATTTCCTATGGGTCCTGTTCATATTCAATGCAATTTTTGGAAAAAGGTGCAGGGACTTTTCACACGCAGCATAGTGCATCACAGGGGACCCACCCTCGAAATGCGTCAGCCATTGGAAGTGTCTTCCCTATGCTGGGATTGGCACAGTGGACCAGAGTGTGCGAGTCATTGTAGATATTGATGAGCTCGATATCATGTTCTGTTTGTGCGTAATTGTTTTATTTCTTCAATAAAAAGATTATTTAAGGTAATGTGTAAGGTTCTTGCGCCCTCTGTTTTTCTGTACTTCCAGTGTTCTTTTTGGGCTTCCCCAGTCCTCAGGGGGCTGCAAAGTCTTGCCTAGCTTTAAAATGTAGAAGACCTAAGGTCCTCCACTGCTGGAGTATTCTCCTTGAGCGCAGGAGGTTGTTCGTTTTGTTTGTATAACATCTGAAGCAGACTGCAGGACAGCCTGTTCTTCTAAAAAACAACAGACTCCCTGACTGGATCACAAGGCGAAACTAAAGGAAAGAAATCTTAAAAAAAGAAAACCTAATGCAGCTATCACATCCAGCAACTGCTAATCTGCAATATAATAAATGTTTACTTTTTTGGTCATGCAACACTTTACCCAAATTTATTTTTTTATCTTTTTCTTCACACAAATAGAGATTTCTTTTGGTGGTATTTAATCACTGCTGAGATTTAAAATAAATAAATAAAAAACGACCTTAAAAAATTTGAAAAAAAATATGTTTTTCTTATCTTCTGTCAATAACTTTTGTAAATAAGTAATTTTTCTTCCTTCACTGATGTGCGCTAATGAGGCGGCACTTATGGGCACTGATGAGGAGGCACTAATATGCTGCACTGATGGGCACTGATAGGTGTCACTGATATGCGGCACTGGTGGGCACTGATGGGCGGTACTGATGTGAGGCACTGATGGGCATTCATGGGAAGCACTGAAGAGCACTGATGGGCTGACTGGCATCACTTATGGACACTGATGGTGGGGTAATCAGTGAAGTGTAGTGGGTGGCGGGGTAATCAGTGTAGTGTAGTGGGTGGTGGGGTAATCAGTGTAGTGTAGTGGGTGGCGGGGTAATCAGTGTAGTGTAGTGGGTGGTGGGGTAATCAGTGTAGTGTAGTGGGTGGTGGGGTAATCAGTGTAGTGTAGTGGGTGGTGGGGTAATCAATGTAGTGTAGTGGGTGGTGTGGTAATCAATGTAGTGTAGTGGGTGGTGGGGTAATCAGTGTAGTGTACTGCATAGTGTGGTAATCAGTGTAGTGGGTGGTGTGGTAATCAGTGTAGTGCGTGTTGTAGTAATCAGTGTAGTGTAATCAGTGTAGTGGATGGTGTGGTAATCAGTGTAGTGGATGGTGTGGTAATCAGTGTAGTGTAATCAGTGTAGTGGATGGTGTGGTAATCAGTGTAGTGTAGTGGATGGTGTGGTAATCAGTGTAGTGCGTGTTGTAGTAATCAGTGTAGTGTAGTGGGTGGTGTAGTAATCAGTGTAGTGAGTGTTGTAGTGGACAGGTAGGTCAATGTACTGGTCAGTATAGGAATCAGGTAGGTCAGTGTAGTGGTCAGTGTAGTAATCAGGCTGGTAAGTACTATTGTAGGAAGGGAAGGGACTCAGGGAGTGCTAAAAGTCCATAGGTTAGGGGGCACAAATTTCTTGCCTTGCACCGGACGTTGACAACCCACGCTACGCCACTGCTGCTGGGGAGGCACCTGATGCAAGGACGGACTCTGCTGGGGAGGCACCTGATGCAAGGACGGACTCTGCTGGGGAGGCACCTGATGCAAGGACGGACTCTGCTGGGGGCACCTGATGGCATCTGGTGGCAGGTAACACGCTGAGGGCTTCCACTGATTCGGCATTATGATGAGTTGAATGATTTAATTCTATATTACAATGTAATAATAGAAATAATGCGCTTCAATGACCCTGACACCATAACACGATGGTGCCGGAATGTTTGAAGCGCTAACCCCAAGTGTTTGGAGTATCTTTATCTGCTGATTTGTTAAACTTTCTGGAATACACATTTCTATTGTGGTGTAGAATCTGGGTCTTTCTTTGTTTCTTTCTTTCTCTCCATCCCTCATTCATCTCAGACTCTAACCACACCCCCTTCTGAGCCACGCCCATTTTTGAGTAAACCACGCCCATTTTCCGCTTCGCAGGCTGCATTTTTCTATTTACCCATGCCACGCCTACAAACGAATGCCCCACCCCCTAATTATAGCAAGGCTCCCCCTACATGCAAAAAAGTGTCCCGGAATTTTTTTTCACAATGTTGGCAACTATGCTGTAGGCCATTTACATAACTTTGGAAAAGTGACTGGAATACTCCCAGGAGGTTGCTAAGTGAGGCCTAGTCATTACTGCTCACCTCCACCATCACAGGAGTGAGCTCTTTCTCTGATTTAACCACTTCCATACCGGGCATTTTCACCCCCTTCCTGCCCAGACCAATTTTTAGTTTTCAGCGCTGTTGCACTTTGAATGACAATTGCGCGGTCATGCAACACTGTACCCAAATGAAATCTTTGTGTTTTTTTTCCCCCCACAAATAGAGCTTTTGTTTGGTGGTATTTGATCATCTCTGCGGTTTTTATTTTTTGCGCTATAAACAAAAGAAGAGCGCCAATTTTGAAAAGAACACAATATTTTTTCATTTTTGATTTAATAAATATCACAATTTTTTTGTTAATTTTCCTCAGTTTAGACCGATATGTATTCTTCTAGATATTTTTGGTTAAAAAAAAAATATCACAATAAGCGTATATTGATTGGTTTGCGCAAAAGTTATAGCGTTTACAAAATAGGGGATAGATTTATGGCATTTTTTTTTTTTTTTACTAGTAATAGCGGCGATCTGCGATTTTTATTGTGACCGTGACATTGCGGCGGACACATCGGACACTTTTGACACGTTTTTGGGACCATTCACATTTATACAGCGATTAGTGCTATAAAACTGCACTGATTACTGTGTAAATGTGACTGGCAGGGAAGGGGTTAACACTAGGGGGCGCTGAAGGGGTTAATATGTTCCCTATTGAGTGATTCTAACTGTAGGGGGAGGGGACTCACAAGGGGAGGAGACCTATGTGTGTTCCTCTGTACTGGTAACACACATCGGTCTCCTCACCTCTGACAGGAGGTGGATCTGTGCGTTTACACACACAGATCCACACTCCTGCTGTGATCGCGGGTGCCCGGCGGACATCGCGGCGCACCGGGTCACGCACGCGCTCCCTAGATGGCCGGGAAAAAAGGACGTCATATGACGCCCGCCCGGAGGGAGGGTTCCTTTCGGCGTCATATGACTATGGCCCGGTACGGAAGGGGTTAATCCCCCTCACATACTCTCTCTCTCTCCTATGATGCAGTAGCTCAGCGTTGGAGAGCTCACTCCTGTGATGGTGGAGGTGAGCAGGGATGACTAGGCCTCATTTAGCAACGTCCTGGGAGTATTCCAGTCAGGCTTCATAAGGTATGTAAATGGCCTTCACCACCAGCAGTGGTTCTCAACTCCTGTCCTCAGGACCCACTAACAGGCCAGAAGTATTACTTTGGGAGATACAGACTAGAATACTGCAATCACTGAGCAGCAAGTGATATCATCACCTGTGATGTATTTCAGTTATCTTGCAAACCTGGCCTGTTAAGCCCCATACACACGGTCGGACCTCCATCGGACTTTTCCGTGGATTTTTGTCTGAACGGAGTTGGTCGGGCACACCCATAGCATACACACGCTCTGACTTTTCTGCAAACTTTCCCAAAACTTTTTGCAACATCACGTGGTTTTTCTGCTCTTTTCTGCTCTTTACCGCCACCCTTTGGTCAACTTCTGCTATTGTTGGTTGATTTTAACATTAGTTGTTTTGTCCATCGGACAAAAGTCCGATGGTTTTCTGTACACACGGTCGGACTTTGCTCCATCGGACTTTTGTTGGGCAAAAGTTTGTCCGTTTGTAGACCCAACTTTTGTCCGATGAAAACAAGGAAAAAGCAAAAAAAGTTTGTCCGATGGAGCGTACACACGGTCGGATTGTTGGTCCAACTTGCTCAAAATGAACAAAAGTCTGATGGATTTCTGTACACACGGTCGGACTTTGCTCCATCGGACTTTTGTTGCCAAAAAGTTTGTCCCTTTGCAGAGTGAACTTTTGTCCGATGAAAACCAAAAAAGTTTGTCCGATGGAGCGTACACACGGTCGGATTTTTTGTCAAACTTGCTCATTTTGAAGTTTGTTGGCCAAAAGTCCGACCGTGTGTACGGGGCTTTAGTGGGTCCTGAGGACAGGAGTCGAGAACCACAAGGCCTTTATTCAACTTTAGTCAGAGCTGAGCCGTTTGTTTTTATCTACAGATGCCCCTTATCTGCATAGGCAGGTTTGTGGTAAAGGTGAACTATCCCTAAAACTTTTCATACAATAAAATAAAGATGGTGGGTGGGGGTGGGGGTTTGTCTGTTGCCTGAACATTGTGGAGCTAAAAATGGTCTCCTTTATTGAGTGTGAGTTTCGTCAACTGCGTCTTTCTATTTATTTTTTCATTCTACAGGCGATAATGGAAAAGGTAATGGAATGCCAAGTACATATCATGACGACTTTACCATACTAGTATCTATACTTCACAGAGAGAACTGCACTCCATCCATCCCTGGGCTGTCTGATGGTGGAGAACTTGTGGCATGTGGGGGGGAGGAGGAGGAGGAGGAGGAGGATTTGGAGAGGGAGCAGAGAGAGAATTCTTGCTGCATCCCACATGGCTGCATAGAAAGACAACGTGGCAGGGTGGGGGAGGAGGAGAGGGCCGAAAACTTCCAGAAATCTTCCATTAACCCTACACATCTGCAAGGAGAAACCTTCCAGAAGATTGCTCTACTGCTAGAAAATCCATTGATTGTGTTTCACACATATAATGCTATTGTATTGCTATTTGGTTGCTCATAATAACACGTATTAAAAACCAATCACTGGGGACTGCTAAATAAGAGTCCCTTCCCCGCACCCTCCAATGCCGTAACTCACCTTCAGTGTAAAAACATACCTATGCATCTTTACCCCAATGTGTTTTTAACTGAAACGCGTTGTTGCGCATTTTCAAAGTGCAATGCACTGTTTCGACATTGTAGTGCCATTCGTCTTGCACATGAGCAGAATTAAAGGCACTCAACCTATCTCTCTAATGGGCAAGGTCCTTAAATGGCATCACGCCAGTCTTCGGGCATCTCCATTAGCTGGCATAGAATGACGTAACTCCTGCGCATGCGCAGATGTGGGTCATACCGGCACACGGGGACAATGCCAGCAGTGCAACTCAGTTTACATGTTGCAGAAGACTGTGAGCAGATAGGTAGGTGTCATTTATGCTGGTTACTGCGTTCAGCTCCCATCAGGAACACAAGCTGCATGGAGTTTGTACATTCTACCTATATGTATGTTTATCCTCCAGGTGTTTTGCTTTTCTCCCGCAATCTAAAGTTATACTGGTAGGTTAATCCTTAGTTCACACCTGTGCAGTTTTTAGTGCATTTTACAGAAACGCACTACAGTCCATTCAACGTGGTTTCCTGTGGATCAAGTTCACATCTGTGCGTTTCCATCTGACATCCTTCAATATCTATAGAGCCAGAAGAAAGTTATGGGGGGTAAGAATACAGCCGACTGGGGTGGCTGTCAGAATACAATAGGCGACGTGCAATATTTGTCCATCTGTGTAGCCCACAGGCTGAGTAAAAAAATCTGTATATGGCCAACTTAAGACTGTAAGCTCCTTTGGTGCAGAGACTAGTTCTATACAAGTGTAGCGGGGCTTTAAAATCTAAGGGAATGTTTGAGTGGTAGTTGTACTCAAACACACTATTTGATAGGGTTCTGTAAAACCATTCTTTTACTACAGGTGGGATGCTGGTGTGTAGTTCCCTGTGGCCTGTTGATGGCGCTTCCGTCGGAGGCCAGGGTTGAACCGCTGGTACAGTGCTGCGCCTTGGATGTCCCCTCTTGGTGGTGGTGTGGTGGGCGTGTCGGCCTGCTGTGCATGCCAGGAGAGGACATAAAAGGGGCAGACCCTGTCTGTAGGGGACGAGTTCCCGGGGGTCCGACCCCGGGAGTGTGTGGTTCTGTTCGTGGCCACCCCAGGCACCTTTAGCCATGGGGTGGAGTTCCTGGTCCGGTACACTGGCGGATCAGTCCCAGGCACCTTTAGCCCTGGGGCTGCAACTGAAGGCCTTGGGTCCAGCACCTTCGGCTGGAGCCCACAGAGGGAGGAGGAATCCCAGGGTTCTGCCTTGCGAGGAGACCCGTATCTAGAAGAGGAGGCCAGGGGAGGACCGTTCCGAGGGACTGGTGAGAGATCACAGTGAAGGAAGGGGCCCGGTAACTCTCTGGAGGGATGTCATCTTTCTGTTAGAGGCCTAGTACCAGAACCGTCGTTCACCAGGTCTGTGGCAGAGACCTAATGTCCATCAGGTCTGTGGCAGAGACCTAATGTCCATCAGGTCTGTGGCAGGGATCTAACGTTCACCAGATCTGTGGCAGAGTTTGTGCAGAGACTGTGTGTATAATCTAATTCGAGCATCACTCCGGCTGCTAGGATCCACTCTAATGGGAGACTATCCGGATGAGCTGAGACTACCTGAAGATATGGGTAGTGAATACGTATTCGTTTGTGCCTGGACCTACTCCAACACCTCTTGCTGTCCTGATCTTCCTCCAACCTATCCTATTTAAATGACTATGCATAAGAGAAAAATAAACTCTACGTTGGAGTTGCAATTGGTGTGGACCTTGGAGTTATTGGGGAATAGAGACTTGTCTTTATTGCAGTGAAGACGGGAACCATTCTCTGGAGAACCTGACCATAGAGACCCAGGTACATTACACCGCTCAACCTCTTCACACAGGAGGGTACGGGCATGTGGCATGGTGTGCCCCTTTTCCTACAAGTGAGCCAAAGGTGAGGAATAAGGGGTCTGTGTGCTACACAAGGCTGTGTAGATATTGTCACCTATCTCCTTATACACTGCCCAATCCTCTGTGTTTGTACAGCTGGGTCACATTTGGTTGAAAGTGTCACCATGTGCTACTACCACCCAAGTCATCTACAATGAGTCTGCAAAGGGAATGTTTTCCCTGAAAGAGCTCTTTCTTATGCAGCAGTTCAATGAATTGTTAAAACAAACCCCTTATTCTGCAGTTTAGATATGGCAATTTATACATAGTCCCATTCACTATACCTGCGGGTTCCCTTTGGAGGCTAGGAACCGCTATAGGGGACACCACTACTCTTGTTATCTCCACTTACCTCCAGGTCCTGTGCCAAGCAACACAAAAAACCATGTCAATGCATCTCAACTCAACTGCATTTAGCGCTAATATCAAGCGGAGGATCAAAGGGGATTTTGCTAGCTTTAACTACCAGTTCATATACATTTTACCTAAACCACTCACTGTCCACCAGCTGCAGCTCCCCTGTCTGCCAGCCTCAGCTTCCCTATCCGCTGGTCCCAGTTTCCTGTCCACCAGCCTCATCTCCCCTGTCCGCAAGCCTCATTTCCCCTGTCAGCCAGCTTACCTCCCCTGTCTGCAGCCAGGGGAGGATCCAGGGGGGGGCAACAGGGCACTTGCCCCCCCCCCCGAAAGTTACGGGTGAGTCACTGTGAAGGCGTGAATGTGCGGGTGGGTGAGCCGGCGTTCAAGTGGCAGTGCAGGCGGCGCGGTGGATGAGCTGCCAAACTGCCCGTTTGCTCGGCGCTCACACTGACTGTGCGAGCGGACGCAGCTGGGTGGCTCAGCAGGCGGGTGTGAGAGCGGACGAGAAGCTGCCAGCTGGGAGGCTCGGTGGGTGGCCTGGCCAATCAGCGGGTGGCGGAGCAGAGAGATGACATAATTTCTCACCACCCGGGCGCCCGCCCTGCATGATCCCGGCAGTTCCGCCCTCACTCACAGTACTACATGACTGCACTAGTGAGCCCACGAGTATAAAACTAAAGACATTTCTGCCTTCCCGATTGGTCCGCCCACCTGTCCATCTAGCCAAGCCCCGCTGCGATAACATAATTTGCTGTCAGAGACTGTGCAGGCAGCAGAGAGATTACATCATCTCTATGCTGCCTGAATCTGGGACACAGGAAGTAACAATCCCCATTCTCCACCTAAGCAGGAAAGTGACAATCTGCAAGGTGTGGCAGGTGACGTGGCAAGTGGACAATCCGCAACGTGTGGCAGGTGACGTGGCAAGTGGACAATCCGCAATGTGTGGCAAGTGGACAATCCGCAACGTGTGGCAGGTGACGTGGCAAGTGACAATCCGCAACTTGTGGCAGGCGACGGTGGAAAGTGACACACTCAGGGCTCCCACTGATTCTGCATTATGGAAAGTTGAACTATTTCATTTTATTTAACAATGTAATAATAGAAATAATGCGCTTCAATCATCCTGACGCCATAACAACCATGGTGCCGTGATGATTGAAGCGTTAACACCAGCCATTTCCCAAATAAATTGCCCGCAAAAAATCGTATTTTTCTGGCAGTGCCCCTCCCGAGACTAGACTCCGGATCCGCCCCTGCTACCAGGCTCAGCTCCCCTGTCCGCAAGCCTCATTTCCCCTGTCAGCCAGCCTTACCTCCCCTGTCCACCAGCCTCAGCTTTCCTGTCCGCCAGCCCCAGCTTTCCTGTCCGCCAGCCTCAGCTCTCCTGTCCCCCAGCCTCAGCTCCCCTGTCCCCCAGCCTCAGCACCCCTGTCTGCAAGCCTCATTTCCCCTGTCAGCCAGCCTTACCTCCCCTGTCCACCAGCCTCAGCTCCCCTGTCCGCCAGCCCCAGCTTTCCTGCCCGCCAGCCTCAGCTCCCCTGTCCGCCAGCCTCAGCTCCCCTGTCCGCCAGCCTCAGCTCCCCTGTCCGCCAGCCTCAGCTCCCCTGTCCGCCAGCCTCAGCTCCCCTGTCCGCCAGCCTCAGCCCCCCTGTCCGCCAGCCTCAGCTCCCCTGTCCGCCAGCCTCAGCCCCCCTGTCCGCCAGCCTCAGCCCCCCTGTCCGCCAGCCTCAGCCCCCCTGTCTGCCAGCCTCAGTTTCCCTGTCTGCCAGCCCCAGCTCCCCTGTCTGCCAGCCCCAGCTCCCCTGTCTGCCAGCCTCAACTTCCCTGTCCGCCAGCCTCAGCTCCCCTGTCTGCCAGCCTCAGTTTCCCTGTCTGCCAGCCCCAGCTACCCTGTCTGCCAGCCCCAGCTCCCCTGTCTGCCAGCCTCAACTTCCCTGTCCGCCAGCCTCAGCTCTACTGTCCAGCAGCCTCAGCTGCTCAGTCCACCAGCCACAGCTTCCGGTCTGCCAACCTTAACCTCCCTGTCCGCCAGCCTCAGTTCCCTGTCTGCCAGCCTCAGCTCTCCTATCCACTAGCTGTAGCTCCTCTGTCCACGAGCCACAGCTCCTCCAGAGTTACCATGGGCCTCTTGGCTGCTTCTCTGATGAATGATCTCCTTGCCCGGCCTGTCAGTTCAGGTGGACGGCCATGTCTTGGTAAGTTTTCAGTTGTGCCATACTTTCCATTTTCAGATGATGGATTGAACAGAGCTCTGTGAGATGTTACAAGCTTGGAATATTATTTTATAACCCAACCCTGCTTTATACTTCTCCACAACTTTTTTTTTATTTTTATTTATTTGTTTATTGATTTTCTTCAAATACAAGTAGCAAACAGACACATAAACGGTTACATCACATGTTTAAACCAGTGCACAGAAACTATAGTACATCAGGGCTGTATGGTGTTATTAGAATATTGTGAACCCCGGTTCCTCAACGGACGAAAACTAAAACAACAGATGAAACAGGGTAACCGAAGTGGACCACATAGGGCCCCACAACAGTAAGTCATAGTACAATAGGCAGTAGAGATACCGACCAATTACAATCAGACCCATACATACACACACACACACACACGTACACACAGCCAATCACACCTCGCCGCCCCCCACACCTCCAACCAGATCCAAAACTCACTAAACCAACCGCATTGCCCCCATCAACCTACAGACGTAACAGATCAACTCATGGCAAAAGCCCACTAGGGCTGGAAAAGCAGAGTGTCTTTCCAGAAAAAATTTGCAATGTCAAGCTACGGTTGCCAAATCTTAGTAAACTTTTTAGGACAGGCCCTTCCCTTATAAATGCATTTAAAGATGGGTATAACCTTATTTAACACACGATACAACCTCTGAATATCCGGAGCAGAGGCACACTTCCATTTCTCCACAACGTTATCCCTGACCTGTCTGGTGTGTTCCTTGGCCTTCATTATACTGTTTGTTCACTAAGAGCTTCTCAGATCAACTGTATTTATACTGAGATTAAATTACACACAGGTGGACTTTATTTACTAATTAGGTGACTTCTGAGTGCAATTGGTTCCACTAGATTTTAGTTAGGGGTATCAGAGTAAAGAGGGCCGAATACAAATGCACGTCACACTTTTCACATATTTATTTGTAAAAAAAATTGAAAACCATTTATCATTTTCCTTCCACTTCACAATTATGTGCCACTTTGTGTTGGTCTATCACATAAAATCACAATAAAATACATTTACGTTTTTTGGTTGTAACATGACAAAATGTGGAAAATGTCAAGGGGTATGAATACTTTTTCAAGGCACTGTATACATCATGGGAAAAACGCTGCGCTTTGAAGATGCAGCAAACAGCCTCACCACCATTGCCCCACCACCACGTATAATGCAATTGCATCATGATGGTGTGGCATTTACAGGGTTAAATTAGGCAGTGAGGAGGCTTCATAACACCTCATCGCCACCCAACAAATACCCTCTGACCGCCCTTCAGAGGGCATCACACTTGTAAACTAGCCTTTGGGGTACATTGCCATTACATTTTCAAGGCACTGCCTTAACTTACTCAACATACAATAACGTGTCTCCTAACACGTGTTAACTCACAGCAAATAAGTGAATGTGCCCTTCCTCTCGCTTTTCCTTCTAATATTATCCGAGTCAGAAATGAATAATCCCATTGAGCTGCAGAAGGTCCGAGCTGTGACCTCCACACAGTATAGCACATATGCTGCAATGGAGGGAGGGCTCAGCAACTGAAAGACGTCTTGTAGGTTTTTTGTTACTCCCCCCCCCCCTTACCCCAAGGGTAACACACAGACGTCTAGAAAGTTCTGCACATAAGGGGTCCATTCATACTAGAGCATTACCTGCACAGCAAATCACATTAAATGTGTTAGTGTGATATGGTGTGATATGCTGTGCATGCATCAATGTAATGCACATGAATGGCAAAGTGCGAATGGGCACAGCCAGCTGAGAACCATTATGGTACATGCAGACTTTTTATCATGCTGAATTCTGTGCTTCCATTACCTTTGCAACCTTACTTGCTTGTTGCACTGACCACTTCCGAAAGGTGCAGCATACACCCACAGTAACCAAGGTTCAGTATCTTAGGTCTCTTTCATATGGGCGGTTGGGCAATATTTGGCAAAATACACCTGGGGTTGTACAAGGTGGATTGCAGAATTTTTAATGAGGGATGCAGCGTGACAGGCTGTACCACCTGTCAGACTCGCTCTTTAAAGCGGTAGTAAACCCATCCATAAAAAACTGTTTCATTTCCTGCCATTGCCGGAAATGTAACACTCCCATTGGTTGTGCTCTCAACCAAACTGTCAAACCATCCAATGGCTGGTGTCTAAACTGATCACATGTGCAGCATCATGGCAGTTGTAGATTAAACAGAGGCAAAGATGGCAGCTTCCTTGGTTGAAAACGATAGGAGGGTTTACTTCCACTTTAAGTTCAATGAGGACAGGCTGCAACCGTGTGCAAGCTTGAAATTGCGGCACGGTAGAGCGGCATTACAGGGCGATATAACTCCTCCTCACTGCGTGTCAAAAGCCCTGTGACAAGCAATCCAAATTTATATGTCTCTTCAAAAGGCACCGCAGTTCAAAGCAAGTGTAAAACAACCATAAACCCAAAAACAAAAACTGCATCTCAGTACATCTAGTTGAGTCTCTAGAGCAGGGCCCTCTGATTCCTACTTTAATAAATTGTATTGTTATTGTACTGACTGCCCTTATGTTGTAAAGCGCTGCGTAAACTGTTGTCGCTATATAAATCCTGAATAAAGGTTCAGCGCAAATAAACAAAATAAAACCAAATAATATGCAGCTGAACACTAAAAGATCGTCCTAAACTCTCTAATAGGTATAATAAAAATGAGTGCAGCACAAAAAAACTGTTAAATTATGACATAAATGCATAAAATAAGTCCAATAAAGATCCAATGGAAAAGAGGTGGACTAAAAGTCCCAGAGAACGCCAGTAGATAATCAATGTGATATAGAAAAAATCCAAAATAACTGGTGACAATCCCTCCACCTCCATAGAACTCACTTCACTCACCTCAAACTTTAGAACCCTGAGCTAACAGGTTGTTACCAACGCATGTCCCACAGGACCTCCAAAAACCATAAATGAGGTAAGAAAAAAGGAGATCTAAGCAGAAAAAAAAAAAACGAAACACTTAGATCTGCTTTTTTCTTACCTCATTCGTCATTTTTGGAGGTCCTGTGTCTATTTCCGGATGTCATATACCCTTATGGGACATGCGTTGGTAACCACCTGTTAGCTCAGGGGTCTACAGTTTGAGATGAGCGAAGCGAGTGCTCTGGAGGTAGAGGGATTGTCACCAGTTATTTTGGATTTTTCCTATATCACGTGGCTACATGAATCACGTACAATAATAATAATAATAATAATAGATGTGGCAGCTGAATAATTTTTTATTTTTCCAGTCTTTTTCTTTATTTCCACCTGGTGATCCTGTCATTACCAAGCGTCCTGTCCTAGGGTGACAATGCTCACTATACTGTATCTATGAAGAAGCAACGCGGTCACCCTAGGACAGGAAGTTTGTCAGGTCCATAGAACAAGCAAAAATTGATTTTGCACGTTAAAGACTTTTTTCCTTGTTTTCCTTTTTTAATGGAGCAAATCATTCACGGCATGCCGGCTGCGTTGGCCAAAGAAATCTGTGCAATTGATTTAGTGTTGAATCAGTCGATGGGACGTCTAATCTGCAGGCTATAGGCCCATACTCTGCATCCCTCATATAACAATCCAGATACAAGTATTCAATGTCAGGGAAAGGAATGTCAGGGGTTGTCTCAAGCAAGCTGAGGGGCTGGAATCACAGGAGGAGGGCTGGAGACGTCAGAGGGCGAAGGGAGGGGGGCATCAAAGTCCCTCATTTAAATAAAGTTTTCCAAACTTCCAGAACTTTCCTCTGCAGGGTATAAAGGCTGGGCTGTTGGATGAGCAGGGCATAGACACGCAGGCACAGAGAAGGACAGCTCAGGAGAGGCACAGCTCTATAGCTTCCACTATTGAGGTATGTCACCTATAACCATCCTTACTGGGGAGGGAAGACGGGGCTCTGACTACAGTATAGTTCTGTACAGTGGAATCCATTGCTCGATTCATGCGGAATAATTGCTGCATCAGCTGGTTTGTGCTTGGCTTCCATTGCACGGATATAGTACACTTCCAGACTAGAGTTGTTGCAATGCATTTGCAAATTAGAAAGAAATACGTTAATAAATGCGTTGCATGGAGCAGTGGTGATGATAGCAGCCAGTGATATCTCACTTTATTAAAAATGTAGTGCCGTCAGGCCATTTAAAGACAAATTCTCATCGATTGTTATATAATATTGCACTATACATTGCTCTTTGCATGGGTGTATGTATGTTATAAATTAGCCATGCATGTGTGTTAGCACATTATGCGTGCAAATTTCAAGCAGGGCAATTGGGGAGGACCGAGGGAAGAGCTGGGGACCTACTTAGCCAAAAAATTGCCATAAAAAATTTATTGGAAGGCTTTCAAGTGAGATGTCCAGGGAGGTGGCCCGTAGAATCGTGAAGAGCCGGACCCGACTGAACAGATATATAATATTTACATGTATGTTAGTTAGATGATGCTACTGTTAAGAGTAAGTATTTTGCAAGCCTATGGTTGCATTATAGCCAATCAAAGGCTTCACTGCTTATACTGTGTGGGATGGGTAGTGGGGGGTGGGTGGTCCTGCAGAAAGTAGGATTCTTGACAATGCAAATTGCATGTATAGAAAGGCAACCCAGCTCCTTGTGTTATGCTTGGGAATCCAAGGATAAATTCCCTTTTACTGCTCCATCAATGCTTGCTGGGATTTGTAGTTCTACAGATCCCAGCTAAAGCTCCCCACCCACGTTACGATATGATTGTACAACTTCCTTTGGATCTACCAGCACCTGTGTTGTGCAAGAGCCTGCCTGATTGGATATAGACTGAATAGATAGTTTAGCTCATTACAAAATTTTGGTAAATCTATAAATAGTTTGGTCAGATTCTTGTAACGTATATAGTGACCCTAAAGCAGGCCATACACTATACAATTTTCTTATTTAATTTCCTATAGAATTACCTTCAATTATGTGGTGCAAGGGCCTGCCTGATTGGATATAGATTGAATAGATAGTTTAGCTACGTCCTCATATTACAAAATTTTGGTAAATCTAGAAATTGTACGGGACAGATTCTTGTAATAAGTTCAGTGACCCGTTTTCAGCAAGGTAAAGAGTATTAATTGTTTCTCTACCACACTGGGGTTGATTAACTAAAACTGGAGTGTGCAAAATATGGTGCAGCTTTGCATAGAAACCAATCAGTTTCCAGATTTCTTTGTCCAAATTTAATTGAAGAAGCTGAAGTAAGAAGCTATTTGGCTACTATGCACAGCTGCACCAGATTTTGCACTCTCCAGTTTTAGTAATTCTCATGTAACAAAACCTTATCTAACCCCCTGCAATAACTGGATGGTCAAACATTATACAAGTTTCTTTTAGATTAATGCAGGGGGGTAGGATAAGGTTTGTTACATAATGAGTTCTGCAGTGCGGTAGAGAAACAATGTGCAGTAATCCGTGGCATCCAGTTTATCTTCGTTACTAGATTGGTCCCTTGGGATTACTACATTAAACACGTCATCAATACTCATTACCTTGCTGAATAAATCTAATAGTCAATATTTGGGATTCTTTGGGCTTAGCAAATACAGCTGTGCCAAGAGCAATGGTGGTGCAATAATGAATGGTGAGGTTTGATTGCTATGGGATGCTCCATAGTGTGTTGAATTTTATCTTTGCTTTAGGAAAACAGGATGATGAACGCAATAACAAGCATAAAGGGTTAACAACATCAGACAGAAGAGGGCTGTTTTTCTTAGTGTTTTGTCTATTGTTCAGTCACACTACACATCCTTTTCCTTTGTTATTCTTTTTTTTATTTTCCATGAGATCATAGACATCAGGGGCTGTGCTGGACGAGACAATGCTGGGATACATTATGGCTAAAAATGGATAAACACATAGAGAGCATTCAGACTATGCCACATCAGCATCCTCCCCACCCAAATCTGCACCCTCCCTCCAATCTTGCCAGCACTAATCTTATCCCGCCACTAGGGGCAGCGGCATTAAGAACCACAGGAGGGTCTCATTGACATACAACAGTGCTTCTACATCTGCTGGTGCTAAATTGTGTTCTATGGCAATCTGCTTCATTTGTCTGTTTCTTTCAGAATGAAAATTGCAAAAGTTGACCTCACTAAGAATCTCTATAAAGGTATATCGAATCCACATTCTCATCTCTTTCTCAGTACTGGGTGTGACCCCAAGCTGCTCTGGGCTTGGAGAACAGTAGTCAACCATAAGTGAAGGTCATTTGAAAATAGTTCATGCAGCTTATCCAAAACCATTTAAAAGGTCAAGTTGTTTTCCTTTTTCAGGATAAAAGCAGAAGATCTTTGCACATATCCCCTATTGCTGATGCATGGGGGGGGGGGGGGGTATTTCACCTGAGATGGGGGAAGTGAGATGGGATGCACAGAGTTGGTGACATTGTCATCAGAATTGCTGGTTGATGGTCCTTTTTAATTTTGAAAGTGGGAAACATCTGCTAAATCCATTTAAAACTGGTGTTCCAATTGCCATATCATGCCATGTCCTATCTCCAGCGTGAAGATTATTGTTTCTAAATTCTAAGTCCTGTCTATGACTTAAAATTAGATTTGGATGGGCTTTTTTATTGCAAAAGTTGGCATAGAGCATAGAACGAGTGACTCAGGCACTAGATTTAGTTGCTCACTGTGAAACTAAAGCCCCAGGCTATTTAATTTAGCTGACATGCAGGGTGTGGCAGCGTCAGTTAAATTCAATGCCCTATTAAGTTCTTTATTTCATTTAATGTTTGAAATAGTGGGGTGGGGTGTGTGTTTAAATGCACGATAGTCAGGTAAATTAAAATAGGATTTTTATTATTACCTTTTTTCAGTTTGGGCAAAAATGGCTTTGACCAACATTAGTTACTCTTTAATTGTAATTCATGGACTAATTGTTGGCGAATTCCAGTCTAAACCCAATTTGCAGGTTTATATTCACTCCACCCCCAGGGCAGGGAAAAGAATGGGCGAGTCTTCACCAGAGGAACATATGATGCATTAATGTAAAAACAAGACAAACTAGGAGTAAAGTTTACATGGATTAATTTTAGATATTTTGGGGTTCTGCACTTATATTTTGCTTTTAATTACAACCTGAAATAAGCAATTATAAAAATAAAAAGCCAAGATTATCCACAAGTAAAAAACATACACAAAAAGCAAGGCAAGACAAAGAGCTTGCATTGTGCTTAAGTTTTCATGGATTGATTCTCATCTGACCTCCAACATTTTAATGGTGAAAGGAAAATATGTCATTATATTCCACAATTGACCTTAACGTCTGAATGTTCTTCTCTTCTTTTTCAGAGTTCCATCACTGCTTCCGACAATTAATAGCACCATGTGGATGATCAAATTCTTGGTTCTTGGCCTCCTGTTTGCTGTGGATGCAGCAGTAAATAAGAAAGTGGTGGAAAAAGCAGCCAAAGAGGCTCCTGCAAAAGAGGCTCCTGCAGAGAAGAAGATCAGTGAACATGCCAACACCATTGCTGACCGAAGTGCTAACCTGGCATTCAACCTCTATCAAACCATGGCCAAGGACAAAAATGTTGAGAACATCCTGCTCTCACCAGTTGTGGTGGCTTCTTCTCTTGGTTTGGTGAACCTTGGCGGCAAAGCCGGCACTGCCGCCCAGGCCAAGGCAGTCCTTAGCGTTGACAAGCTGAGTGATGACCTTGTCCATGCTGGCCTGGCCGAGCTCCTCAACGAAGTTAGCAATTCCACTGCCCGTAATGTCACCTGGAAAATTGGAAACCGTCTTTACGGCCCAAGCTCCATCAGCTTCTCTGATGACTTTGTGAAGAACAGCAAAAAGCACTACAACTACGAGCACTCCAAGATTAACTTCCGAGACAAGAGAAGCGCCCTTAAGTCCATCAATGAGTGGGCCACTCAGACTACCGATGGCAAGCTCCCTGAGGTGACCAGTGACGTGACGAAGACTGATGGAGCCCTCATTGTCAACGCCATGTTCTTCAAGCGTAAGTATTTAAGGCAAATAGGCTTTGTCTAAAGAAATTCTCTATATTTAGAATGTTCATGATTATTAAAGCTTTATTTTATTCTGTAGCTCACTGGGATGAGAAGTTCCACCACAAGATGGTTGACAACCGTGGCTTCATGGTAACCCGCTCTTTCACCGTGGCTGTCCCCATGATGCATCGCACAGGTATGTTAAACTAAAAATCATGATGACAACTTAAAGCAAAACCTCAATAACGATTATTATTCCTTATGAGATACTATATTAAATGTAAGATTTTAAAAACTCAGGAGTTTAAGCTGAGCTCCATGTTATTTTTATAGCGGGTAATCTTTAGAAACTCAGATTTTACGGGCACTGTAGAGTCACTTAGACAAGAAAAGGAGTGCAGATTAGAGCTGCCACGACGCAATCGATTACGTCGACTACGGAAATACGTCGACATGCGTGAAAAGGCATTGACGCGTCACACGTTGCGAGTTGCAGGTCAAAACACCCCCACCACGGCTTTCAGCGCGGTGCTTCTCTCCCACACACGATCACCGCTGACTGTCCACTATCCTCCTTCAGTCCCCATCCGTCCTTCTCCATGCTGCTCTGTGTATCCCTCTATCCTCCGTGCATCTGTCCTCCTCTCTTCTCAGTGTCCCCCTCCATGCTGCTCCATGTCTCCCTCTCTCCTCCGTTCATCTGTCTCCCTCTCTTCTCCGTGTCCCCCTCCATGCTGCTGTCCCCCTCTCTCTTCTCCGTGTCCCCCTCCGTGCATCTGTCCCCCTCTCTTCTCCCCCTCCGTGCTGCCGTCCCCCTCGGTATCTCAGGATGGAGATCGGAGGTAGGAGCCGGTAAACCCGGCTCCTTAGTTTTCTGAATGGACAGAGTCAGTAATCACTGACTCTGTCCATTCACATAACTGAAACATTGTAACCTCCTGTGATTACGATGTCTCAGTTAATGAATGAAGAGAAGCCTGTGTCTTCTCTCCATTCATTATCAGTGCAACTGAGGCTGCTGAGAAAGGGACTGGGGAATCTGTGTCCCTAGTCCCTTTCCCTGTCTCAAATGGGAGATGTCAGAGGTCTGTTTAGACCCCTGATATCTCACCATAGCCCCCCAACAGGGCTTTATTATTATTTAAAAAAAATAAAAATTGACACTGTCCCCACATCCCCCCCCCTCCCCCTTAAAAAAAAGAAAGCATTGTAAAAAAATTAAATAAATTATAAATATTCATGAACTTCTGAACAGAAAAGAAAAACAGAACATAAAAAAAAGGTAAGATAAAAGAATATAACTACATACATATATATAATATATATATATGGATGTAATTATATTCTTTTATCCTACTTTTTTTTTTTTTTTTTTTTTATGTACTTATCATTTTTTGTAAAGTTATCCAAAGGATTAATTAGCAAATCAAAAAAAAGAACACTAGATTAAGTAAAAAAATTAAATAAAAATAATCGTTATAGCCGATGACTAATCGAAAAAATAATCGCTAGATTAGTCGACAGACAAAATAATCGTTAGTTTCAGCTCTAGTGCAGATAAAGGGGAGACAGAGAGCAATAGAAACCCAATTTTGACTTTTCCCAAAATGAAAAAAGTGCTGGCTGGATTTTGGCTTTAAAAAATTTCAAAATTTTTAGATATTTCTTAATAAAACTTCAGAGAGGCTCTCTAGTTGTTTCAAGGGCCGTAATCTATTGCAACATATCTGTGCTCTAAGTTTCCATGGATAGACCATGGATGTCACCCATTTTATTAACATATATGACATAGTAATCATAGAGTTCTTGTAGCATTTTTAATGTGTCCGACAAGCATGAAACATATCCTATGGTTACCATCTCTTGTGATTTTTGCCTTTAGGTCTGTACAATTATTACGAGGATGAGACCCACAGCCTTCAAATTCTGGAGATGCCCCTGGCCCACAAGTTGTCCAGCATGGTAATCATTATGCCTTACCATGTAGAACCCATGGAGAGAGTGGAGAAACTCCTGACCAGAGAACAGGTCAAAACCTGGCTTGGGAAGATGCAGAGGAGGGCAGTTGCAGTGTCCCTGCCCAAAGTCAGCATGGAAGTCAGTCATGACCTTCAGGTAAGTCCAGCTCTATGATTCATCAAGATTCAAACCAAACATTTAGCTTTAACATTACTTTTTTTAAACCCAACCATTTATCTCATTTGTACCATATAATGAAACCAACCATACGCACCACCAAACTCTTCATATATATTATTTCTTGTACTCAACCCCACCTGAATATCTTGAATGAAATCCAAACAAAATATTTGGCCCCGGGTGTAAAAGCAAACATCCATTTACACCATCTCATCTGCTGACTTCATGCAGTATTTTTAGTTATACCCTTCCACCATCTTTGTTTAATATGTAGAACCCAACCTTTATCTCCATCATTCTATGCATTGAGATATCTAACCAGTCACTTTGCCCATAAGATTATTTAAGGTACCCTTACCAATTATATAACTTCACTTTTACGATAGTTAAATCAAACATCCTCAGCCAAACAAATCATTTCCATCACTTACTAGTTCATCCCAACAATTGAACTTCAGTCCGTTATTTCAGTGCCAAGTTTTCGACTCCACCATTCTACAAGTTATGCTTAAAAAAGTATCTCTAAAGTTTACCATATTCAATTGGACTTTGGTTTACCATTACACCTGGTATTTCCATAATTTCAACCTTTCAAGATAAACATTCAACTCCACCAATCTGTATAATAAAAGCAATCTCTTATCACTGTAATTCAACTCATCCTTTATATCCAAAAGTGTAATCTAAATCAGTTAAGTTGTCAACAATTTGAGTGTGCCAATAGCGTTTTGAGCGAGTACAGTCAACTGATTATGTCCTGCATATTGGGGATGTCTGTTAACATCTTTGTGCTGCAAATGAATACACTTGATTTTTAGAGAACTTGAAGTGTGGAAGCTGTGCCAACAAAAGGAGAGCAAAGGAAGCAAATCTCACTCCAAATCTCTTTAGAATAATCATCAGAGGCAGCAGTGCCTTAGATCAGTGGTTTTCAACCTCAGTCCTCAAGTACCCCCCAATGGGCCATGTTTTGGGAACGTCCCTTAGATAATTTAGCTCTTATCAAAACCATGTCATTGATATTGATTTAAAGCAGCTGTGCAAAGTAAAGGAAAACATGGCTCGTTGGGGGTACTTGAGAACTGAGGTTGAGAACTACTGCCTAAAGTTAGATACACACTAAACAATTTTCTTTCGACTTCTTTCCTTTAGATTTACCAAAACCATGTAATATGAGGTCAAACCTTAAAATTTTCAATTTGTATGCAATCAGGCAGGCTCTTGCACTACATGGTTTTGGTAAATCTGAAGGAAATCAAACAACAAAAGTTGTATAGTGTGCATCCAGCTTTAGATGATCTCACATTGCAGATATACAGCGATTAATAACTATGCACAATCACAGACCAGGAAGTACACTGCTATGTTTCAGGAGCAATTCAAGGCAAAGGGTCAATTTTTTAGAATACTGCTTTGGCATAATTAAAGTGGTATTAGAGTTTGGCTTTTAAAAAACAAAAAAAAACTAAACGTGTCAAACTTACCTGCTTTGTGTAATGGTTTTGCACAGAGCAGCCCTAATCCTCTTCTTCTCAGGTCCCCTACCAGCGCTCCTGGCTCCTTCCCCATGACCAGTGCCCCCAATAGCAAGCCGCTTGCTATAGGGGCACTGGTGTGTGCTCGCTCCCGAGCCCTGCTCTGTCTCCCCCTGCTTCCTCCTTATTGGCTCAGTGGCGGGGATTGACAGCAGTGGGAGACAATGGCTAGGAGAGGGAGTCTCGGGACAGCCAACGCTCTTGTGCACATCGCTGGATCGGGAGGGAACACAGGTGAGTATTATGAGGGGGCTCTGGGGGGAGCAGCACACGGAAGTTTTTTTTTTAACTTCATGCATAGAATGCATGAAGGTAAAAAACCTTCAGCCACTTTAACATTTCTTGATGTTCCCTAGATCCGACCCTCACCTTTTGAGTTTGTCCACTATAAAGACTGTTTATTTTCATTCCAGAAACACCTGGGTGAACTTGGTCTGACCGAAGCCATTGACAAAACCAAGGCTGACCTTTCCAAAATCTCTGGCAAGAAGGATCTCTACTTGGCCAACCTGTTTCATGCAACTGCCCTGGAGTGGGACACCGATGGAAATCCTTTCGATGCTGACATCTACACAAGGGAAGAGCTTAAAACACCAAAGCTCTTCTACGCTGACCACCCCTATGTCTTCCTGATCAAAGACAACAAGACGGACTCCATTCTGTTTATTGGTAGACTAGTCAGGCCAAAAGGCGACAAGATGCGAGATGAATTATAGTACCAAAAAGCAGTGGGGGGGGGGTAGGGTAGTTGGGTTGGGTAGCTATAAATAAATTCATTTTTTTTTAATGAAAGGATGGCATAAAAAAAACAACCAGAAAACTAAATGTTGGCATTTGACATCTTGGCCTGTTTACAAAAAGAGAACATTCCACCAAAGCAAAGACGGCTCTCCCGGAGGTTCCTCTATTAGACCTTTGGTTTGACATTAAACATCAACCCTGGCCCTTGAAAGCAAACTGTAGTAAAGCTTTGAAGGCCTCGCACAAGAGACTGAACTTTCCATTGCAATACTTACCATGTGCGTTCCACTATCTGTCACTGAAGTTTGCCGTTCTAAGATGATGCTGTGCTCCAATGGCCTTTTACATAGTCGCTAATATCTTTTACTAAGCAGATTCTGGGACTTAATGTGAAAGGTCATTTAGTATAAAAAGAACTTCTGGTCTCTAGTTAGTGTTAAAAACGTAAACAAAAAAACCCCACAATGTTAGCAATTGTCTATGGGGTCAAACTTTAGTCTCTTGTTCAATATTAGTCATTATTTCCAACGATTTGCTTTGGGTGTCCTTACACTTACAGGAAGCCGGCTCTTCTTTCCCCTATTTCAGGGGCTTTTGTCTTGTTTGTATTGCCCTCTTGCATGTGTCATGTAAGGGGTCAATGGGTAACTGATACCTATGCAATCACTCCTTGCGCCATGTGTGGTGCAGGTTGAATTTATAAGAATATGTGTGCTTGTCGAGAGGGGTGGGAAGATGTTTTATTTAAATATTAAAAAAAAAAAAAAAAAAATCAAATGGGGATTTTGAATTACTTTCACCATGTGGATTCACAAAATCTTTTCTTTGTAAAAACTACAAATTGTTCAAATGTTCTGTGTGTTTTGCAATAAAGTTGTTTAAAAAAAAAAATCACTGTTTATTATTTGAGTGGGGAAGTAGGAGTTTTGGCTGAATAGTGGAAATGCTTGGTTTAACAAATAAAATGCATTTGCTGGGTATACATGAACAGTACACTTTATCATTCATTATTACACTTTTTCCAAGTCTCCCAATTTTCTCAAAATAAATCATGATTTACACATACAGTGGAACCTTGGATTACGAGCATAATCCATTCCAGGAGAATTCTCGTAATCCAAAGCACTTGCATATGAAAGCGAGTTTCCCCATAGAAGTCAATGGAAACGAAAATAATTTGTTCCGCATTGACTTCAATGGCATGCAATACCGCATGTGGCCAGATGTGGGGGGCGCCTGAGAGCCTCCGAAACGGTCAGAAAGGCCCGGGAACGGAGTATTTCCGAGTATTTCCGAACGGCTCCGCTCGGCTCCTTTTGGCTCTGGCTCCCCCCCACGTCAGGCCAAATGCGGTACTGCAGGCTCCATTAGCTTGAATTTTGCTCGTTTTGCGAGACAACACTCACAAACCGAGTCAGATTTTTTTTTTTTTAAAGTTGCTCGTCTTTCAAAATGCTCCTTAACCGCGTTACTCGTAAACCGAGGTTCCACTGTAATTGAAAATGTGCGAACCTTGGGTGAAACTTGCACAAATCCTGAGTGAAAACAAAGGTAAATTTGCTCCTATGAGTTTTGCTTAACTAAAGCCTCGTACGCACGGTACGATTGTTGGCCAACCGAGCGTCTGATTTTTGTCAAAGGGTCGTGTGCCTGGATCTTGTCTTGCATACTAACGGTACACAATTGTCGTTCCACAAACACGAACGTAGTGACGTACTACGAGGAATTTCAGCTCTTGAGCACCACCCTTTGGGCCCCTTCTGCTAATTGCGTGTTTGGTGAGCATTGATTCCGAGCATGCGTGTTTGTACTTTCGACTTTTGTGTGACGGATTTGTGTATTTATTGACCATACAAAATCAGACATCGAACCGTTGTCCGGCAAAAATTTACTAGCCCGCCATCCAACATTTGTTGGCCGAAAGTTGGACAACAATTGTCTAAAGGAGCATACTAACGTTAAGATTTTAGGACAACAGTCTGTCAACAGACAATCCCCTTCCAACAATCATATCATGTGTATGAGGTATTAGCCTCCTTAAAGAGGAAGTAAACTCTGATGGGGTTTACTTCCTCTTTATTTCCCTGCAAAGGTATAGCATAATGGGCTACTATGCATCGCATAGTAGCCCATTATGTGTCACTTACCTGAAACTGAAGCCTGCGATGTCCCCACTGGCAGCGTCCATCTTCACCCCTCTTCTTTCCGGGGCCGCGAACTCCGGCTCTGTGACTGGCCAGAGTCGCGTGACGTCACTCCTGCGCATGCGTGCGGGAGCCACCAGTCACGGCATGACCCCTTTAGAAACGTCACGATATGCCCTTTCTAAAGTGGGCATGCGCCTTAGACATCGATGAATGAGTCGTAGATATTGGCGTATGACTTTCTTGTAAATATCTCCTAAACCGTTGAGGTTTAGGAGATATTTCTAGCACCTACAGGTAAGCCTTAATATAGGCTTACCTGTAGGTAAAGTGGTTGTACAGAGTGGTTACTACACTATATTGCCAAAAGTATTGGGATGCTTGCTATTACACGCACATGAACTGTAATGGAATCCCAGTCTTAGTCTGTAGGGTTCAATATGGAGTTGGCCAACTCTACAGCTATAATAGCTTCAACCCTTCTGGGAAGGCTGTCCACAAGGTTTAGGAGTGTGTCTATGGGAATGTTTGACCATTCTTCCAGAAGCGCATTTGTGAGGTCAGGCACTGATGTGGACAAGAAGGCCTGGCTCACAGTCTCCACTCTAATTCATCCCAAAGGTGTTCTATCGGGTTGAGGTCAGGACTCTGTGCAGGCCAGTCAAGTTCATCCACCCCAAGCTCGCTCATTCATGTCTTTATGGACCTTGCTTTGTGCACTGGTGTGCATTCATGTTGGAACAGGAAGTGGCCATCCTCAAACTGTTGGCACAAAGTTAGGAGCGTGAAATTGTCCAAAATGTCTTGGTATGCTGACTAGGGTTGCCACCTCATCCCTTTAAACCTAAACACATATAAATTACATACGTTCTGAGGCTAATTTAATGCAGAGAAGGCACCAAGTGAGTTTAATTACCTCCTTAATCAGTCACAGAGCCCGTGTAATTAATATGTGTTCGGTTTTAAAGGGATGAGGTGGCAACCCTAAAGCTGACGCCTTAGGAGTTCCCTTCACTGGAACTGAGAGGCCGAGCCCAACCCCTAAAAAACAACCCCACATCATAATCCCCCCTCCACCAAACTTTACACTTGGCACAATGTAGTCAGGCAAGTACCGTTCTCCTGGCAACCACCAAACCCGACACATTCATCGAATTGCCAGACAGAGAAGCGTGATTTGTCACTCCAGAGAACACGTCTTCACTGCTCTAGAGTCCAGTGGCGGCGTGCTTTACACCACTGCATCTGACGCTTTGCATTGCACTTGGTGATGTAAGGTTTGGATGCAGCTGCTCGGCCATGCAATCCCATTCCATGAAGCTCCACACGAAGTTTGTAGGTCTGTAGCTATTGACGCTGCAGACAGTTGGTGACTGTAGCGGATCTCCAACGTCCGCTGGGAAATCCTTGAAGCTGAGGAAGTACTGACTTATCCAAGGCACCTGTTACCCCCCAGTAACTGGACGACACACAGTTCTGGGAGTAAAATCAACACTTTATTTTGCCCCAGCTGGCTTTTTATATCATTTCCCATGCAAGGGTTTTCTTAACTCATTTTACAGGGGCATTCCCTTCAACAATTAACAGATGACAGTGATTTAATTACCTAGGACTATTTCTAACCACCTGGGATACGTGAGACGTTTGTCTCCGCATATTTACCCATAACAATGAAACCGTGCCAGACACATTACTAGGAGTGTAATTACATCCCGTAGCAGATAATAGATGGTCATTAACACACTGACAATAGATGAATAGAACGCTACCTCAGACCCCCCAATTAACCCAATTTACTTATTCAGACATCAGTAGACATTCTGTCTCTACATTTCCTGGAATGAATCTTTGCTGTCACCTCTGAAGTGATCCAAACCATATTCTCAGTTTCAGTATTTTGCTACACTGCTCCCACTTACCCACAAGCCGGCATACACAGTCTGATCCTTAACGGATCGGCTTGGGGATGTCCGGAGAGTACTCACGGATCACTTTTCCAGTCCAGTTTGCCGCGATAATCCGTCAGCATTGCCGTTCTGTTTCCCGGGTCAGTAGCTGATGGTGAGGTTGTAAGGTTGCAGGGTGAATAATGGAATTCAGTTCTGGAACAGTCACTTGCTTTGCTCTCTCAATGGCTCCCAAAACTTGCTGCTGATGCTCTTGGGAGAGGTATGGCAAAACCTGGGCGCAAATCCCATTTAACCTTTTGCAAATTTCAGCCTGTTTGTGCATTTCAATGTTCAAGCCATGTGACATTTCATAATACATGACGTAGTGTCGTTGCATCTCCGATTTCTCACTGGCCAACTTGTCACATTCCAATTTTAGACCGTGATATTGTGCCTGATCTACGGTACCTGTCGGGGAAGATAGTCTTACCCGGGTCTCAGCAGCACGCGGGTCGGTTCCAGCAGCACGGGTCGGTGCACAGGTAGTCACGGGGTTGGCTTCAGCGGGGCCCATCGGGGCGTAAGCCGAAACGAGGGGGGCCAAATCATTCCCCAGTAGTACATCCGCTGGCAAATCCTTCATCACCCCCACATTCACATGTCCCGAACCAACCCCCCAATCCAGGTGAACACGGGCAACGGGTAGCCGGAAGACGGTGCCTCCCGCTACTCTTACGGCTACAGTGTCTCCGGTGTGTTGGCTCTCTGGGATGAGGTTCTTTTGTAGTAGGGTCATGGTGGTGCCAGTATCACGTAGGCCATTGGCTACCTTTCCATTGACCCAGACCGTCTGCCTGTGTTGCTGCCGGTTGTCCCGGTTAGCTGCTTGTATTGGATCAGCCTCGTGCAGGATGCCCCATTGTTCCTCCAATTCTTCAGCTCCGCGGTTGTCTGGGGCCGCTTCCGTGTGATAGCAATGAGCGGCAGCCCGTGCTGGAGGGGGTGGCCCTGGTTGAATCCATGCCGCTTGGTCCTGGTTCTGAGTGCAGTCTCTCTGATAGTGCCCAAATTGCTTGCACGAATGGCACTGCACTCCCTTGCGCCCGAAGTATCGATTTGCAGGGGGGGGGTAGGGATTAGCCCGGGTCGTTGTGTAGCTGGTGGCCCTGGGTTATTGTTCAGTGGTCTGGTGTTTGGTCTGAAGCTAGTCTGTGATGGCCTGCGGGCATCTTGATATTCATCAGCTTGCCTGGCCGCTTCCGAGAGAGTGGTAGGTTTGCGATCCCTTACCCACTCCTGTACCTCTGGGTTTAGTCCATTAAAGAATTGCTCCAGTAAAATCAGCTGGGTGATCGCATCTGCTGTGGTTGCCTGACGGGCTTGTAGCCAAGCTAGGGCTGCCCTCTGCATTCGGCAAGCCCATTCGGTGTGGGAGTCCTTCTCCTGTTTCTTTGTGTCCCGGAAGCGTCTCCTGTATGCTTCTGGGGTGATGGCATACCTTGCCAAAATAACTTCCTTTACCCGGCTATAGCTTGCGATTTCCTCCTCTGGCACGGCTCTGTAGGCTTCTGCTGCACGGCCTGACAGCTTACCAGCTAAGATCCGTACCCTGTCTGTCTGGGGTACTTGGTACAGCTTGCATTGCCGTTCAAAATCTTGCAGGAAGCTATCGATCTCTTCCTCTGCTTCCACAAACTTTTTAAAGGCATCATGGGGTACTTTTAGTTTTGTCTCTGGTGCCGGTGTGGTCGTTAGCAGTCTCTCAGAGGCACGCTGTTCCGCCAGCCGGAGTTGGGTCTCCCGTTCTTCTCTCGCCGTAATAAAGGCATCCACTTGGGCTAACGTTGCTTGTACCAGCTCGGTGGAGGGATTTTCTCCATAAAACGCTAGCCTGCGTTTCACTTCTTGGTCAAACTCGGTCTCCATGGCTTCTGTAGCCATACTGTGTGCCCGATCTCCCTCGGTCAGTTCTGCAATCAGCTTGGCTTTGGTTTTATTGCTGGCGCTCTTCCCTCTTGCTTCCAGCAAATCCTTTAACGTTGCTCATTTTAATCCAGCATAGTTTGTCTCTATTCACACTTCCATTCGTGTAACCGAATTTGCATGAACGCTGCTTCCTCTTGCTGCAAGGCTTTAATCCCACCGCTGCCAACCAGTGTAGCGGATCTCCAACGTCCGCTGGGAAATCCTTGAAGCTGAGGAAGTACTGACTTATCCAAGGCACCTGTTACCCCCCAGTAACTGGACGACACACAGTTCTGGGAGTAAAATCAACACTTTATTTTGCCCCAGCTGGCTTTTTATATCATTTCCCATGCAAGGGTTTTCTTAACTCATTTTACAGGGGCATTCCCTTCAACAATTAACAGATGACAGTGATTTAATTACCTAGGACTATTTCTAACCACCTGGGATGCGTGAGACGTTTGTCTTTGCATATTTACCCATAACAATGAAACCGTGCCAGACACATTACTAGGAGTGTAATTACATCCCGTAGCAGATAATAGATGGTCATTAACACACTGACAATAGATGAATGGAACGCTACCTCAGACCCCCCAATTAACCCAATTTACTTATTCAGACATCAGTAGACATTCTGTCTCTACATTTCCTGGAATGAATCTTTGCTGTCACCTCTGAAGTGATCCAAACCATATTCTCAGTTTCAGTATTTTGCTACAGTGACTTCTATGCGTTTCAGCGTGCGCTGATCCTGCTCTGTCCTTTTACGTGGCCTACCACTTCGTGGCTGAGTTGATGCTGTTCCCAGTTGCTTCCACTTTGTTATAATACCACTAACAGTTGACCATGGAATATTTAGTAGCAAGGAAATTTCACGGATGGACTTATTGCACAGGTGGCAACCTATCATGGTACCACGCTTCAATTCACTGAGCTCCTGAGAGCGACCCATTCTTTCACAAATATTAGTAGAAGCCGTCTGCATGCCTAGGTGCTTGATTTTATACACCTGTGGCCATAGAGGTGATTGGAACACCTGAATCCAATGATTTGGAGAGGGGTCCCAATACTTTTCAGCAATATTTCTGATCAAGAATAAAGCCTCATACACACGGTTCAAATGTTGGCAGGGGATTGTCTGTTGACAGACTGTTGTCCTAAAATCTTACCGTTAGTACGCTCCCTTAGACAATTGTTTTCCAATTTTCGGCCAACAAATGTTGAATGGCAGGCTAGTAAATTTTCAGCGGACAACGGCTCCATGTCTGATTTTCGTATGTTCAATACACATATCCGTCAAAAATAAGTCGAAAGTACAAACACACATACTCGGAATCAATGCTCACCAAACACGAAATCAGCAGAAGGGGCCCAAAGGGTGGCGCTCAAGAGCTGAAATTCCTCATAGTACGTCACTGCGTTCGTGTTTGTGGCACGACAATTGTGTACCGTTAGTATGCAAGACAAGATCCTGGCACACGCCCTTTTGACAAAAATCAGACACTCGGTTGGCCAACAATCGAACCGTGTGTACGAGGCTTTAGAGGCAGACCTTGTGTAGCGCTACCCCCAGTTAAGAGAGCCGCTGGTTTTCAGTTAGTTCGGGCCCTGTATACAGCACCGCCAACCCCCGGCAATATACTCAACCCTCTATGGCACAGTTAGTCTAGGGAATGTTCCCTTCATATAATTCTATACCTGGTTATACACAATCTCACAGCAGGATAGGCAGTTAATATGCAATGATAAACACTAAGTCAGGATTGGTAAACTATATCTGATTTACTTAGGTATAAAGGTTAAACATAACACATAGCATACATGCAGAGCCCTGCAGCAATAAACCTACTAATAGTGATAGTGCAGGGTGATCACACGCCACGTGCAGCTATCTTTTCTATGCGCAATGTGGCGCAACAACAAAAAGTTTTAAACCCCTGGTCAGGCCTGACTCAGATAAAGCTCAGTCTCTGTGAAAACAACTCTTCGCATGCAGATGAACGGTGGTGCACATTCAGGAACAGTATTTGTAATCCATAAACGGTTAATAAAAGAGGAACACTTCCCCGGAGACTACACAACTCAGTTCAGCCTCTAGTCTCTGGCGGGATAATAACTACAGCACGATGGGCCAAGGCAGTCACTAGGCCTAATCAAAGTACAAGCTAAATAAGTGAGCAGATGCTCGCTCACCCCTCCGGACGCGATCCCAGTCCGGGACTTCCACCACGGTTTCCCCACACAGTGCCTGCAACGATCAGGTCTCTGGTCCAACTGATGTCAGCAACTCAAAGAAGTCAGGTGTCACCCAGGCTCAGCAGTGGGGTGGAAGGCTCTTTGGAAGGTATGCAAGTCCCAGGCCTCGGGCCTTGCACTGCAACAGATCCGCACAGGGAGTCCCCTTGATTGCAGCGCGGTGTCCAAATAGGCCGGGCTTAGCCTCGCCCTTTCCTTTTATAGCCCCACCCATGAGTCTCTGCAGTGGCCAGATGCACCCTGGGTGCCAAGCGGGGTTCTGGGTAACGTAGTCCATAGGGCCTTAAAGGAGACCCCGCTACACTTGCAAGAATACTCCCAGGCTTATTCATTAAACACTTAAGCCCCGGACCAATACGCAGCATAAAGACCAGGCCCCTTTTTGAGGTTTGGCACTGCGTCGCTTTAACTGACAATTGCGCAGTCATGTGATGTGGCTCCCAAACAAAATTGACGTCCTTTTTTTCCCACAAATAGAGCTTTCTTTTGGTGGTATTTGATCACCTCTGCGGTTTTTATTTTTTTGCGCTATAAACAAAAATAAAGTGACAATTTTGAAAAAAATTCAATATTTTTTACTTTTTGCTATAATAAATATCCCCAAAAAATATATAAAAAAACATATTTTTTCCTCAGTTTAGGCCGATACGTATTCTTCTATATATTTTTGGTTAAAAAAAAATCGCAATCAGCGTTTATTGATTGGTTTGCGCAAAAATTATAGCGTTTACAAAATAGGGGATAGTTTTATGGCATTTTTATAATTTTTTTTTTTTTTTACTACTAATGGCGGCGATCAGCGATTTTTTTCATGACTGGGACATTATGGCGGACACATTGGACACTTTTGACACATTTTTGGGACAATTGTCATTTTTACAGCGATCAGTGCAATAAAAATGCACTGGTTACTGTAAAAATGACACTGGCAGTGAAGGGGTTAACCACTAAGCGCGCTGAAGGGGTTAAGTGTGCCTAGGGGCGTGTTTCTAACTGAGGGGGGCGTGGCTACGAGTGATACATCACCGATCTCCGCTTTGATTACACAGAGCGGAGATCGGTGGACAGTGTCAGTAGGGGAGCGGGGAGATGTTGTGTTTAGACGAACATCTCCCCGCTCCATCCCTCCGTGAGACGATCGCGGGCTATCCCCGCAGCGATCGAATCCGCGGGACCCGCAGTCCGACTCACGGGGATGACTGCAGGGTCGCAAGCGCGCCGCAGGCGGCGCGCACGTGACCACGCGGTAGGCAGTTAAAGGGGACGTACAGGTACGTGATTGTGCCTGTATGAGCCATTCTGCCGACGTATATATACCGTGAGCGGTCCTTAAGTGGTTAAGGCAAATAAGAAGTAGCCCCTAAAAACAACCAATTAAAGCTCATCTTCCATTATGGATGGAATATTACAGGTCACTATTGGTAACTGTAATTTGAAATTAAAGCTGCATTAAACCTAAAAACAAACATTTATTATATTGCAGCTTACCATTTTTAGATGTCATGGCTGCATTAGTCTTCTCTTCTCTAGTTTTATTTTCATCTTATGATCTGGCCAGTAAGTCTGTTGTTTTTCAAAAAAGAACAAGCTCTCCAGCAGAATGTTTCAGTTACAGGGATGAGACAAACCATTTAACACTGGCATGGGTGCTTACAGTGATCAGCTTTTATTTATTTGGGTAAAACTTTTATCTCAAAAAGAAAAACCGCTTATAAAGTATTAGCTGGAATTTGGCTTCAGTTAGTTCTGTTCTGCAGTTCAGTTCTGCTAATACATTTAACACTCCCCTCCTCCTGACTGACAATGCTGCTATCCAAAGGTGCCCCCTGTGCTCCTTCATCCAGAGTGGTGGCACTCTGTGTGTGTTACTGACCAGATCATGAGGTGAAAACAGAGAGAGGAAAAAGACGAAAAAACAAACAAAAAACAAATGCAGCCACCACATCCAATGATTGGTAAGCTGCAATATATTACATTTTGGTTTTAGGTTTAATACCACTCTAAGAATTCTGCAAGCTACATAAGCACATCATGTATTATATGGTAGATGTAATTGTATACTATTCTTACCGGGGGGGGGGGGGGGGCTACAAACTTGAGCCTATGTGTAGGCAGGTGCAGTGTATTTTCTCCACGGCAGGTGGCGCTCATCCACAGCGGCAATGCAGGTGGAGGAGGAAGTTCAGAGGAACCTAGTTCCTCTATGATTCCCTCAGTCACAGAGAGACAGCATTCAATTGGATGCTGGCACCCCATGTGACTTTGGTGGCCATCTTGGGTCAGGCAGAGTCTATTTAAGCCCCTGGTTCCCGGGTTTGGTGCACATTTTGCATGTGGCTAGAGCAGGGACAGGTCATCTGTCTGGCAGGGAAAGTGCTTAGCATCAGGAAGAGGTTCCTGAGGCGTAGGGAAAATGCAGAGACACGCCATCCTTTCTGGTAGCCTCCCCACTTGGGTACGGACTTGCCAGGCCACATTTCCCCCCTCGAGACAGAAGCTGTCGGCACACCCGAGGCCTACTTTTACTACACATCGCTGTTTCATGCGGTGAGTGCTGCCGGTCAGGTTGCCTTCCCGCCGGGCCTGTTCTGTATTGCCCAACTTCAGTTACAATCATTTTCAATTTTCTGTTCTCCGCACTCGGAATTAGAGAGTTTTTCTGCCGCCCCACCACGCTGCACCCAACCACACAGTGCAGGGATCATTAGTGGGTAACACAGAGTGCAGGTGTGTGCAATGTACATAATGCAGGGTCAGGTGTGTGTGTAATGTACAGAGTGTAGAGGTCAGGTGTGTGTAATGTACAGAGTGTAGAGGTCAGGTGTGTGTAATGTACAGAGTGTAGAGGTCAGGTGTGTGTAATGTACAGAGTGCAGAGTTCAGGTGTGTGTACTGTACACAGTGCAGGGGTCAGGTGTGTGTAATGTACACAGTGCAGGGGTCAGGTGTGTGTAATGTACACAGTGCAGGGGTCAGGTGTGTGTAATGTACACAGTGCAGGGGTCAGGTGTGTGTAATATACACAGTGCAGAGGTCAGGTGTGTGTAATGTACAGAGTGTAGAGGTCAGGTGTGTGTAATGTACAGAGTACAGAGGTCAGGTGTGTGTAATGTACAGAGTGTAGAGGTCAGGTGTGTGTAATGTACAGAGTGTAGAGGTCAGGTGTGTGTAATGTACAGAGTGCAGAGTTCAGGTGTGTGTACTGTACACAGTGCAGAGGTCAGGTGTGTGTAATGTACACAGTGCAGGGGTCAGGTGTGTGTAATGTACACAGTGCAGGGGTCAGGTGTGTGTAATATACACAGTGCAGAGGTCAGGTGTGTGTGATGTAAAGAGTGCAGAGTTCAGGTGTGTGTAATGTACACAGTGCAGGGGTCAGGTGTGTGTAATGTACACAGTGCAGGGGTCAGATGTGTGCAACATACATAGTGCAGAGGTCGGGTGTGTGTAATGTACATAGTGCAGGGGTCAGGTGTGTGTAATGTACACAGTGCAGGGGTCAGGTGTGTGTAATATACACAGTGCAGAGGTCAGGTGTGTGTAATGTAAAGAGTGCAGGGGTCAGGTGTGTGTAATGTAAAGAGTGCAGGGGTCAGGTGTGTGTAATGTACACAGTGCAGGGCTCAGGTGTGTGTAATGTACAAAGTGCAGAGGTCAGGTGTGTGCAACGTACATAGTGCAGGGGTCAGGTGTGTGTAATATAAAAAGTGCAGAGGTCAGGTGTGTGTAATGTAAAGAGTGCAGAGTTCAGGTGTGTGTAATGTACACAGTGCAGGGGTCAGGTGTGTGTAATGTACACAGTGCAGGGCTCAGGTGTGTGTAATGTACAAAGTGCAGAGGTCAGGTGTGTGCAACGTACATAGTGCAGGGGTCAGGTGTGTGTAATATACACAGTGCATAGGTCAGGTGTGTGTAATGTAAAGAGTACAGAGTTCAAGTGTGTGTAATGTACACAGTGCATGGGTCAAGTGTGTGTAATATACACAGTGCAGAGGTCAGGTGTGTGTAATGTAAAGAGTGCAGAGTTCAGGTGTGTGTAATGTACACAGTGCAGAGGTCAGGTGTGTGTAATGTAAAGAGTGCAGAGTTCAGGTGTGTGTAATGTACACAGTGCAGAGGTCAGGTGTGTGTAATGTAAAGAGTGCAGAGTTCAGGTGTGTGTAATGTACACAGTGCAGAGGTCAGGTGTGTGTAATGTAAAGAGTGCAGAGTTCAGGTGTGTGTAATGTACACAGTGCAGGGGTCAGGTGTGTGTAATGTAAAGAGTGCAGAGTTCAGGTGTGTGTAATGTACACAGTGCAGGGGTCAGGTGTGTGTAATGTACACAGTGCAGGGCTCAGGTGTGTGTAATGTACAAAGTGCAGAGGTCAGGTGTGTGCAACGTACATAGTGCAGAGTTCAGGTGTGTGTAATGTACACAGTGCAGAGGTCAGGTGTGTGTAATGTAAAGAGTGCAGAGTTCAGGTGTGTGTAATGTACACAGTGCAGGGGTCAGGTGTGTGTAATGTAAAGAGTGCAGAGTTCAGGTGTGTGTAATGTACACAGTGCAGGGGTCAGGTGTGTGTAATGTACAGAGTTCAGGTGTGTGTAATGTACAGAGTGCAGAGGTCAGGTGTGTGTAATGTACACAGTGCAGGGGTCAGGACTCTCCTTGGCCACCCAATAATCCTTATATTTCTGGCATACTGCAGGCCTTGAGCACCTCTACCAGCAATCCAGATCCCCCTTCTTCCCCATCAATAATCGTGCATCTTTCACAGTAACAGCCCCCCTCCCCCCGCCTAGTACTTACACCCATTTCTCACCGAGTACCCAGAAAATGGCAAAACAAAAGCCAACAACTACCACATCACAGGAGACTGCAGTCATGCCCCATCATGGAAACCTTGAAGAGCAAGCGGGACAGCAGCCCGGACAGAACAATCCTAGTCATTACTATGTTGTAAGATACAAAGTATTTTTGCCCGGGGTTTAGAGTGGGAGAAGAGTGTTGTGTGGGCCACCCAGCCACAGGCAGCCCCTGCCGGACCCGGGCCCCATGGGGCTGGTAAAGAAGGACTGTACCCCCTTATTGGAAGCCCTGAACACAGGGTACCTGGTTCTATGAGTTATAGCACTAAGCACACACCATTAGTGACCTTCCTTAGTGCTTCTATTCAGCATGCATTGGAAGTTTGATCTTCCAAACTGTCCATTCAAGCAACAAGCACACACTTGTAGTCCCAACTATTAAAAAATAATGAACATATGAACATAGTAAGGCTTGTGTTTTTATGAGGTGAAGTTTTCGTTAGCTGTGGGCTTTTATTGCAACACAAAGCTCTCAAGACCTTTGACAACAAGGGTTAATCTCAGACTGCTGACAGACTAGCTATGGGCCACTCCCATTTTCAAGCACATGCATAGTGCTGCCATCTTCTGGAGAACCTGCTAATTGCAGTCATCAACACATACTTTTGTATCCACTTCTTTCTGTGAAGTTATCCAGCTGCCCCCTCCTCCCACATACTTCCTGACCCCTCCCATTTATATGTAATAAAAACTGTGAGAACTCTTCCCTGCATGGTGCTATGACTGCCCCTTCTCCCCACCCCTCCCAGCCCCCCATCTCTGTGTACACGTAGCACAGGGAGCAGAGGGGGTGCAGGGGCCTCCTGGTGAAAGTAAAGCACATTGGCTGCAATTAAGAACAATAGGTCCTAAAAAAACAATTCCTAAATTTCCTGTGTTTAGAGGTTAAGTAATGAATAATGATAATATTATTATTATTATTATTATTGTGTCTTATTTTTTAAATACTATTATCATACAAGATTTATATAGCAATTTATACAGCAACAAATAAAACAAAGTTATCCAAACCATATTTGATTTCTTTATCAGACGTTATATAATATCGGTTCTGAAAACTGCATATCTATACATAAAACAACAAAGAGAAAAAAATCAAATACAAAAAACCTTTCAGAAATTCCTTTATTTCCTATTTAGATAGTGTGGAGGTTAAACAATAAATAATGATATTATTATTATTATTATTATTATTATTGTTATTATTATTTAGTTTTAATTAATTAATATTATTATAGAAAAACTTCAGCATCAAGCAGCAATCACACCTTAAAGCGGAGCTCCGCCGTAAAAAAAATATTTAAAGCCAGCAGCTACAAATACTGCTACAAATACTGCAGCTGCTGACTTTTAATAAATGGACACTTACCTGTCCTGGAGTCCAGCGACGTCGGCAGCAGAAGACGAGCAATCGCTCATCTCTTGGCTGCCCCACCGCCATCATGGGTGAGGGAATCTGGAAGTGAAGCGTTGTGGCTTCACTTCCCAGTTCCCTGCTGCGCATGGGCGAGCAGCGCTGCGCATCTTTCACTGGCCCCCGCAGTGTTCTGGGAGCCGCGTGTTTCCCAGAACACAACGGGGGAGACCGGGAAGTGACGCACTACCCGCAGTCTACCCGCAGACTGTATGCACGGAAGTGGGTGCAAATACCGGTCTTAGACAGGTATCTGCACCCCCCTCCCCCTGAAAGGTGCCTGAAAGGGAGGAATCCGATGAGCGGAAGTTCCATTTTAGGGTAGAGTTTCGCTTTAAGCCCTGGTTCACATTGGTGCGATTTGGCATGTGATTTGACACGTCGAATCGCATGCCAAATCGGCGGCTATTGTCAGCAATGGCACCGTCCGAATCGGTGCGACGCCGACTTTGGGGCGCCGCACCGATTCCAAAAAGTAGTTCCTACACTACTTTTGGCAACTTTGGGTGCGATTTCAAAAGACATTAGGAACCCGCACAGATGTCTCTGAAATCGCCCCCGAAGTCGGACTGAAATGCCGGGTTGAAATGGTTCAACTGAACTCGCCCGATTTCTAACCTGCAGCAATGTGAACCTGGGCTAAATCTGTCTTACTTTTCTTGTTCTGCGCTGCTTCACTGTAGCTTAGATGCTAAATCTCACTACATACAGAGGTGATATATTGAGAAACACCCAATGCCAAATTCCGGTCCAGAAATGTAATTGTAGAAAAGTGCTTATTGTCATTTTATGTCATTTGCCTAAAATAGAAGCCAGCATGGAACAATAAGCTGCCCCTGAAGAAGCCCAGGGTGGCGAAACATGTCGGGATAATCACCTAATTGTCACTTTGAGTGACTAGAGTCAAACATCTTTGAAGACAAGATGTTTCCATGTACATGTATACAAAAAGCATAACAAACCTTTTAATTATGTGTTGTATGTGATAATAAAATCTTTGTTATATTTTTTTTACATACTTTAGTATTTGTATTTACTGCTTGCTGACACCCCTAAAAATCCCACCAAAACCCTCCTGTCCATACCTCAATTTCAGGGATGTTGGTGCCCATGTAACATTGTCACCTATCCATATCACCATCCTTTTCCTCCCTTGATTTACAGAAAGAAAAGAGTTTGTATGTAGTGATAGATCACATTAAATCCAGGTAGTAAGGTCCATACAAGCAGTGTGCAGGGTTCAGTCCCTTTTCCTCCTATGTCTTCTGCTCATCTAATGTGTATCAGGGTTTGGGGTCCCACAGTGGGGGCCACACCTACAATCCACCCACCACTCTGGGTCTGAATGTCTTTCGGATTGGAATGCCATCACTCTGACTGAGGTCTATTTATATAGAATACGTGAAAATCTGCAAGATTATTTTTTATTTTGGATGGTCATATTTGTAAAAAAGAAAAAGAAACAAATGAAATTCCCGAAAGGAATCAACATAATGCCTGAGCATGCAAATACAGAATTAAAGTGATACTTATGATATTTTTTTTATTTTAAACAAAAAAAAAAAGGTAAGTTATACTTACCTGCTCTGTTCGTTCTTGCACAAAAAGGTCCCTTACCTCCTCTTCTGGAAGTACCCCGCTGGAGCTATCCACTCATCATCCCCCTCTTCCAGGTGCCTCCTTAGTAATCCAGGTGAGCCACACCCCTCCTCACAGGAGTTTGACTGACAGCAACTCTGCTGCCCTCAGTGTCTCCTTTGAAAGCAGGAATTGAGTGGAGCAGTGCTGCAGCCGAGACAGTGCTGGATCGGTGATAGGAGATAAATGTTTAGGGATGGGGGTGGATAGAACAGGTACAGGGGTGTTTTTTTACCCTAATGCAGGGAATGCATTAACCACTTTAGCCCCGGAGGATTTGGCTGGCCAAATGACCGGGCCACTTTTTGTGATTCAGCACTGCGTCGCTTTAACTGACAATTGCGTGCTCGTGCGACGTGGCTCCCAGGGGAGGGCTGGCGGCCTTAGGCCTGGGGGGCAAGTCCAGTCAAGTGGCCCATTGAACCGCCGAATCAGCTCACCATCCATGGCCCACCTGGTTTTTCAATGCAGCCTCACCAGTGCCCATCAGTGCAGCCAACTCCAGTGCCCATCAATGCAGCCTGATCACTGGGGCAGGTTACATGGGGTGTATGGGGGGTCAGCTAGGGGTGTCAGCGTCTCTCACCTCAGCGATCTCAGCTCAGCAGGTCCTTGCACGCCACGGTTTCCAGGGGGTTAACGTTCCTGATCCTGGGGTCAAGTTGCAGCCAGCACCCAGCCCTGCAGCCCTGCGTCCCGACTCCCTGGCACGCCCTGCCTCTGCCTGCTTCCAAGAATCTGGTCCCAGGGAGTTGTAGTTTCCTCTGCGCTGCTGTGTTTTCCACCTACCAGAAGCTTGAGTGCGGACTACAACTCCCGGAATGCAACAGCTAGTGGTCGGCCGCCATGGCCATGCCCCCGGCCCGACTTCCTAGACCAGAATAAAAAAATAAATGGTAGCGGGCAGCGGCTGCCGGCCATTTTGAACATAAGTTAGGGCAGCCTGGGAGGCAATTGCCACCCTGCCCCCTGGCCCAGCCCTCCCCTGGTGGCTCCCAAACAAAATTGACGTCCTTTTTTTCCCCACAAATAGAGCTTTCTTTTGGTGGTATTTGATCACCTCTGCGGTTTTTATTTTTTTATGCGCTATAAACAAAAATAGAGCGACAATTTTGAAAAAAAGCAATATATTTTACTTTTTGCTATAATAAATATCCCCCAAAAAAATCTATAAAAAAACAATTTTTTTCCTCAGTTTAGGCCGATACGTATTCTTCTACATATTTTTGGTAAAAAAAAATAATGCAATAAGCGTTTATTGATTGGTTTGAGCAAAAGTTATAGCGTCTACAAAATCGGGGATCATTTTATGGCATTTTTATTAATATTTATTTTTTACTAGTAATGACGGCGATGAGCGATTTTTATCGTGACTGCGACATTCCGGCGGACACATTGGACACTTTTGGCGCTATTCTGGGACCATTGTCATTTATACAGCGATCAGTGCTATAAAAATACACTGCTTACTGTGTAAATGACACCGGCAGTGAAGGGGTTAACCACTAGGGGGCGAGGAAGGGGTTAAGTGTGTCCTAGGGAGTGATTCTAACTGTGGGGGGGTGGGCTACGTGTAACACGACACTGATCACTGCTCCCGGAGGATTAGTGTTGGTTATAAAGAGGGACGGTGTTGGGGTTATAAGGAAGGTTAAAGAAGAACTAAAGACAAAGCTTTTTCATTTTAGATGGGGTAAGTGAGGGTTATACCTGCTGATAGATTTTGTATTTGTTATCTGTGTCCCATTATGGAGATTTTCCTTTACTTCCTGTCCAATAGCCAAAACAGGAAGTGAGAAGAGATTTCTCCACAGTGAGGCAATCCTTGGTGGTCACCAGTGTCACCGGAGCTAGTGTTATCATTGGAAGATGTCCACTCTATTCCTGTTCTGGTAACAACCCAACATTTGGGGGTTTCTTTCACTCTCATTGATTACAGTAAACGGGAGGATTAATCTACCTAATAGGGACACAGCAATAAAAATCAGACAGGGGTTCTAATCCCTCTCCACTCTATGCAACACACAAAAACAAGTTTTGCCTTTAGTTGTACTGTAATGTTGGGATTATAAGGACGGTTAATGTTGGGTTATAGGAGGGTTAATGTCACTCTGCTCTCTCCTTCTATCAGTATGTCCCTAATTAGTACATGAACACTGCAGCACAACTGATTGGTACCTTGTGTTCTTTCTCCTTTTCCCTGTCTGAGCTCTGGTGTAAATAGGATTACAAAAGATACCAGGTCAAATTCAGGTACTTACACTACTTGCATTTAAAGATCAAATTTTATGTATTAATCAATACAGAGCTGCATTAATTTGTGTCTTTTTTATTATCAGCCTGGAGTTCAGCTTTAATTCCACTTCAGTACCATTGTGCTAAAATCTTTTTGTGTTTGTGGGGAAGTGGCACCATCTAGTGGCTCTGTGCAGTATAGCAATTATACATTCAGATCATCCCACTATCCACAAACATAAACTTAAAAAAATAATAATAGAACTAAATCAATCGATTTAACGGACTAAAAAAAAAAAGTTAAAGCGGAAGTAAACCCATCGATTTAACAGTTTCAAAAAGCAGTTACATTCCCGGCATGCCGGGAATGCCAACTGTCACATTGGTTGTGCTCTCAACCAAACTTTCAAACCATCCAATGTCTAGTGTCATAACTGATCACATGTGCAGCATCATGGCAGTTGAAGATTAAACAGAGGCCAAGATGGCAGCTTCCTTGCCTGAAAATGATAGGAGGGTTTACTTCCACTTTAAGTTCCGGGGACTGTCACGTTGGATGTGCTCCCAACCAAACTGTCAAACCACCAAATGGCTGGTGTCAAAACTGATCACATGTGCAGAATCATGGCAGTTGCAAATCCAATAGAGGCCAAGATGGCAGCTTCCTTGACTGAAAAAGATGGGAGGGTTTAATTTTGCTTTAAATATACAAAGTTTAAATTAAAAACATTAGTCAGAAAATTAAGTCCTGCTAGATCATTTCAGGCCGGCCCATTTTGCAGGTTGTAAAACATTACAAATGTGTAAAATCCAGAAAATACGCTGTCTCACCCTGCTCTGCACATGCTCAGTTGCTCTCCATTTTTAGGCATTGCCGAGTTTGTAGAGGCTGACATCCTTAACTTCTTGGAGCCCGGGCCATTGTAAAAAGACGGCTACAAGGTGGCTCTAGAAATCCGGGAGGCCGTCTTTTTACGGACTCGGCTCCTCCGGCTACTGGGGGGGCGCGCGAGCGCCGCCGGCGGCGCGCGCATGCCCCGCGTGTCACTGAGATGCCGATGCGCGTGCCTGGCGGCCGCGATGTCCGCCAGGCACCCGCGATCGGCCGGTACACAGACAAGGACGTGGATCTGTGTGTGTAAACACAGAGATCCATGTCCTGTCAGGGAGAGGAGACCGATGCTGTGTCCCTTGTACATAGGGACACAGATCGGTCACCTCCCCCAGTCAGTCCCCTCCCCCCACGGTAAGAATCATTCATAGGGAATACATTTAACCCCTTCCTCTCCCCCTAGTGTTAACCCCTTCCCTGCCAGTCACATTTATACAGTAATCAGTGCATATTTATAGCACTGTTCGCTGTATAAATGTGACTGGTCCCAAAAATGTGTCAAAAGTGTCCGATGTGTCCGCCGCAATATCGCAGTCCTGACAAAAATCGCAGATCGCCGCCATTACTAGTAAAAAAAAAAAAAAAATGTCATAATTCTATCCCCTATTTTGTAGACGCCATAACTTTTGCGCAAACCAATCACTATACGTTTATTGCGTTTTTTTTTTACCAAAAATATGTAGAAGAATACATATCAGCCTAAACTGAGAAAAAAAATGTTTTTTTTTTAAAAAAATTGGGATATTTATTATAGCAAAAAACAGGAAATTGTATCATACTTACCAGTAATTTTCCTTTCCTGGTGCCTATCCATGGCAGCATACCTGTGACAAGCTTCGCCTTGGCTCCTCCCTCAGGACTAGTGAATATTATAAAAGAGTTGATTAGCACAGCCCCAGCATTCTCCGTAATATAGAATACCGAGGGTGGGATTTTATGCTGCCATGGATAGGCACCAGGAAAGGAAAATTACTGGTAAGTATGATACAATTTTCCGTTTTCCTGGTGCCTCCATGGCAGCATACCTGTGACAAATAACTAGCTGATATGGGTGGGATGATGCCCAGAGTTTTATTTTAAAGAGATTATTATCATCATTTAGAGGAAGAAGCAAAGGCCGATTTGACCGCCTGTCTGCCAAACTCCACCGATGAGAGAGCTCCTGGGTCTACTCGGTAATGTTTCAGAAACGTATGTTGGAATGACCAAGTCGCTGCCCTGCAAATAGTTTCAATTGACACATTCGCTCTTGCCACCCAAGAGGCAGAAACCGTTCTGGTGGAGTGCGCCCTGACTATCGAAGGGGCTCCCAGACCTTTTGCCCTGTACACCTTGTGGATGAGTTTAACGAACCATGAGGCAAACGTTCCTGCTGACGCCTCCTTGCCTTTGTTTATGAACAACCTGATAGTGTCCCTGAAGGATGCTGTAGCCTGCAGATAGCATCTCAAAGTGGAGGCAATGTCCAGCTCGTGAAGAAAACCTGAGTCTTGTTCTGAAAATGTTGGAAGTGCCCAAGGCTCCGACATGTTCGAGGATGATGTGACCTTGAGGCTAAATCCTTGCACCGTTCCGAGTTCTACTTTGTCAGGAAATAATCTGATATGATTATGATCCGCTCCTAAAGCTTGGAGCTCTGAAACCCGTCTGTCAGAAGTTATGGCTATCAAGAAAGATAGCTTCATGGTTAGATTCCAAAGCGTTGCTGACTCAGAAGAGGCAAGAGGTGAATTGGTTAAAGACTCTAGGATGATAGCAAGGTCTCAAGTGGGAAAAGATTGTTTTGTTGGTGGTCGGATCTTTTTTGACAGCTTTGAAAAATTGGATTATTAATGAATCCTTAGCCCATCTTTTACTGGTTGCCGCTGAAATTGCCGCTACCTGCACCTTTAGTGTACTTAAGCAAGACCTAGGTCTAAGCCTGCCTGCAAGAGTTTTAGAATTTGAGAGGATGATGGGAAATCTGGATCGCAGTTTCTGCCAATCATGAAGGCCCTGAATTTGTTCCACACCTTATCGTATATACTGTTTGTGGATGGCTTTCTTGCGCTGAGCAGGGTTTCGATAACTTTGTTGGGACACCCTAGGGATTGGAATCTTTCCCTTTCACCTGTCAGATGTGAAGATTTAACCTGCGGGAATCTGGATGGGTGTGACATCCCTGTGACAGGAGAAAAGGTATTATTGGAACCTTGACTGAAGTCTGTGTATTCAGGTACATTGCTGTGGGGAACCAGGGACGTCTTGGCCAGTACAGTAGGACCGCTATCTCCGTTGTGGTTTCTACCATAAGCCTCAACAGGAGTTTTTTTGGAATGAGAGGCCATGGAGAGAAGGCATAGGCCAGATTGCATGCCCAGGGGCTGAGAGAGCATCTACTGCCTCTGCCTGGGGATGAGGAAGTCTCGAGATAAACCTTGAAAACTTGGTATTTAATGCTCTTGCAAATAGGCCCAGCCCGAGGGGACCCCACTGGTCCACTAACCAGTCGAAAACTTTCGGATGCAGAGACTATTCGTTGGAATCTACGAACCTGCGAGATAGGCGGTTGGCCCTTGAGTTGAGAAGACCGGGCAGATAGACTGTCCTTAGGTCTTTTAGATTCCTTTTTGCCCAAAAGAATATGGTTTCACTTCCTTCAGCAGGGACCTGCTGCGCGTCCCTCCTTGTCGGTGTATATAAGGACACCGCAGCCCTGTTGTCCATTCGGAGAACTGGTTTGCCTGTAATCTTGAATACTAGGGCTAGCAATGCAAAAGGTAGGCTGCCTGGACCTCCAGGATATTTGATAATAGGCCTGTTGTATGGAAGGACCATCTTCCTTGCCCTGAGATCTGGTTGCAGTGTGATCCCCACCTGCTTCACTGGCATCGGTAATAATTGTGATCCAGTTGACATGTCTTAATGGACGTGATTTCATAGGTGTGTGTTTCTTCATCCACCAATGTAGACTCCTGAGCATCAGGGTCGTCAGGTGTATGGGTTGGTATAGATACCGTCTATTCCACAACCTCAAGGACTCCAGCTGGAAATGTCTCAAATGCCAATGGGCCCAAGGGACCCTAGGGATGCATGACGACATCCAGCCTATCAGGCTCTGACAGTTCGAGTATGACAGGTAGAATCTCACACTGACTTTCTTCATCTGTCGTACAGTCAATGTCACCTTTTGAGGTGGGAGGGATACTGTACCGTTCTGTTCCACTAAGTAATGGTATACTCGAGGCCCTAATTCTATTAGAGGGGCTATGATGGCAATTGGGGTCTTCCTAAAGACTTTTGGTGACGTGCAGAGGCCGAATGGGAGACTCCAAAATTTAAGATGTACAGGTGCCACTGCAAACCTCAGATATTTCTGGAAAGGAGGGAGTGTTGGTATATGCAGGTAAACATCCTGCAAGTCTATTGATAACATCCGATCCCCTGGTTGGATTACACGTATAATCGCTCATAGCGACTCCCTTTTAAAAAAATGTAGGAAGATATAGCGATTTAGCCTCTTCAGGTCTAACACGGGTCTCCTACCTCTGTTTCTCTTGGGGACTAGAAACAGGGTGGTGTAAAAACCGAAAAATCTTTCTGATGGAGACACTGGAACCACTGCTTGCTGTTTTTGCAAGGACAGAAGAAATCACTCTAGTGCTTCAGTTTTTTTGGGTGCACCTTGACACCCTTGTCGGAGAGAAGAAGTCTTTGGGGGCTTTGTTTAGAAACGTCCAGAACTGACCGTATTTAACTGTGGAGACTACCCACGGATCCCTACACTTTGTTCCCAGATCTTCAAGAAGTGTTTGAGTCTGGCCCCACAGGGATCGCTTGGGATGGCCTGGCGTCAAAAGGATTTTGCAGAATCCTGAGGGATGGGCACAAGTCTCTGTCTATGGGTCTTGAGGAAAGTGGACTGCGTGCTTCTCCAATTTTGCCTAAAGCCTTTCCCCTGTCTGGACTGTCTGTAGTCCTTACTCTTGGAGTATTGAAATCTGGGTGCAAATGTCCTGGAGCGCCTGGATCGCCTGTCTTGGGGTAACAGGCCCGATTTCCCGCCCATGACGCGAGAGATGGCCTTGTCCAATTTCTCCCCAAACAAGGCTTTTCCGTCAAAGGGTACCTTGCACCAATTATGTTTTGGAGGCAGTATCTGCTGACCAGGGTTCCAGCCACAAGGCCCGTTTGGCCATAACTGTGTGGAGCATTGACCTTGCGGAGCATCGAACTGAATCGATCGTGGCTTCACCAATAAGATCTACTGGGAGCTTTAGCTCCAATAAGGCCCTGATGATGTCCTCCCCTGGGATATCCTGTTAGATTGCAAACTCTATATCATCTGTCTAGACGCATAGGGCATTGGACACTGACGTCAGGGCTATCGCAGGTTTACAAGCGTTGCCCGCCATCTTTTGGGAGACCAAGATCCATCCTTCTGTCTGGTGGATCCTTAAACAAAGTCGAGTCTTCCATGGGCAATGTGACATTCTTTGCCAACCTTACCACAGCTGCATCAACCACTGGAGGGCCCTCCAGCATTGCGGAATCGGCCTCTGAGGGAAGGTATAACTTTCCCAGTCGATTAATGGAGAATCTTTTCTCCGTCTTTTTCCACTCTTCCTCAATCACATCCCTGATCTCCCCCATGAGAGGGAAAGAGGGTAATCTGGCGTTTGAAAAAGGGGAAGTATGACTTAGACTTCTGTGTCGGTCTCTTCTCAGCCGATCACTTGCTTTACCGCCTGTACAAAAAGGCTGGACCATGGCGAAAGCAAAACCAAAAGGTATCTAGGTCAACAGAGAGGCCCTTTGAGATGGCATTCTCTTGCTGATGTTTAGAGGAAGAAGCATGCGTTCGGCGTGAGATTTCACTTGAGGACGGCCCAGGAATGGATGCCTCCGTCGTTTGCTCCTGAGTAGGAGATGCCAGATGTTGCGGCGGCATTGTGGCTACCAATTCCGCGAGGGAATTCTTTACTGCTTTCTTAAGTAGGTCCGTCACTTGCCGGCTTTCGGACTTTCTGTCCGCTGGGCAATTTCGACAGATCACTTTGTCTGGAAGTGGGGTGTCTCCACAGGACTGACATCCTGGAGATCTCGGCTTCAGGAGTGTTAGGCCACTTTCACACTGAGGCGCTTGAAAAACTGCCAGTAAAACACTGAGCGCCTTTGAAGCGATTTCAGGCGCTTTTGAAGCGCTTTCAAAATTATTATTTATTTTTTTTGCGTGAAAGCGCCGATGACTTCCTGCCACTTCTATGATCCCGATGCCTGGACAATCTGTCTCTACTAGGACTAGAATCATCATAGTCCTCATTTCGCCTTGAGGTCTTTTTAGACATCTTCTGGCGTATAGGGCTGAAATACATAAAAGTACCAGCCTCGGTGCACTCTTTTTTTTTTTTTAAGATATGTAAGCTTACCTGGATGTAGGTCCTTACCTCAGAAGTAGAGTAGGATCTTGTACGGGCGGCGAAAGGCTCATGCTGAGTGGCTTAGCAGAGGCAGCAGCTAACAAGAATAGAGAAGGCACAACTGGCTGGATCCTAATTTGGCTAAGGGGAATTTACCTCTAAACAAATGGTGTGTGTTTTTTTTTGTTTTTTTTTAAGTTCTCGAAAAATACGACTATATATTTTATTTTATTTATTTTTTATTATTATTAAAAATATATATATATATTTTTAAAAACCCTTAACTACAAATATATATTTAAAAATAAAGAACCCCTTAACAAACATATAGTATACATTTCCCCTTTACTTTAAAAAATCTCTTAGCTGAAGACAAATTAGTATTTCCTCCCTGGAGCTCTCGGTGTAGTTCTTACTGCAGTCTCAGGTGTCTCACTGAGGCCATTAGAGAGATTCACATGGAAACAGGAAAGGCAGGGAACGCCTCTGTGCTGTGCCTGACGTTTTGTGGGCAAAAGACGTCTTTCTGCCCTGATCCAAAATGGGCGCCACGGCCTCCGGATCCACTGCGCATGCGCCGACCGACGAGACCCGCACCGCCGGCGCACATGCAGAATGATGCGGAAGACGCCGCAAGTAAATAAAATACAGACGCTGAGCGCGCGCGGCTCCTAAGGAGCTGGAGAGGTGACAGGGAGCTAGAGAATTTAAAATGGAAAATAAATCAGAGAAGACAAGAGTTTGGGGGAGAAAAAACTAGGAAAGGGGAGAAAAAAAAAAGAGATACAGAAATAGCTGCTGCCTTTGTTGCCAGAATTGAGCTAATGCCTGGAAGATGTGCTGCAGGTGGAGCTCTTAGTTAAGAGACAAACTGCTTGTCCCAAAAGATCCTACAGAAGGGACTCCCAACCTTATAAGCGCATTTAGCTGCCCAAGAGAAGGGACCGCGTCCGGGAGAGGCTTGAACCCGGACGGAAGCTGCCGAATGCAGACGGTAAGGACGTTCGACCAGAATTCACTGCCATGAGGTATGAGGAAAAAAAGGAGAATGCTGGGGCTGTGCTAATCAACTCTTTTATAATATTCACTAGTCCTGAGGGAGGAGCCAAGGCGGAGCTTGTCACAGGTATGCTGCCATGGAGGCACCAGGAAAGTAAAATATATTGTGTTTTTTTTCAAAATTGTCGCTCTTTTTTGTTTATAGCGCAAAAAATAAAAACCGCAGAGATGATCAAATACCACCAAAAGAAAGCTCTATTTGTGGGAAAAAAAGGACGTCAATTTTGTTTGGGTGCCACATCGCACGACCGAGCAATTGTCATTCAAAGCGGGACAGTGCCGAAAGCTATAATTTCGCCTGGGCAGGAAGGGGGTATATGTGCCCAGTAAGCAAGTGGTTAAAGTGGAATTAAACCCTCCTATCCTTTACAGCCAGGGAAGCTGCTTCTGTTTAAACTGCAAATGCCATGGTGCTGCCCCGTCGAATAATGCCCGCCTGGTACTGCGCATGCGCAGCGCTTGCGCAGTACGGAGCCGCCGAAAGCTTCCGAACATCGGAATTTACGATCAGCTGTAGACGGCGCCCGCGCACAATAGCCGACATTGTGCCACACGCTCCCGATGCCATGCAACTCTGCAAGGGGCGGATTTCATCATGATGGCCGCGTGTGAGGGGCGGATGCCTACAGAAGGGGGCGTATTTTGTAATGATGGGCAGTGCTGCTAAGATGGGGGTGTAATTTTTCACGTAAAACTCAAACACATCTCCTAAACAAACATATCTCTGCTATTCTTGCTACACATGCGCAGTACCAGGCGGGCATTATTCGACAGGGGGCATTATTCGACAGGACACCGGCATTCGAGGAATGTAAGTGTTTTTGGGAAATCGTTAAATCGATGGGTTTAGTTCCACTTTATGATTTACTGCTGTCCAGGGTCTCTGGGCTTCAGCAAAAAGAAACCGTAACAATGCTGGAGACAATTTACAGCACACACTTACATAGCTCCCAACTGTCCCTGATTTCGAGGGACTGTGCCTGGTTTGGAGCAATATCCCCCTGTCCCTCTTTCCTCCTCATTTTGGTCTGATCTATATAGTTGTATATAAAATGCACTTTTTATCTTTCAAAAAGTGTTTTCCAGTGCTAAACCTTTCATCCAAATTCTAAAGTGCTGCATTTGTACATTTTAAAAGCCAATAAAAAGGAATAGTAGTGGCAAAAAAGCACTTGTGGTGGGTTAATTCTCCTTTAAGTGTGTGGCAGTGGGCGTGTCCTATGCCTACATTTTTGTTAGTAGTTGTCCCTCATTCCTATCTCAAAATGTTGGGAGGTATGCACCTATTTGGTAGAATAATTATTAATGTGGAATGTATGTTCCTTGATAGAGAACATGATTTTTTTATGGTTGTGGGTAAAGTTCAGCTTTAAGGAGGAAGTGGACTTTGGAAGCTGTGCCTGAAAAAGCAAGGAGAGAGCAAAGGACTATTCGTTGATATTGCCTGTGGTCTCCCTGCATATGGTTGTAATTTCTTGTTCTGCACTGTGTCTTTGTGTGAAGGCGGCCATCTTGGTAGAGGCAGGGCTTTGCTTCCTTATGTCAGAGACTCCAGCAAGGAGAACAATGCAGAGTACAGTAATGACCTCTTGGGAAACAAGAGTGCCCATCCAGGAACACCCATCCTGGGCAATCAACCTTCCCCTGAGGACTTTGCGGCAGGTGCATGGTTATACATGAACATTCCCCAGGTGGAGAGTCATTGGACAGATCTTGTGATCACCCACTTATGTCAATGACTACCAACCCCATACACTGCCTGAATGGCCATTTAAACTGATGGCAATGTTGCCATATAAATAGTGTGCAGCAGGTCTATGGGCAGTGAGAACACCTGGTCTATTAAAAGTGATCACAGGACTTATCACTATTGTCTCCAGTGGATCTGTGGTCACTGAGCCTTCAGCCATCCCTTATCTCCAGGGATCTATGGGCAGTGATCATAGGACACCCATCCATTGTCTCCAGTGATCACACCTGGTCTATTGGCATTGCTCACTAGGCCCTTCATCTACTGTCTCCAGTGATCCTATGGGCAGTAATCCCCCCCCTCCACATTATCCAGTGATATATGGACAGTTGATCTATGGACAACAATCCTTCATTGTCTCCACTAATCAGCCCATCTGTGGTCCCCAGTGATCAACCCATCCATGGTTGCCAGTGATCTATGGGCAGTGATCACACCTGGTCTAAAGGCATTGACCATTGACCTGGGCAGTGATCTGTTTTCAGTGCCCCTTGGTCAATGATCCTCCATTGTTTCCAGTTATCTATGGGCATTGAGCACCCTCCAGTATTCTCCAGTGATCACACCTGATCTATGGGCAAAGATCACCCCTTCTCCATCTCCAGTGATCAATGGGCAATGATCCTCCATTGTTTCCAATGAGCATCGTCCAACGTTTAGCCTATCCATGGTCCCCAGTGATCTATGGGCAATGTCTCTCCATTGTTTCCAGTCATCTATGGACAGTGGTCACACCTGATCTATGGGCAGTGATCCTCTATTGTCTCCAGGGATCACATCTGATCCATGGGCAGTAACCCTCCATGGTCTCCAGTGATCTATGGGCAGTGATCAGTGATCTGCCATGGTCTCCAGTGATCTATGGAAAGTGATCAGTGATCCGCCATGGTCTCCAGTGATCTATGGGCAGTGATCAGTGATCCGCCATGGTCTCCAGGGATCTATGGGCAGTGATCAGTGATCCGCCATGGTCTCCAGTGATCTATGGGCAGTGATTAGTGATCCGCCATGGTCTCCAGTGATCTATGGGCAGTGATCAGTGATCCGCCATGGTCTCCAGTGATCTATGGGAAATGCTCATACCTGGTCTCTGGGCAGTGATCCTCCATGGTCTCCAGTGTTCACACCTGGTCTATGGGCAATGATGCATGGTCTCCAGTAAACTAAATCTAAATATACCCAAAGTTCAGTTCTTTTTGCAGAACAGTAGAGGGGAAGAAAACACAAACAGTTCCCCAAAGTCTCCAAAGAGTAAATTTTCCCTTGGGCGGAAGGTCAAGGTAATAGTTCAGACAATGTCCTTGAAGTGGAATAATAATTTTAAAAAAACTAGCTCCCACTTCAGAGGTAGTACTGGGGATCAGGGAGAACAAGAGTTTTCCAGTCTTTGTCCAGAGTCTCTATAGAATATACCACATCATCTCAATCCCTGCTACAAATCACCACCCGGTCTGCATGAATGTGCCGACCAAGAGTCCAGTCTTTCCGGCAGCCCTTGTATCGCTCAGTCATCTTGGCTGAACACTTGAAGTAGCGGTGACCTTTCTTTACCTCCAAGCGGTCCCACACAAAGTCTGCATACCATCATTCTCGGGAGGCTTCTATTTCGAACAAAAGGTCCTTGGGAACATATGGGTACTCCCAACCATATTCCGCTGCCACCTTCTGGTGCAAAAGCCGCTGTAATCGGGCCAGAGGCGGCATGTTCGCATGATCTCCATTTCCAGGGAGGACAATCGCATCTGGAGATCTCTTTATTAGTGCGGGCTCCAACTGTAACATAGGCGGCCGAAAAGGAGAGCGAACAGCAGCAGTAGTAGTAGGCACAGAAGATGCCAGGGCAGACAAATCAGGCATAGGATTGGCCTCTTCCCTTGGCACAGTCACTTCCACCCAGGGTGTAGTTTCCCCAGAGTCCATTGGCGACACACCCTTTAAACTACAGGATGAGCTCACCGGGATTTTGTCCCAACCCTTGTGGATGAAAATCTCGTCAATTTCGTGGTCATCCCCCACATCGGACGATGATTCAAAGTCAGAGGTGTCATATGCCTCTGCTGGCAAATAACTGGTAGTAGACACCGATACATTGTCCCGAAAAATGGAAGGTCCTTGCGGGCTGCCGGTCCGCACATCCCCGGTAGCGTGGGGTGTGGACTTTCTACTAGGCTTGTGCAATTCGTTTCGTAACTAATCGAAATTCGTCCGAATTTAGCAACTTTCGGACATTCGGAAGCATTCGAATTTCCGAACAAAGCAATTATGAATAAAACCAAATCCGAAATAAATTATATCGCAAATACCGAATGCCCGAATGTCTTCGGCATAATTTGTTATGAAAAAAGTTACGAATGCACAATAACACTCTGCTCTGCTCTCTGCTTCTCCCTCACCCTGCTGAACTCCCTCTCAAAATGGTGTACAGGGGCGGAGGCTATAGCCGCATGTAAAAAACGAACGTAAAATACGAGATTTTGAATCGTTACAAATAACCGCTATGTATTTAGAAAAGTACAAATCCATTCGAAGCACATTAGGCATAATAGGCAGCGCCGTTGTGAGAGAGACACGAATCAACGAACCCAAAAAAAGTTACGAAAGTAGGAGTTGCGTCCAGAATCAACGAAAAACAATGTACCCTACGGAAAGTACGAATTATAAATCAACTAAAAATAAGGCTTACATTAATACGAATCATTCCGATTCAACTAAAAATGTCGCTTGTGAAAATATGAATTAGTCCGAACATGAAAAATCCCGTCTAGCAAAATTACGAACGATTACGCTCGTTTGGGTCTCCTCTGTGCAGTCACACAGTCTGGTTTGCTAACATTCTCTGACACATGCCTATTTCAGCAGGAAGATGAAAAAATCTGGTAAACATGAAAAAAGAGAATGTCTAGTTAAAAATACACAAAACTCTCTATGCATTCCCATAGCTCCCAACTGTCCCTGATTTCGAGGGACTGTCCCTGATTCGGCGCAATGTCCCTCTGTCCTTCATTCCTCCTCATTTGTCCCTCATTTTGGTCTGATCTATAGAGTTGTATGTAAAATGCACTTTTTATCTATCAAAAAGTGTTTTGCAGCCCTAAACCTTTCATCTGATGTCTAAATTGCTGCATTTGTTAATTCCAAAAGCCAGGGTATACACTTTTCTGTGTGTTTAAAACTGGCAGATACACCAGTGGTGTGCAGTTCCCTGCAGCCCCACGGGTGGCGCTGTCGCCTTGGGTTGAACCATTGCTGTGCTCCCTTTTTGTCCTCCCTCGGCAGCGGTATGGTGGGGCGGGGAACCCGCCGTGCTTGCTGGGAGAGGGTATAAAGGGGCCGGCCATCTTTGTCACGGGGTCGAGTCCCGGGCACCTTCAGCCTGTGGGCGGTGGTTAGTGTCGATCCTCGAGGCGGCCTAGGCCTATAGGACGTTCGGAGGTCGTGTTTCATCCCAGGCACCTTTAACCTGGGGTGAGGTACTCGGATGGAGGTCTGGAGCTCAGTGCCCACCACTGAGTTCCGCTAGGGAACCTCAGGAGTAGGGATGAGCTTCGTGTTCGAGTCGAACATACGTTTGACTCGAACATCGGCTGTTCGATCGTTCGACGAAGATCGAACGATTTGGGCCGTTCGCGCCAAATTCGAGTGACGCGAATGGCCCACAATGCACTACGCCATCGCAGTGTCATCCAGGCACTGTGATTGGCCAAGCATGCACTGTGACCCCGCATGCTTGGCCAATCACAGCGCCGGTAGCGAGGAGAGAAATGATTGGCCACAGGCAGGATGCCTGTGGCCAATTATACTTGAGGGGGTTTAGTACACGCCCCACACTATAAAAGGCCGCCAGCGCGGCGGCCTTGTGTAGTGTGTTCCGGAGCAGGGAAAGAGAAGCATAGGCAGGGACAGTGTCATTTTTTTTCCTTTACTAATCCTGGATTCCTTGTGTTTAGGGACAAATAAGGATAGGTAGGGAGAGTGTCAGTGTGTTATTCTGTGCTAAATCTTGTTTGTAGGGACAGAGAGGTACAGTGAGGGAAAGTGTCAGTGTGCTATTCTGTTCTAAACCAATCTTGCTGAACCATATTTGAAATCCTTGAGTTTAGGGACAGAGAAGGACACTCGTGGAAACTCTCAGTGTGCTATTCTGTGCTAAATCTAGTTTGTAGGGACAGAGTAGGACAGTGAGTGAAACTGACAGTGTGCTATTCTGTTCTAAACCAATCTTGCTGAACCATATTTGAAATCCTTGAGTTTAGGGACAGAGAGGTACAGTGAGGGAAAGTGTCAGTGTGCTATTCTGTGCTAAATCTTGTTTGTAGGGACAGAGTAGGACAGTGAGTGAAACTGACAGTGTGCTATTCTGTTCTAAACCAATCTTGCTGAACCATATTTGAAATCCTTGAGTTTAGGGACAGAGAAGGACACTCGTGGAAACTCTCAGTGTGCTATTCTGTGCTAAATCTAGTTTGTAGGGACAGAGTAGGACAGTGAGTGAAACTGACAGTGTGCTATTCTGTTCTAAACCAATCTTGCTGAACCATATTTGAAATCCTTGAGTTTAGGGACAGAGAAGGACACTCGTGGAAACTATCAGTGTGCTATTCTGTGCTAAATCTTGTTTGTAGGGACAGAGTAGGACAGTGAGTGAAACTGACAGTGTGCTATTCTGTTCTAAACCAATCTTGCTGAACCATATTTGAAATCCTTGAGTTTAGGGACAGAGAATGACACTCGTGGAAACTCTCAGTGTGCTATTCTGTGCTAAATCTAGTTTGTAGGGACAGAGTAGGACAGTGAGTGAAACTGACAGTGTGCTATTCTGTTCTAAACCAATCTTGCTGAACCATATTTGAAATCCTTGAGTTTAGGGACAGAGAAGGACACTCGTGGAATCTATCAGTGTGCTATTCTGTGCTAAATCTTGTTTGTAGGGACAGAGAGGTACAGTGAGTGAAACTGACAGTGTGCTATTCTGTTCTAAACCAATCTTGCTGAACGATATTTGAAATCCTTGAGTTTAGGGACAGAGAAGGACACTCGTGGAAACTATCAGTGTGCTATTCTGTGCTAAATCTTGTTTGTAGGGACAGAGTAGGACAGTGAGTGAAACTGACAGTGTGCTATTCTGTTCTAAACCAATCTTGCTGAACCATATTTGAAATCCTTGAGTTTAGGGACAGAGAAGGACACTCGTGGAAACTCTCAGTGTGCTATTCTGTGCTAAATCTTGTTTGTAGGGACAGAGAAGTACAGTGAGTGAAACTGACAGTGTGCTATTCTGTTCTAAACCAATCTTGCTGAACCATATTTGAAATCCTTGAGTTTAGGGACAGAGAAGGACACTCGTGGAAACTATCAGTGTGCTATTCTGTGCTAAATCTTGTTTGTAGGGACAGAGTAGGACAGTGAGTGAAACTGACAGTGTACTATTCTGTTCTAAACCAATCTTGCTGAACCATATTTGAAATCCTTGAGTTTAGGGACAGAGAGGTACAGTGAGGGAAAGTGTCAGTGTGCTATTCTGTGCTAAATCTTGTTTGTAGGGACAGAGTAGGACAGTGAGTGAAACTGACAGTGTGCTATTCTGTGCTAAACCAATCTTGCTGAAGCATATTGCAAATCCTTGTGTTTAGGGACAGAGAAGGATAGGCAGGGGACATTGTCAGTGTCATTGTTGCAAAGCCTCCTGCACAGTATACACCTGAAGGTAGCCCTTATTGTTGTTTTTCCCATCTCCCTGCAGGCCATCCATTAAAATGTCTGGAAGGCAAACAAGGAGAGGCAGACAGTCAGGAGGCAAAAAAAGAGGGCAAGCAGGCTCTGTGTCTGGGGGCAACAGTGCTGGTCGTGGACGCGGTGCATTGTCATCAGCACATGGCCATGGGACACGCTTGTCCTTCTTTTCGGCAGCTGGACATGTTGAGCCACATCATGCCGAAGACTTGGTAGAGTGGATGACCAAGCCCACCTCATCCTCCTCATCCTCTCTCACCCAGGCTCAGGGTACTGGCAAAGCAGCTGCCAAAGCGTCCTCTTCTCTGGTATCATTATCTTCATTAGTCAATCCTTCCCTAGACCCACCATGTCCTCCTCCTGAGGAGTCCCCCGAACTGTTTGAGCACAGTGTTGGGTACATGCTCCAGGAGAATGCCCAGCGTTTCGAAGGATCTGATGATGATACCCAGCTAGAGGAAGGCAGTAGCGTGAGAGCAGAGAGAGGGGATGCTCAAGAAGGACACCAATCTGGCAGTCATGCTCCAGCAGCTGCAGCATACTGCCAGATTGGCTCCAGTGATGAGGAGGGAGGGGATGATGAGGTCACTGACTCCACGTGGGTGCCTAATAGGAGAGAGGAGGAGGAGGAGGATGAGGAGGAGGCACATCTCCAACGAGGCAGGATGCCCTTGAGTGGCCAGCGTATGGGCAGCACACCGACGGAATCGCACCGCAGAGCTCCGCCTGTGCAGGGTGCTGCCTCTGCCCGTCATTCAAAAAGTTCTTTGGTGTGGGCCTTTTTTGAGGCGAGTGCATCAGATCGCACAGCTGCTGTTTGCAACATATGTCTCAAGCGTATATCGCGTGGCCAAAACATCAGCCGCTTGGGCACCACATGCTTGATCAGACATATGTTGACCTGCCATGCAGCTCGTTGGCAAGCCTACCTTAAAGACCCACACCAAAGAACAAAGCGGACCTCTCCTTGCACCGCATCAGCTGGGATCTCAAAACCCACTATACCTTCAGTCCTCTCTGAAACCTGCACTGAGAGGAATGAAGGTGTAGAATTAGGTGTGTCACAGCCCAGTACTTGCGGCCACTCTGCTAGCAGTACACCGACGTCCGATTCTAGCAGGCAAATTTCCCTGCCCCAGCTGCTGGACCGTCGAAAAAAGTTCACTCCCAGCCATCCACATGCCCAGCGGTTGAATGCTAGCTTGGCTAAATTGCTAGCGCTTCAACTGCTGCCTTTTCAGTTGGTAGACTCGGCCCCCTTCCGTGAGTTTGTGCAATGTGCGGTTCCTCAGTGGCAGGTTCCCAAACGCCACTTTTTCTCACGGAAGGCGATTCCGGCTCTCTACAGGCATGTGGAAGGCAATGTCTTGGCCTCGCTGGACAGGGCGGTCAGCGGTAAGGTGCATATTACCGCTGACTCATGGTCCAGCAGGCATGGACAGGGACGTTACCTTTCTTTCACGGCCCATTGGGTCACTCTTTTGGCAGCTGAGAAAGATGCAGGACAAGGTGCAGTAGTGTTGGAGGTTGTTCCACCGCCACGCCTCCAAAATGCTACTACTGGTTGTGACACACCTCTCTCCTCCACCCCCTCCTCTTCTTCTTCCTCCATGGCCTCTTCCTTTGGTTTGTCCTCGGAACCAGCGGTGCTCCGTAGGCGTTCAAGGGGCTACGCAAGTACGCAGGCAAAAAGATGCCATGCCGTGCTTGCGCTGGTGTGTTTGGGGGACAGGAGCCACACTGGGGCAGAGGTCCTGTCTGCTCTGCAGGGGCAGGCCGAGAGGTGGTTGACGCCACGCCAGCTTAAGCCAGGAATGGTGGTTTGCGACAATGGCACCAACCTCCTCTCCGCCCTCCGACAGGGACAACTGACCCATGTGCCCTGTATGGCTCACGTCCTTAACCTGGTGGTGCAGCGGTTCTTGGGCAGGTACCCGGGCTTACAGGATGTCCTGAGGCAGGCCAGGAAAGTCTGTGTTCATTTCCGCAGATCTTATAATGCCAGTGCTCGCCTGGCTGAGCTGCAAAAGGAGTTGAACCTGCCCAAGAACCGCCTTATATGTGACATGCCCACCAGGTGGAACTCAACATTGGCCATGCTGCAGTGGCTGCACACGCAGCAGAGGGCCATCAATGAGTACCTGTGCGACTACGGCACCAGGACAGGGTCAGGGGAGCTCGGGTTTTTTTCACCACGCCAGTGGGGCATGATCAGGGATGCATGCACTGTCCTGGCACCATTTGAGGAGGCCACGAGGATGGTGAGCAGTGACAGTGCATGCATCAGTGACACTGTACCTCTTGTCCACCTGTTGGAGCACACGCTGCGTGGAATAATGGACAGGGCACTTGAGGCAGAACAGAGGCAGGAAGAGGAGGACTTCCTTGCCTCTCAAGGCCCCCTTTACCCTGACAGTGTTCCTTCTGTCCCACCCATCGCACAGGAAGAGGAGGAGGAGGAGGAGGATTGTGTCAGCATGGAGGTGGAGGCTGGCACTCAGCATCATCAGCAGCAGTCTTTTAGGGATGATTTACAGTCCCAAGAAACCAGTGGACTTGTACGTGGCTGGGAGGAGGTGGCTGCGGATCATGTCGTCCTTAGTGACCCAGAGGACTCCGGACTGAATGCCTCAGCTAACCTACGCTGCATGGCCTCCCTGATCCTGCAAAGTCTGCGGAAGGATCCTCGTATTCTTCGGATCATGGAGAGGGACCATTACTGGCTGGCCACTCTCCTTGATCCACGGTACAAGGGTAAGGTTGCGGACCTTATGTTACCGTCGCAGAGGGAGCAGAGGATGAGACAACTCCGGGAGGCCTTGCAGAAAGGTCTGTGCAACACGTTCCCAGAGACTGGGAGGTTACAAACTCCTGGTCCTGGACAACGAGTTGCTGAGGCTTCGGGCAGTCAAAGAAGGAGCGGTGGGGAAGGTGGCCGTCTGACCGATGCGTTCAGACAATTCTTTAGTCCGCAGCCCCAAAGTATGATCGTTTCCAGCAACCATCGCCAGCGTCTGATATACATGGTGCAGGAATACCTAGGGGCAAGGTCAGACTTGGACACCTTCCCCACCGAAAATCCTCTGGCTTACTGGGTCTTGAGGATGGATCACTGGCCAGAGCTTGCACAGTATGCAATTGAGCTACTGGCCTGTCCTGCATCCAGCGTTCTTTCAGAACGCACATTCAGTGCTGCTGGAGGATTTGTCACGGATCACAGGGTGCGCCTGTCCACCGACTCGGTTGATCGACTGACTTTCATCAAGATGAACCAGTCTTGGATCACCACCAGCTACCACACACCTGATGCTGATATAACAGACTAATTGATTTTAAAATGTCACATCCCTTCAAGACTGATGCTGATGCTGAGTTCCTGTGCTGTTATGTTGACTAGCTATCCTCCTCCTCCTCCTCAATGATCCGATTAATGATGATAGCTTGGAAGATCATTTTGGTTTATGGGTGCCGCCACCAGTGGCTAAGGCCCAATTTTTCAGCCCCTGTTTAACAGGGGCGTGTAATTACAATTTTTGATGCAATACTTTGCAACAGGCCTCATTGCTGTGCTCCAAGTACAGTATCTGTGAGGGGTTGCAGTGTTGTGCCACCAGTGCCTAAGGCCCAATTTTTCAGCCCCTGTTCAACAGGGGCATGCAATTATAATTATTGATCTAATAATTCACAGCAGGGCCCATTGCTGCGCCCACCAAGAGTAACTGTCAGGCCTTACAGTGTTGTGTCAACACCACCACCACCACCACCAAAGGCCCAATTTTTCAGCCCCTGTTCAACAGGGGCATGCAATTATAATTATTGATCTAATAATTCACAGCAGGGCCCATTGCTGCGCCCACCAAGAGTAACTGTCAGGCCTCACAGTGTTGTGTCAACACCACCACCACCACCACCACCAAAGGCCAAATTTTTCAGCCCCTGTTCAACAGGGGCATGCAATTATAATTATTGATCTAATAATTCACAGCAGGGCCCATTGCTGCGCCCACCAAGAGTAACTGTCAGGCCTTACAGTGTTGTGGCACCAGCACCACCATCAAAGGCCCAATTTTTACTACCACTGTTCAACAATTATATGTTATTACAATTCCTGATATAATAGTTGACAGCAGGGTGTTCCAGCACCCACCAAGAGTAACTGTGAGTGCTTACAGTGTTGTGCCAACACCAACACCTAAGGGGCCAATTTCTGCAGAGTATATACGGCAGGTCCCTACTTTCAAACATCCAACTTACAAACGACTACTACTTGCAAACGGAAGAAGACAACAGGAAGTGAGAGGAAATCTACCCCTTGGAAGGAAAATTCTCTCCTGTAAGAATTAATATGGGAGAAAGGTGTCTCCTCTCTACTGATGCTTTATCACCAATCCTTGTTTCAATAAAAACACCACATTTCAAAATCAGTTGTCATTGGGATGCAAAGTGAGGTGAAATGTTCTGAACAGGGGCACAGACAGCAAAACAAATGTTACAGGGGTGATAACCCTTCCCTATGTTTTCCAAAAAGCTTAAAAATAGGTATTTGGGCTGGAGCTACACTTAAACAATGTAGCTGTTCAAAATTACAAACAGATTCTACATAAGAACAAACCTACAGTCCCTGTCTTGTATGCACCGCCTGTATACGGCTGTTCAGAGTATATAGGGCCTTTTTTATTTTGTGTGCGGGGTTCCCTTTAATATCCATACAAGACCCAAAGGGGCTGGTAATGGGCTGGGGTAGGGGGGGGGGGGTGATGGGGTAGCTATGCCATTTTTCTTAAAGATTTTCATCCATATTACCGGGACCAGACATTACATTAAAACATTGGCATATTTTGGGACGTGATAGACATTTGGGAGAATCCTTGCCCAATACACCAAAATTTATATACAGACGGGCCCCAAGTTTTGGTGATAGGGTGGTCCAAAAAATTCTGGATCCCCCAAATGAACGCGTTCTGAGAATTGATCTCAAAGGATTTTACTCATGTAGGAGATGCAAATGTTGCAGAACAGTGAGAGTACAGAATAGAGGGATAATGAGTGTCACTAACAATGACCAGGAGACATTTGATATTAAGGAATTTATATCCTGTAATTCTTCCTATGTAGTGTACCTCATGTGGTGTCCGTGTGGGTTATACTATGTGGGTAGAACCAAGAGACTACTACTAATGGTACGTATAGCTGAGCACCTTACGAATATCAAAAATGGCTTCAAATACCACAGTGTGTCACTGCACTTTAAGGAAAAACACCAGCAGGATCCTTCTCTCATACAATTTTGTGGCATAGATTATGTGCATCCATCTTGGAGGGGCTCAAATCGCGTCAGAGATTTGTCGCAAAGAGAGACGAAGTGGATATTTCTTTTAAAGAGCCTCTTTCCTAGAGGCCTCAATATCGAATTGGATCTTAATTGTTTTATTAATAATTTTTAATTTTAATTTTGAATTAATCCCTTAAATTTAAAATATTTTAAAATAATTTTAAATATATATTATACATTTTATATAAATATTTTTTGACATATATAGCTATATTGAGTAATATTGATATTTCTATTATGTGTAATTTGAAACTTTCCAGCACGGTCTATGTCTGACAGTACATACAATCAGTGAATGTATGTTACAGACTTAATTTCCAGGTTATAGGTTCCTTCATTTATTTATTTATACATGCACTCATCTGAATTGAGTAGTATGCATAAAGGACATTTGGTTATACAGTAATTTTTAGGTTTAGTAATTTTTGGATTTACCGTATTTATCGGCGTATAACACGCACCGGCGTATAACACGCACCCCAAGTTTAGGAGGGAATTTTAAGGAAAAAAACTTTTAGGAGGTTAATTCAAGGAAAAAAAACTTACATTTAAATGCAGCATGCAGCCTTGCCCAGTGTCCATCTGCAGCCTTGCCCAGTGTCCATCTGTCCATCTGCAGCCTTGCCCAGTGTCCATCTGTAGCCTTGCCCAGTGTCCATCTGTCCATCTGCAGCCGTGCCCAGTGTCCATCTGTCCATCTGCAGCCTTGCCCAGTGTCCATCTGTCCATCTGCAGCCGTGCCCAGTGTCCATCTGTAGCCTTGCCCAGTGTCCATCTGTCCATCTGCAGCCGTGCCCAGTGTCCATCTGTCCATCTGCAGCCTTGCCCAGTGCCTTTGCGATCGTGTCAGTCCCGGCGGTTTTTAAAATTTGGCGCCAATTTCTGTGGAGAGGAGCGAGCGGGGCCGAGTGCACTTCGGCTTTACTCGGCTCCTCTCGCAGTTCCGCCCATCTCCACTGACTGCGCCGCTGACGGAGAAAGCCGAGTGTACTTCGGCTTTACTCGGCTCCTCTCGCAGTTCCGCCCATCTCCACTGACTGCGCCGCTGACGGAGAAAGCCGAGTGTACTTCGGCTAGACTCGGCTCTGCTCACAGTCACAGGCAGGACTGCGAGAGGAGCCGAGACTAGCCGAAGTACACTCGGCTTTCTCTATGTCAGCGGCGCAGTCAGTGGAGATGGTCGGAACTGCGAGAGGAGCCGAGTAAAGCCGATTGTACTTCGGCTTCGGCTCCGCTCGCTCGTTTTCAGCAGGGGAATTCGACGGAGTATCGGCTTATAACACGCACCCACGATTTTCCCCTGATTTTAAGGGGAAAAAAGTGCGTGTTATACGCCGATAAATACGGTAATCTGATTTGGTGTAGTGCACTTAGTGCGCTGCTTGTGTGGTTCAGCATATCTAATATGTAGAACGTTGAATGGTGATTGAAATATTGTCCCTAAAATGTATGTTTATAAAATGAGTAGTATCACGCTCTCATAGTGCTCTTCATGTATATGTTTTTTTAATTTTAAAATACATGTATATATATATATATATTTGTGCATTGTTTTAAGTATACGGCATTAATACGCTGTTATATTAATGTATGATTTTTATATTAGTATTATAACACATTCCGATGATTGTTTACATCACACCATTGCTATAATAGTATAGACTATGATATAGTATATGTGCCTTTAAGGCACTTGATAATACTATTGGCGAATGTATATGGATAGCGGGGACACTCGAGTGAATCACTTGGAGTGATATCCGACTTCCGCCCATGATGTGAACAATGGATGATTAACTTCCGCCCACAATTGGGCTGGGAAGGGGGGTGGAGATACGAAGTCATATAGGAATGACGCACATCCGCCCAATTCGGACGGATTGATGAGTAAACTTCCGCCCAAAACAGGGAGAAATAAAAGGAGGAGCTGTCGCAATGCATAGCCAATCCCATGAATAAGTCTATACGACGAAACATGTCGGGGCGTGGCTATGCGACAGACGTCTGACGCCACAGGATCAAGCTTAGCAGCAGACGGATAGTGAGCGGCAGCAGGAAGGCGGTGAGATATTAGTGAGATTACCGAAGGTCTGCCGCGACCTATACACTCGCTTTTGGTGCATTTGTGGAGTTGCAGTGTTTTAAACGTTCATAAAGTTTGGTTTTATGTGAGTGCAAAATTTGGAGTGTGTATTTGGTGTGGTATTAAAACTGATTTACGGTATTACACTATTTGGAGCCTTTTTATTTTTGCATATGGAGTAATCCCTTATAAACACTTGTTTGGAACTTGGTGGATCGATTGCACAGCTTTGTGAGATTTATTTATGCTTACACGCCAAGCACGAGAGTGCGAGGCAACTTACTGTGGTAAGTTTTCCATCTGACGGGAGCGGGATCACTGAACACTGAACACTGTGTGTGGTGGAAGATTTGGAAGATTTTACACGCATTTTGATTTAATAATACACTGTGTGGACTTTATTTAGTTTGTGCACATTTTCACATATGTCACAGGTGTAATTTAAGTTATTTTGTATTTATTTGAACATTATTTCTCTTAGTCCATTGGGTACGGACATAGGGGGAGACTGTTCTTATAGCGCCACCGGGTGGGGTCCGTTGGATTATACACTGTTTATGTCATTACATTAAAGCCGCAAGCAGTTTTAAATGGCTTTTTTTTCTTTTGGAAATGTAATTTTGTGCAGGGACAGTTCTAAACACGGGAAACACGTGGCACTTCACAGGCATACTTTAGACACCCCCCAGGTACAATATTTAAAGGAATATTTGACTTTTTTTTTTCACTTTATGCATCATTAAAATGACTGCTCCCAGAAAACGTCCATTTTTAAAACTTCTTTTTGAATTAAAACATGTCCCCTGGTGCAGAACCCGGGTTCCCAAACTCTGTTTAGGACAATAACATGGATAATAGTCGTTATAATTAGCACTTTAGAATCCGAACGTTCGCATCCATTGTATTTAATAGGGTTCTAATGTTCGTGCGAACTTTCGGTCCGTTCGCGGGTTCTGGTGCGAACCGAACCCGGGGGTGTTCGGCTCATCACTACTCAGGAGTGGGTACCTGAATCCGGAGGGCGTAATGGACCGGTGAAAGATACTTGCTTGAAGACCTGGTGCAGCATATTGCCAGTGACAGGTGGGCCTCTCATCGGAGACCGCCTGGAAGGAAATTCCCCCTCGCTAGGAGACTGCAACCCACTTTCAGGAAGGAAAGTGGAGAGTTCATTGTGTCTGGGCCTACTCGCATCCACACCTCCTTGTCTGTTCTGTTCTCTAAGGAGTCCAACTGATTGTGTTCACTTTTGCATTGAGAAGAATAAAGGAGTGTTGGACTTTAATGGTGTGGGGCTCGTTTTCTGGCAGACATTGTTCAAGGTAACTCTCTTTTGGAGGTTCCAGGTGCAGAACACCGACCCGAAGGTAACATAAGAACTTTGTTTACACCACACAACTATCTGCGGTGAGGGCTTGGCGTGGTGACCCCGCTCTCTCCTCTCTGAGATACCCCTAGACAAGAGACAGACGAGCTGATGATAGAGTGGAGAGGGGAGGCCGCTACACCAATATAAAGAAATGGTAGAGGTAAAAAAAGCACTTTTGGGTTTAATCAATCTTTTTTTTTTTTTTTTTGTACAATTCTCCTTGAAGGGGGCGTGGAAAGGGGTGTGTCCTATGCCTGCATACTTTTGCTGATAGGTGTCCCTCATTCCCATTTCAAAAAGTTGGGAGGTTTGCATTCCCTTTAATATTTACCAGCTCTGGGTCTGAACTAAAAGCCTGGCTCTTATAGACAAACAGGTCTCACTGTCTATGACTATAGAAGAAGTTTGAAAGTGTGTTTTAATATGCTATATGGATAACTTCCACTTACTGAAGTCTACTTGTGGTTATAACTTTATCGTAAGGTTCCCAGACCCTCCACTTCCTGACCTCAGTGTTCATTTCCCTCTACTGCACTTCTCAGCAATGATCAGATCTGCAGCAACCAAGACCCAGGTGAGTGCACATATGTATAGATAGATAGATATTGTATGTTATCTACCGCTATCTCTTTTTCTGCACTCATTGTGTTGCTCTCACCAGCAGGATGGTCGTGCTGTGGGTTGTCGCTCTAATCTCTTGGGGTAAGTCTCTTTTTGTAACCTTCATTATATACATTTGTTATTTTTAGAGAATTTGTAGTCCTTGTTGAGACCTAAGGTTGGGGAAATAAATTATTAAAATAAAATCAGCACAAGGGATGGATGGTACTTACATTTAACCACTTAAGCCCAGGAAGGATTTACCCACATCCTGACCAGGCTATTTTTCGCGATACGGCACTGCGTCGCTTTAACTGACAATTGACATCCTTTTTTCCCCACAAATAGAGCTTTCTTTTGGTGGTATTTGATCACCTCTGCTGTGTTTATTTTTTGAGCTATAAACAAAAAGAGAGCGACAATTTTAAAGAAAAAAATATTTTTTACTTTTTGCTATAATAAATATCCCCATAAAATGTAAAAAAAAAAAAAAAAAATTCTTCCTCAGTTTAGGGCAATATATAATCTTCTACATATTTTTGGTAAAAAAAAAAAATTCCAATAAGCGTATATTGATTGATTTTTCGCAAAAGTTATCGCATCTACAAAATAGGGGATAGATTTATAGCATTTTTATATTATTTTTTTTTACTAGTAATGGCGGTTATCTGTGATTTTTAGCGGGACTGCGACATTTGATGGATCTGTTTTTGATGGATCTGTTTTTTTACACTGGCAGATCCCCATTCTGCCTCTCTGTGAAGAGATCGTGAGTGGCCGGCAGACATTGAGTCCACCGGACCCGCTGATTGGCTCCCCCGCTAGCGATCAGGCGTGCGCGCCCACAGATCGCCGTGTATGCGCCCAATGGACACCTACGACGATTCGTGCAGCCGAGCCAACCTGCCGCAGTATAACTTCGATGGCTGGTCGGCAAGCGGTTAAAGTGTTACTAAACCCACAACAGTAAAATCAGTCTGTATATGCAGTAAAGCATGTTTGTTATGCTCACTGTGGAACCTAAGGAGTTAATCTTCTGCATTGTGTAAAAATGCTGTTTGATCCTGTTTTCTCTGATCCTCCCCTTCTTCCACAATCCATCTCCTGATAGAACAAAGCCTTGTGGGCATTCTGCACATGCTCAGTTTGATGTGTATTGCTAGAGTTTTTTTCTTTTCTTGGGAGGGTGCATGTGATCAGCACTGTCCAGATAGAGAGTCAGGGGTCATGCAGCCTCATAGGACAGTCAGAGAATGAAAACTCCTCCTACAAGCTTTAACCAGACACTGATAGAAGTCACAAGACAGAGATCAGGAATACTGATGAGAAAAGGTATTTATCAGTTTATATTTACTAAAATAATTGCATTTCCATGTTCTGTGTACTGTGGGAGACCAGATATAGTGAATGCAGAGTCCTGGGTTTAGTAACACTTTAAGAACAAGCTGAAGTTAGAAGCTGGTTGTTTTCTATGCACAGTTGCACCAGATTGTGCATGCTCCAGTTCTAGCAAATCAACCCCAACGTCTCCTTCTCCATATTGCTGTAGCCCAGCTCCTGGCTACAGGGACCTAACACCTGCTTATAGACCTGCTGGTTGGTGCATCACCAGCTGGTTCCCAAAGAGCTGTAGTGACTCAGGGACGGCAGCAGAGGGAGCCACAGCACACAGCGGGGCACACAGGCATTGGACAAGCATAGAAGTATCAGATGCTGATCCTTGAACCAATGGAGATCTGCAGGAGATCGCTGACTGTAGTCACTGACATCAGGACTAACATGGTTGTTTTTTTAATCTTTTTTCTTTTTAGCTTCTGAGTCACTTGAATAGCTAGGTGGAAGACTAGGTTTGTGTTGTGCGTTAACATTGCTAAAGATTGTAATGTTTGTTCTAAACTCCAGTTTGGAAACCAAAAATGGGCAACTTTATATAATGGTGGTCAATAAAAAAAAAATATATCTATCATATTGTGGAGTTCTTCCTTTGTACTGTAAATGATTCTTTCATTTATACATTTTTGTAAACATTCATTTTATTTATATATTTATTTTATAGCCTATCAAACGAATGTGTCCTATGGTGGAGCAGCAATGGGGCAAGAAACCCCGAGACGATCGGTCCTACTTCCTCTGCGGGGCAAGTTTGAAATGCCCCCATTTGATGTAGAGTGGAAGAAAGAAGGGCAGTTACTGGCTAGAATAAACAGGGGGCGCTGTGACTATGGCTGTGGTGAGACGTCCCAGCTCTTCTCCAATGGGAGCTTGTGGCTGAGTCATGGTGGAAAGGAAGAGGAAGGAAAATACTCGGTGATGGTGTATAATGCATCTGGTATTTTCATACATAAGGTGGACATCACACTGTGGATTATAGGCAAGTACTGTGACAGACCTCAGTAAAAATAGAATGTTGGGGGTAGGGCGCACACTTATAAGATTAACACAACTTTAGAACCCTACCAGTAACTGTGGCCTTCACTGAACTTCAGGGACAAGGGCACAAATTACTGCAGGGTGCAGGGGTCAGAAATAGGTAATGTACAGAGTGCAGGGGTCAGGAATAGGTAATGCACAGAGTGCAGGGGTCAGGAATAGGTAATGCACAGAGTGCAGGGGTCAGGAATAGGTAATGCACAGAGTGCAGGGGTCAGGAATAGGTAATGCACAGAATGCAGGGGTCAGGAATAGGTAATGCACAGAGTGCAGGGGTCAGGAATAAATCATGTACAGAGTGCAGGGGTCAGGAATAAATCATGTACAGAGTGCAGGGGTCAGGAATAGGTAATGCACAGAGTGCAGGGGTCAGGAATAGGTAATGCACAGAGTGCAGGGGTCAGGAATAGGTAATGCACAGAGTGCAGGGGTCAGGAATAGGTAATGCACAGAGTGCAGGGGTCAGGAATAAATCATGTACAGAGTGCAGGGGTCAGGAATAAATCATGTACAGAGTGCAGGGGTCAGGAATAGGTAATGCACAGAGTGCAGGGGTCAGGAATAGGTAATGCACAGAGTGCAGGGGTCAGGAATAGGTAATGCACAGAGTGCAGGGGTCAGGAATAGGTAATGCACAGAGTGCAGGGGTCAGGAATAAATCATGTACAGAGTGCAGGGGTCAGGAATAAATCATGTACAGAGTGCAGGGGTCAGGAATAGGTAATGCACAGAGTGCAGGGGTCAGGAATAAATCATGTACATAGTGCAGGGGTCAGGAATAGGTAATGCAGGGGTCAGGAATAGGTAATTCACAGAATGCAGGGGTCAGGAATAAATAATGCACAGAGGGCATGGGTCATGAATAGGTAATGTACAGAGTGCATAGCGCAAAGTACATATACTGTAACCATGAATTGGCACACATCTTTTCCATGGTGATCTGTTTTGTGGATGCTTTTTCCTTTATGGTCTATTTATAACAGGTTCTAATATAGTTTTGCATACATTCTGGCCTTGTTTTGGTGAATCTCCCTGTGTACCTCTGCTTGCCTGTCCCATCTTCAGCTCCCTGACATAATATGCCTGGTGGTGCCTCTCCATGGCACTTGCCAATTGGTGAACTGCTGGTTCCTGTTACATTTTTAAACCCATCCATGGTGTATATATTTGGACTTTATTGTCTCCTGAAGAAGTGAACTTTGCTTCACAAAACCCGTTGAGATTAATATCAGTACCTGTTTACTTGTTTGTTGTGAAACTTTGTCCTTATATGGAACATACACCAATGTTTATATTTTTTATCTTAGCAATGCATGGTTATGTGTACTTTGCACCTTGCTTTTAACCTTGATACAGTGTGTGCCCCACAATGTGCTCCATGTTCTGCTGTGTGCCCCATAATGTGCCTCATGTTCTTCTGTGTGCCCTGCGCTGTGTGTCCCATGCCCTGCTGTGTGTCCTATGCCTTGCTGTGAGCCCCATGATTTGCTCAAGGTTCTGCTGTGAGCCCCATGATGTGTCCCATGTTCTGCTGTGTACCCTGTAATGTGCCCCATGACCTGCTGTGAGCCACACAATGTGCCCTATGTTTTGCTGTGTGCCCCACGTTCTGTCCAAGATTCTGCTGTGAGCCCCATGATGTGCCCCGTGTTCTGCTGTGTACCCCCATGATGTGCCCCATGTTCTGCTGTGTACCCCATGATATGCCCCTTGTTCTGCTGTGTGCTCTATGTTGTGCCCCATGTTCTGTGTGCCCCATAATGTGCCCTGCTGTCCCCCCTGTAATGTACCCTAATGTGCCCTATTGTGCCCCCCTGTAATGTGCCCTAACCTCCTGTTCTCTGCCCTGCTGTCCCCTGTACACTACTTATCTCAAGTTAAACCAAGAACTGAGCATCTGCGCAGAAAAAAAACAGCACAAATTTCACATAAAATAGGTAAGCGCTAAGATTTTTTTTTCTATTATTTAATGCTATTTCTTAAAATAATTTCTGTTATATCACAGCTCGCTGATCACGCCAATGTCCTGTGAGCTGTAGATCTGAATGCTACGGGGTACAGCACATCTAAATTGTTAGCCCCACTCCTGAACCCCCAATGGTTTCCTTACCCATGCCCCAGTTAATTTTTCTCGCTTTAATTATTTTTTCCATCATGGGCGCGAGTGGGGCCTTAAGTCTAAATTTTGCCTAAGGCCTCACAAAACCTAGAGCTGTCTCTGATTGTATGAAATTAGGACTTATACAGTCTCATGAGGCTCCTGGGTCCTGTAGACCCAATGACCACTGAAGAACCACTTTTGTAATGTGCTACACTGATAGGAAAATTGTCTCACTCTTTGTTCCTATAGAGATCCCTGCAGAGCAAGTGCTGGGTCATGGCAACACCTCAGTCCTGCTACCTCTGGATTTGGAGTCATGGCCCATCCAAGTGAATTGGAAGAAAGATGAGCAGCCACTGGGGGAGGTCTTCAGGGGTATCTGTGTCACCGGCTGCAATGAAACGTACAGCATACATCTTAATGGCAGCTTCCTCCTGAGACGTGTAAAGAGAGAGGATGAGGGGAGATACTCTGCAGAGGTGTATGATGCCCACAACATCCTGATCCACCAGACGGAGATCCTTTTGTACTTTTATGGTAAGAGAATATAATATTGGGGGGGGGGGGGCGGTTTACAGTGATATTTGCAGGGCTTTTTTCAGCGGGAACGTGGAGGAACGCAGTTTCGGCACCTCCAGCACTGAATGTATGTAATGGCAAGGGGGTGCTGGAGGATCTCTTGTTGCAGGAATGGATCTATTTTTTGCTGGTGGGGGATCTGTTGTTTCTGGGAGGGTCTTATGTTGCTGGGGAGGGTGGCCTACAGTGGCGGCTAGTGCTCGTTTTTGGGGGGGCGGCAAACAAACCCCCCCAAAAAACAGAAGAAAGCAGGAAGACAATAGCGAATGTTCATTTGCTAATGTCACAAGTGGGTGGGCTTTTTGAAGGGTGGGCTTAAAAAAAAACTCATAGAACTCTATGCGTCCGGCGCCTCACATGGCGATTAGGGGCGGCACATAGAGATTAGGGGGGCGGCGCCCCTGCGCCCCTTATGGATCGGGCCGCAGCTGGTGGCCAATTGTTGCTGGGAGTGATCCACTGTTGAAAGAGGTATCTATTGTTGCTGGTGGGGGTCTATTACTGCTGGGGGGGGGTTGTTACAGGGGGTATATTGTTGATGAGGGAGGTCTTGTATTGCTGGCTGCAGGGGATCTATTTTACCGCTTTTATTGTTATCATTAACAAATTCTATAGAAATTATTTTTTTAATTACCACAAATGATGCTTGATTCTGTATTCTCTAAAAGAGAAGGGAGACAAGGGGTGACTCGGAAGGTGGCAGTGCCTCCACCTATTCTCTGAGGGAAAAAAAGCCCTGGACATGTGTAATTGGTTTCGGTCCACTAGCTGTGAAGAGGTGACACGCAGGGCCGGCCCTATGATGGGACCGGGTGGTACCATGGTACCAGGCGGCACTGTTAGGGGGGCGGCAAACTGACGCCCGCCAGCCCGGCGCCGCTGAGGACACTCACAGGCGGGGGGGGCAGTCAGCGAGTGAGCAGGCATGGGCAGGCGCCGCTCCCTGTGAGGAGCCCGGTGTACCGGCGCCGCTGCCTGTGAGGACACTCACAGGCGAGGGGAGGGGGCAGTCAGCGAGTGAGCACTGCAGGCACCGCTCCCTGTGAGGAGCCCGGCGCCGCTGCTGTTGGTGACAGGGGCGGACAGAGCACTCGCAGGGGGGGGGGGGGTTGAGAGGAGCAGTCAGCAAGTGAGCGGGCAGCGGAGCAGAGTGATGATGTCATCTCTCCCCGCCGCCCTGCATCACCACAGTTTCACCCTCACTGTGCAGCCATGGGCAGCAGAGAGATTATATCATCTCTCTGCTGCCTGCCTTCACTTTGGGACACAGCAAGTGACAACCCGCAACGTGTGACAGGTGATGTCGTGACAATCCGCAACGTGTGGCAAGTGACAATACGCAACGTGTGGCAGGTGACGCTTGGCAAGTGACAATCCGCAACGTGTGGCAAGTGACAATACGCAACGTGTGGCAGGTGACGCTTGGCAAGTGACAATCCGCAACGTGTGGCACGGGACTATCCGCAACGTGTGGCAGGTGACGCCGTGGCAAGTGACAATCCGCAACGTGTGGCAGGTGACGTTGTGGCAAGTGACAATCTGCAACGTGTGGCAGGTGATGTTGTGGCAAGTGACAATCTGCAACGTGTGGCAGGTGATGTTGTGGCAAGTGACAATCTGCAACGTGTGGCAGGTGACGTTGTGGAAAGTGACAATGCGCAACGTGTGACAGGTGACGTTGTGACAATCCGCAACATGTGGCAAGTGGCAATACGCAAGGTGTGGCAGGTGACGCTTGGCAAGTGACAATCCGCAACGTGTGGCACGGGACTATCCGCAATGTGTGGCAGGTGACGTTGTGGCAAGTGACAATATGCAACGTGTGGCAGGTGACGCCGTGGCAAGTGACAATCCGCAATGTGTGGCACGGGACTATCCGCAATGTGTGGCACGGGACTATCCGCAATGTGTGGCAGGTGACGTTGTGGCAAGTGACAATATGCAACGTGTGGCAGGTGACGCCGTGGCAAGTGACAATCCGCAATGTGTGGCACGGGACTATCCGCAATGTGTGGCAGGTGACGTTGTGGCAAGTGACAATCCGCAACGTGTGGCAGGTGACGTTGTGGCAAGTGACAATGCGCAACGTGTGGCAGGTGACGTTGTGGCATGTGACGTGGCAAGAGACAACCCGCAACGTGTGGCAGATGACAATCCGCAACGTGTGGCAGGTGACGTGGCAAGTGACAATCCGCAACGTGTGGCAAGTGGCAACCCGCAACGTGTGGCAGGTGACATAAGTGACCATGCGCAACATGTGGCAGCCGACAATCCGCAACGTGTGGCAGGTGACAACCCGCATCTGGTGGTGGAGTCCGAAGCAAAACTGTAAGTACAAACACACATCACAAGTTGTATGAGACATGAGAGCCTCTGAGAGGGACTTGCCTTGCCCAGCCCTGATTAACCACTTAAGGACCGGAAATATTTGCCCACTTAAAGCGGTTGTATGGCTTTGTTTTTTTTGTTTTTTTAAATAACAAACATGTTATACTTACCTCCACTGTGCAGTGCATTTGGAAAAGAGTGGCCCCGATTCTCTGGTCCCTCGGCGGCTGTCTTGGCTCCTCCCTGCATCAGCTAACCCCCTTCTGGGAAGCACTCTCCCAAGGGGGTTAGCTTGCGGGCGCGCTCCCTGTTATGCACGCTGCGTCCATAGACACAACGTGTATGACTCGTTCCCGCCCCCCCCCCCCAGGGCCCGGGTCATTGGATGTGATTGACAGCAGCGCGAGCCAATGGCTGCACTGCTATCAATCTAGCCAATTAACGGCCAGACTCCGTGGAGAAGAGGACGCCGGGGGACGTGCACAGCAAGTGAACGGGCTCAGGTAAGTAAAACAGGGGGGCTGGGGGGCAGTCATTGCCAGGTGTTTTTTCACCTTGATGCATTAAGGTGAAAAATCACGAACCTTTACAAACCCTTTAATAACCAGGCCATTTTTTGCGATACGGCACTGTGTCGCTTTAACTGACAATTGCGCGGTAATGCGACACTGTACCCAAATAAAATTGGCGTCCTTTTTTTCCCACAAATAGAGCTTTCTTTTGGTGATATTTGATCACCTCTGCGGTTTTTATTTATTGCACTATAAACAACAAACGAGCAACAATTAAAAAAAACAAACAAACAATATTTTTTACTTTTTGCTATAATAAATATCCAAAAAATGTATAAAAAAATAATTTCTTCATCAGTTTAGGCCAGGGGTCTCAAACTGGTGGCCCTCCAGCTGTTGCAGAACTACAATTCCCATGAGGCATTGCAAGGCTAAACAGTTACAAGCATGACTTCCATAGACAGAGGCATGATGGGACTTGTAGTTCCGCCACAGCTGGAGGGCCGCAGGTTTGAGACCCCTGGTTTAGGCCAATATGTATTCTTCTACATATTTTTGGTACCAAAAAAAACATAATTAGCGTACATTGATTAGTTTGCGCAAAAGACATTGCGGCCGCCCGCCATGCACAGGTCCCTTTATACTCCTATATACATGTATAGAGCCCTGACAGGTCCTTTTATACACCTATATGCACGTATAGAGCCATGACAGGTCCTCTTTATACTCCTTTATACATGTATAGAGCCATGACAGGTCCTCTTTATACTCATTTATACATGTATAGAGCCACGACAGGTCCTCTTTATTATCCTTGTATAGAGCCATGACAGGTCCTCTTTATACTCCTTTATACATGTATAGAGCCACGACAGGTCCTCTTTATTATCCTTTATACATGTATAGAGCCATGACAGGTCCTCTTTATACATGTATAGAGCCACAACAGGTCCTCTTTTTACTCCTATACATGTATAGAGCCATAACGGGTCCCCCCTAGTTATCATGATATAAAATAATGAATGTGGGGGCCTTTTGGTGGGCGTGATTATTTTTTTTTGGGGGGGGGGCAGCATTTCATTCTTGGTCCCAGGCAGCACAATGTCTTGGGCCGGCCCTGGGTGACAGGTCCTCTTTATATGGAGACAGGTGGGTGCAGAAATGGAAATCTGCCCCTAAGTTACTGGCAGTGGAAAGCTTAATCAGAGCAGCTTGTGTCTGTGTGGGTTTTCTTTTCCTGTCTACCTCCTCCTGTCCCTCCATCACATACATGGGACTGTGTTCAAACTGGAGGAAGCTTTTGGCATCAAGAATCCAGAACAGGTAGAGCTTATTGCAGGGCAAAACATTTTCATAGTGGGCTCACACATGATCCCTAACCTATAACCTAAAGTAGAACTTTTTTTCATATTGGATAGGGTATAGGAGGGTTATAAACCATGTAAGTTTTTTGTTCCCCCATCTGTGTCCTATTGTGGAGATTTCCCTTCACTTCCTGTCTCATAGCAAAACAGGAAGTGAGAGGAAATACCTTCAAAGTGGGGGGGGGGGCCTCGCAGGGTGCCACTAGAACTAGAGTCCCCATTAGAATTCGGGATTTTCTTTTATTTTCACTTTCGATGATAATGGTAAACAGGACATATAGAGAGGATGAATTTCCCCAATGGAGACACAGACAGCAGTAATAACTGACAGGGGTTCTAATCCCTCTCCACTCTGTCCAAAACCAGGGGGAAAAAATGGTTTTAGTTATACTTTAACCACTCCCTGTCCACGCTATAGCCGAAAGTGCAGTGCAGGTTTAAAGGGGTTGTAAAGGTTCGTTTTTTATTTTCTAAATAGGTTCCTTTAAGCTAGTGCATTGTTGGTTCACTTACCTTTTTCTTCGATTTCCCTTCTAAATGTTTTTTTTCTTTGTCTGAATTTCTCACTTCCTGTTTCTCCTCAGTAAGCTTTCCACCATCACCTGAGCGGGGTTTAGTCAGCCAGAACAGCTTACTGGACAGCTTACTGAGGAGGAACAGGAAGTGAGAAATTCAGACTAAGAAAAAAAACATTTAGAAGGGAAATCGAAGGAAAAGGTAAGTGAACCAACAATGCACTAGCTTAAAAGAATTCACGTAGAAAATAAAAAACAAACCTTTACAACCCCTTTAATTTGCCGGGAGGGCGTACATGGACATCTTTCTGTGATCACGCTACCCGTGCGCCCCCTGCGGACTAATAGATCAGGGTAAAGGGCCAATCACAGCGGCCCTTTACCACATGATCAGCTGTGTCCAATGACAGCTGATCATGAATAAAAACCACAAGCTGGTTATCGGCTTTTCTTTCCTCACGCTGACAACGTGAGGAGAAAAAAGGAGAGCCGATAACTGGCTTGTGTTAAAGAGACATCAAAACTGATAATTAGGGCACTGATAATCAGTGTCCTGATTATCAGTGCAGTCCCAACAGTGCCCACCAGTAATGCCAATCAGTGCCTCCTCATTAGTGCCGCCTATCAGTGCCCAAATTGGCACTTATCAGTGCTGATTAGTGCCACCTATCAGTGCTGATTAGTGCCACCTATCAGTGCCACCTATCAGAGCCTGTGTAGCATGATCGTGAAATTGTCTTTCATAGTGTGACAGCGCTGAAAGCTGAAAATCGGCCTGGGCAGGAAGGGGGTGAAAGTGCCCAGTAAGCAAGTGGTTAACCTAACCCAACAAATTTCTCACAACCTCACCTTGTGCTTAAAGCTGAAATCCAGGCACAACTTTATATAAATATGTTCCTTGAGAGCCACAAAGAATATACATTCACTTTGTGCGTTACAAATGCCTTTGCAAACCTAGAGATGACTTTGTAAATGTAGCAGCGACATCATCACTGTGCTGGGCATAGTCTGTGCAGAGAGTAGGGCTGTGGGAGGGATCCAGCAGCTCCACCCACTACAGGCTGCCCACAGAAAACTAGAGGAGGGGGCGGAGACCAGACCAGCCACCCTGCAAAAGGAGAGAGAGCAGCAGTGAGCGGTCTTTATAAGTCAAGTCTCCGCCCCCTCCACTTTTTTATGGTAGTTTAGCAAGGGGGAGTTGGGCAAACAAAAAAAAACGACTTTGCTTTTTAGGTGTAACGTTAACCACTTGCGGACCGCCTGCCCGCAATGTACTGCGGATGGACAGCATGTACAGGAAAAGCTATGTACTGGGATGTCGCTGCCTGTTTCCATGTTTAGGGGGCATGCATGCACCCCCCCCCTTCCTCCCCATCCCACCGACACCCGCAGTTATGATTCACGGCCAGGACCTGCTGATCGGCCAATCACAGCTCAGAGCCCTGTGTTGACAGTCAACACAGGGCTCTGTACAGAGGGAATGATCTCTCTGTGTCTTCTCCCAGCAAAGCAGGAAGAAGAAACAAAGATCTTTAGTAGAGAGCAGTACACATTACACATAGTTAGGCACACATTTAACCCCTTGATTACCTGAGATGTTAAACCCTTCCCTGCCAGTGTCATTAGTACAGTGACAGTGTATATTATTAGCACTGATCACTGTATTGGTGTCACTGGTGATGCCAGTGGCAGTTAGTCAGTTCCCATTCAGTATCAGATTGCCCACCACATCGCAGTCCCACTATAAGTCGCTGATCACTGCAATTTGTAGTATAAAAAAATAAAGAAATATAAAAATTCCAGTGTGTGTATTGTGACAGCAGGAAGGTAAAGTCACCTGGTTGCATCCAGGGGGGTAGATATATTTCGGCCAGATTCAGGCTTTACGCCGACTTATACAACTAGGTGGAGAGTTGTATAAGGCTAGTGGGCTCATGCCTGGACCCAGACCTGTGTGGACTGTCTAGGGAGAGTGAACCCCTGTGCGGTGAGACAAAGCCTGTGTGGCTATTTGCTTGGACATTTAAAACCAGGGACTTAGGGACTAGGACAGCACTAGGCTGATCCCAGTTGTTAGTTAGGAAACCTGTATGTTTAGTCAGAGGTCAAGTTGACCAGGATTTATTTTGTTTATGTTTCTTTTGCTTTGCTGTGTTTTGTCACTGTAAATAGAAAATAAACCGCACCTTTTTGATTTTGAAAACCACAACCTCCGTTTGCTGGGCCTGTTTTGTGTGGGGAGCCCATCCCGGGGGTCACACACACCCGCTGCCGAGCTAACCCCCTCACAGTTGGTGGAGAACCAGTGGCAGTTTTTTTTTATGCAAAGAATGGAGGAGATACTGAAGCAGCTGGCTCTAGCAAATGCCAATCAACAGCAGACAAATGCAGGTTTGCAAAAGAGCGTTGCAGCTCATCAACAGAGCCTTGCAGCTCAACAACAGAACTTCGCAGCCCAGCAGCAAGCTCATCAACAGAGCCTTGCAGCCCAGCAGCAGACAAACGCAACTTTGCAACAGAGTCTGGAGGCTCAGCAACGAGCCCAGCAGCAATCTGAGGCCCGCTTCATAGACCTGTTGCAGAAGCAAGAGCAGAGACTACAACAACAGATGGAAGCAGTAATGCAGCAACGTCCGCAGACCAGTGAGGAAAGCCGTCCCACTAATACCGCGTCCTTTGGGGTGAGTGGTTTATTGACAAAAATGACTGGAGAGGATGATCCAGAGGTATTTTTGACCACATTTGAAAGGACCGCTGAAAGAGAAAAGTGGCCTGAGGAGCAGTGGGCTGGACTGGTGGCTCCTCTGTTAACTGGTGAATCGCAGAAAGCTTACTATGACCTAGAGCCTAACCAAGCAAAAGACTATGTGATGCTAAAAGCTGAAATATTGGCAAGGCTGGGTGTCACCCAGGCTGTCCGGGCTCAGCGTGTGCATAACTGGACTTTCCAGCTTGGAAAACCCCCCAGGTCTCAAATGTATGATCTCATTCACCTGAGCAGAAAGTGGCTACAGCCAGAGACTTTGTCCGCACCAAAGATTGTGGAACGTGTTGTAATGGATCGGTTTTTGAGAGCTCTTCCTACTGCCATCCAAAAGTGGGTAAGCCATGGAGACCCAGAGACGGCCGATGGTCTTGTGGATCGTGTGGAGAAATACTTGGCTACAGAGAACCTGACGGCCTCTTCCAGAGACACTCAGACTTTCCACCCTAAGACCAGACCATCCCCAGGGGCGGATAAGAGGATTCCAAGGGGTGAGGGTGGAGAGAGTGAGAGGGTGGGAGCTCTACCCCAAGTTTGGCGAGAACAGCCTGGGAAATCAGCGGCTCAAGAGGCGGCAAGAAGGATCGTTTGCTACCGCTGCCGGCAAGCGGGACATATTGCAGCCAATTGCCCGGTTGTGGAGGAACCCATGCAGTGTGACTTTCTGACGGGCAGACGTCAGTCGCTGTGTGCGACAGTCGCATGCACTGCCATTCGAGGAACTGAGAAACATTTATGCAAAATGTGTGTTAATGGTAGAAATGTTGTGGTATTGCTGGATTCAGGTAGCCTTGTGACCCTGATAAAGGCTGAGTTAGTTAAAACAGAGGTCTCTGGGAATAGCAAGGTAGCTGTTATTTGTGTGCATGGGGACACCCGAGAGTATCCAGTGACTACAGTGTGTTTCGAGACCCCCAAAGGTACCCTCTCTCATCCAGTGGGCTTAGTATCTCAGTTACCGCATGACGCCATTGTGGGAAGGGATTTTCCGAAGTTCTGGGAACTGTGGGATGATCCTGAGCCCCCCACTGGTGCCCCTATGTACCAGGAATGTGATAGCCAGAACTCCCCTGAGAGTGGTGAGGACTCTCCGGAATTTCCCTTATCAGTATTGGCAGGGGAGACTCAAGAAACTGGAGAGGAGCCCACCTCCTCAGACGAAAACCTACCGTCTGTGGAGTTTTCTGATCTTGAGGTTCACAGGGAAAACTTTGCCACAGAACAGTTGAAAGATCCCGCCCTAATAAAGGCACGGGAAAACGTAGTGAAAATAGATGGCGAGTTAGTGAACCCAGATAATACCTGCACTTACCCATACTTCAGCGTAGAGAAGGACCTACTGTATCGGGTGGCAAAAAGGGCAGAAGAAACCGTTGAGCAGCTTGTGGTGCCCAAACCTTACAGGAAGTTGGTGTTGGAGTTGGCCCATGGGCACATTCTTGGAGGTCATCTGGGGACAGAGAAAACCCGAGAGAGGGTATTACAGAGATTCTATTGGCCGGGGGTGATGAAGGACGTAGAAAATTATTGTTCCTCCTGCCCTGTGTGTCAGAGGTCGGCCCCGATGCCACATTTCCGTAGCCCGCTGGTCCCTCTACCCATCATTGAGGTCCCGTTTGAGAGGATCGCCATGGATTTGGTAGGTCCTATAATCAAGTCCGCTAGGGGGCACCAGTACATATTAGTTATAATGGACTATGCCACCCGTTATCCAGAAGCGATCCCTCTCCGAAATACCTCGGCCAAAACCATAGCCAAAGAGCTATCTCTTGTGTTTAGCCGGGTGGGTATTTGTAAAGAACTGCTTACGGACCAAGGTACACCCTTTATGTCCCGGGTTATGAAGGAGCTGTGTAAATTATTCAAAGTGACGCAATTACGTACATCTGTGTATCACCCCCAAACCGATGGGCTGGTTGAAAGATTCAACAAAACCCTAAAACAAATGTTGAAGAAAGTGGTGGATAGAGATGGAAAGGATTGGGACTGTCTACTTCCTTATCTGATGTTTGCTATTAGGGAGGTGCCCCAATCCTCTACGGGATTCTCCCCCTTTGAGTTAATGTATGGGAGACACCCAAGAGGGCTGTTGGATATTGCCAAGGAAACTTGGGAAAGTGAGAGTTCTCCCCACAGGAGTGTGATTGAGCATGTCGCCCTGATGCAAGACCGAATTGCACAGGTAATGCCCATCGTGAAGGAACATTTGGCCCAAGCGCAGTTAGCACAGCAGAGAGTGTACAACCGTGGAGCCAAGACCCGTACCTTTTCCCCGGGGGATAGGATACTGGTACTTGTCCCTACGGTTGAAAGTAAATTCCTTGCCAAATGGCAAGGCCCCTACGAGATAATGGAAAAAGTGAGCGAAGTGAATTACAAGGTCAGACAACCAGGAAGGCGAAAGCCCGAACAGATCTATCACGTTAATCTGTTGAAAGCCTGGAGGGATAGAGAGTCCCTAGTCGCAGACACTTGGTCACCAGCTCAAACTGGTTGCGTGATTCCTGAGGTTGGAATAGCAGCCACCTTGTCACAACCCCAACAACAGGAGGTTAAGGAGTTTGTGCTTCGCAACAAGGAGGTATTCTCTGAGCTGCCGGGACAAACATCTGGGGTAGAGCATGACATCATTACCCCGCCCGGTGAAAGGGTGAAGTTAAAACCCTATCGGATCCCAGAGGCCCGACGGGAGGCAATACGGGAGGAAGTACAGAAAATGCTGAACTTAGGGGTGATAGAGGAGTCCCAAAGTGATTGGTCTAGTCCCATCGTGTTGGTGCCTAAACCGGATGGGAGCTGGCGATTTTGTAACGATTTTCGTCAGTTGAACAAAGTTACAAAATTTGACACCTACCCCATGCCACGTATAGATGAGTTGATCGACCGGCTGGGAACAGCCCGATACATGACGACTCTTGACCTCACAAAAGGGTATTGGCAAATCCCCCTGGCCAAGTCGGCCAAAGAGAAAACCGCATTTGTAACCCCAGACGGGGCGTTCCAATATAAAAGAATGCCGTTCGGGTTACAGAATGCGCCGGCCACATTCCAGCGGAAAATGGACCAGATGCTGAGGCCCCATCGGAAGTATGCTGCGGCTTACCTGGATGACGTAATTGTCCATAGCACAGATTGGGCCTCACATCTGCCAAAAGTGCAAGCAGTCCTGGACTCTGTTCGGGAAGCGGGGTTTACGGCTAACCCCAAGAAGTGTACCATTGGGCAGGAGGAGGCCAAATATCTTGGGTACACCATTGGGAGGGGAGTAATAAAACCCCAACTCAACAAAATCGAGGCCATCCAGAGTTGGCCACGTCCCAACAGCAAGAAGCAGGTACGAGCCTTTCTGGGAATCGCTGGGTATTATCGGCGATTCATTCCCCACTTTGCTTCTAAGGCTGTGCCCCTAACCAACCTGACGAAGGGGAAAGGGTCGGTCATGATTAAATGGACCCCCGAGGCTGAGGCAGCATTCCAATTCTTGAAACAAGCCTTATGTAGCCAGCCAGTGTTGTACTCACCCGACTTCTCTAAAGACTTTGTCGTACAAAGTGATGCGTCAGATGTGGGGTTAGGAGCAGTATTGTCCCAGGTCTGGAACGGGGAAGAGCACCCAGTCATTTACCTCAGCAGGAAGTTGAAGTCCCATGAGGTAAATTACGCCACCGTTGAAAAGGAGTGTTTAGCGGTGAAGTGGGCTCTAGATTCCCTTCGGTACTACCTGCTAGGTAGGCACTTTGACATGGTTACGGATCACGCTCCGTTAAAGTGGATGGCTCAAAACAAGGAAACAAATAGAAGAGTGAATAGGTGGTTCCTGGCCCTCCAGGAATTCAACTTCACAGTAAAGCATCGCCCTGGCGTTCAAATGGGGAATGTGGATGCTTTGTCTCGAGTACATGAATGCCTGATTGCTGGTGTTCCAACCCCGAGGTTAAAACAAGAGGGGGGGGTATGTGACAGCAGGAAGGTAAAGTCACCTGGTTGCATCCAGGGGGGTAGATATATTTCGCCCAGATTCAGGCTTTACGCCGACTTATACAACTAGGTGGAGAGTTGTATAAGGCTAGTGGGCTCATGCCTGGACCCAGACCTGTGTGGACTGTCTAGGGAGAGTGAACCCCTGTGCGGTGAGACAAAGCCTGTGTGGCTATTTGCTTGGACATTTAAAACCAGGGACTTAGGGACTAGGACAGCACTAGGCTGATCCCAGTTGTTAGTTAGGAAACCTGTATGTTTAGTCAGAGGTCAAGTTGACCAGGATTTATTTTGTTTATGTTTCTTTTGCTTTGCTGTGTTTTGTCACTGTAAATAGAAAATAAACCGCACCTTTTTGATTTTGAAAACCACAACCTCCGTTTGCTGGGCCTGTTTTGTGTGGGGAGCCCATCCCGGGGGTCACACACACCCGCTGCCGAGCTAACCCCCTCACAGTATATATATATATATATAAATATATATATATATATATATATATATATATATATATATATATAAATATATATATATATATATATATATATATATATATATATATTGTGACAGCAGGAAGGTAAAGTCACCTGGTTGCATCCAGGGGGGTAGATATATTTCGCCCAGATTCAGGCTTTACGCCGACTTATACAACTAGGTGGAGAGTTGTATAAGCCCAGCTGAGGCTAGTGGGCTCATGGATGATTCATACCTCTAGGGAGAGTGTGGGGCGTCGTGCAGACAGGGAGTTGATGAGACCAGCTGAAGCTTGTCAGCTCATTTAGGCCTCTATAAGAACTCCCAGATTCATTAGGTGTTTGCTCATGCCTGGAACCAGACCTGTGTGGACTGTCTAGGGAGAGTGAACCCCTGTGCGGTGAGACAAAGCCTGTGTGGCTATTTGCTTGGACATTTAAAACCAGGGACTTAGGGACTAGGACAGCACTAGGCTGATCCCAGTTGTTAGTTAGGAAACCTGTATGTTTAGTCAGAGGTCAAGTTGACCAGGATTTATTTTGTTTATGTTTCTTTTGCTTTGCTGTGTTTTGTCACTGTAAATAGAAAATAAACCGCACCTTTTTGATTTTGAAAACCACAACCTCCGTTTGCTGGGCCTGTTTTTGTGTGGGGAGCCCATCCCGGGGTCACACACACCCGCTGCCGAGCTAACCCCCTCACAGTTGGTGGAGAACCAGTGGCAGTTTTTTTTTTAAGCCAGCATGGAGGAGATACTGAAGCAGCTGGCTCTAGCAAATGCCAATCAACAGCAGACAAATGCAGGTTTACAAAAGAGCCTTGCAGCTCATCAACAGAGCTTCGCAGCCCAGCAGCAAGCTCATCAACAGAGCCTTGCAGCTCAACAACAGAACTTCGCAGCCCAGCAGCAAGCTCATCAACAGAGCCTTGCAGCCCAGCAGCAGACAAACGCAACTTTGCAACAGAGTCTGGAGGCTCAGCAACAAGCCCAGCAGCAATCTGAGGCCCGCTTCATAGACCTGTTGCAGAAGCAAGAGCAGAGACTACAACAACAGATGGAAGCAGTAATGCAGCAACGTCCGCAGACCAGTGAGGAAAGCCGTCCCACTAATACCGCGTCCTTTGGGGTGAGTCGTTTATTGACAAAAATGACTGGAGAGGATGATCCAGAGGTATTTTTGACCACATTTGAAAGGACCGCTGAAAGAGAAAAGTGGCCTGAGGAGCAGTGGGCTGGACTGGTGGCTCCTCTGTTAACTGGTGAATCGCAGAAAGCTTACTATGACCTAGAGCCTAACCAAGCAAAAGACTATGTGATGCTAAAAGCTGAAATATTGGCAAGGCTGGGTGTCACCCAGGCTGTCCGGGCTCAGCGTGTGCATAACTGGACTTTCCAGCTTGGAAAACCCCCCAGGTCTCAAATGTATGATCTCATTCACCTGAGCAGAAAGTGGCTACAGCCAGAGACTTTGTCCGCACCAAAGATTGTGGAACGTGTTGTAATGGATCGATTTTTGAGAGCTCTTCCTACTGCCATCCAAAAGTGGGTAAGCCATGGAGACCCAGAGACGGCCGATGGTCTTGTGGATCGTGTGGAGAAATACTTGGCTACAGAGAACCTGACGGCCTCTTCCAGAGACTCTCGGACTTTCCACCCTAAGACCAGACCATCCCCAGGGGCGGATAAGAGGATTCCAAGGGGTGAGGGTGGAGAGAGTGAGAGGGTGGGAGCTCTACCCCAAGTTTGGCGAGAACAGCCTGGGAAATCAGCGGCTCAAGAGGCGGCAAGAAGGATCGTTTGCTACCGCTGCCGGCAAGCGGGACATATTGCAGCCAATTGCCCGGTTGTGGAGGAACCCATGCAGTGTGACTTTCTGACGGGCAGACGTCAGTCGCTGTGTGCGACAGTCGCATGCACTGCCATTCGAGGAACTGAGAAACATTTATGCAAAATGTGTGTTAATGGTAGAAATGTTGTGGTATTGCTGGATTCAGGTAGCCTTGTGACCCTGATAAAGGCTGAGTTAGTTAAAACAGAGGTCTCTGGGAATAGCAAGGTAGCTGTTATTTGTGTGCATGGGGACACCCGAGAGTATCCAGTGACTACAGTGTGTTTCGAGACCCCCAAAGGTACCCTCTCTCATCCAGTGGGCTTAGTATCTCAGTTACCGCATGACGCCATTGTGGGAAGGGATTTTCCGAAGTTCTGGGAACTGTGGGATGATCCTGAGCCCCCCACTGGTGCCCCTATGTACCAGGAATGTGATAGCCAGAACTCCCCTGAGAGTGGTGAGGACTCTCCGGAATTTCCCTTATCAGTATTGGCAGGGGAGACTCAAGAAACTGGAGAGGAGCCCACCTCCTCAGACGAAAACCTACCGTCTGTGGAGTTTTCTGATCTTGAGGTTCACAGGGAAAACTTTGCCACAGAACAGTTGAGAGACCCCGCCCTAATAAAGGCACGGGAAAACGTAGTGAAAATAGATGGCGAGTTAGTGAACCCAGATAATACCTGCACTTACCCATACTTCAGCGTAGAGAAGGACCTACTGTATCGGGTGGCAAAAAGGGCAGAAGAAACCGTTGAGCAGCTTGTGGTGCCCAAACCTTACAGGAAGTTGGTGTTGGAGTTGGCCCATGGGCACATTCTTGGAGGTCATCTGGGGACAGAGAAAACCCGAGAGAGGGTATTACAGAGATTCTATTGGCCGGGGGTGATGAAGGACATAGAAAATTATTGTTCCTCCTGCCCTGTGTGTCAGAGGTTGGCCCTGATGCCACATTTCCGTAGCCCGCTGGTCCCTCTACCCATCATTGAGGTCCCGTTTGAGAGGATCGCCATGGATTTGGTAGGTCCTATAATCAAGTCCGCTAGGGGGCACCAGTACATATTAGTTATAATGGACTATGCCACCCGTTATCCAGAAGCGATCCCTCTCCGAAATACCTCGGCCAAAACCATAGCCAAAGAGCTATCTCTTGTGTTTAGCCGGGTGGGTATTTGTAAAGAACTGCTTACGGACCAAGGTACACCCTTTATGTCCCGGGTTATGAAGGAGCTGTGTAAATTGTTCAAAGTGACGCAATTACGTACATCTGTGTATCACCCCCAAACCGATGGGCTGGTTGAAAGATTCAACAAAACCCTAAAACAAATGTTGAAGAAAGTGGTGGATAGAGATGGAAAGGATTGGGACTGTCTACTTCCTTATCTGATGTTTGCTATTAGGGAGGTGCCCCAATCCTCTACGGGATTCTCCCCCTTTGAGTTACTGTATGGGAGACACCCAAGAGGGCTGTTGGATATTGCCAAGGAAACTTGGGAAAGTGAGAGTTCTCCCCACAGGAGTGTGATTGAGCATGTCGCCCTGATGCAAGACCGAATTGCACAGGTAATGCCCATCGTGAAGGAACATTTGGCCCAAGCGCAGTTAGCACAGCAGAGAGTGTACAACCGTGGAGCCAAGACCCGTACCTTTTCCCCGGGGGATAGGATACTGGTACTTGTCCCTACGGTTGAAAGTAAATTCCTTGCCAAATGGCAAGGCCCCTATGAGATAAGGGAAAAAGTGAGCGAAGTGAATTACAAGGTCAGACAACCAGGAAGGCGAAAGCCCGAACAGATCTATCACGTTAATCTGTTGAAAGCCTGGAGGGATAGAGAGTCCCTAGTCGCAGACACTTGGTCACCAGCTCAAACTGGTTGCGTGATTCCTGAGGTTGGAATAGCAGCCACCTTGTCACAACCCCAACAACAGGAGGTTAAGGAGTTTGTGCTTCGCAACAAGGAGGTATTCTCTGAGCTGCCGGGACAAACATCTGGGGTAGAGCATGACATCATTACCCCACCCGGTGAAAGGGTGAAGTTAAAACCCTATCGGATCCCAGAGGCCCGACGGGAGGCAATACGGGAGGAAGTACAGAAAATGCTGAACTTAGGGGTGATAGAGGAGTCCCAAAGTGATTGGTCTAGTCCCATTGTGTTGGTGCCTAAACCGGATGGGAGCTGGCGATTTTGTAACGATTTTCGTCAGTTGAACAAAGTTACAAAATTTGACACCTACCCCATGCCACGTATTGATGAGTTGATCGACCGGCTGGGAACAGCCCGATACATGACGACTCTTGACCTCACAAAAGGGTATTGGCAAATCCCCCTGGCCAAGTCGGCCAAAGAGAAAACCGCATTTGTAACCCCAGACGGGGCGTTCCAATATAAAAGAATGCCGTTCGGGTTACAGAATGCGCCGGCCACATTCCAGCGGAAAATGGACCAGATGCTGAGGCCCCATCGGAAGTATGCTGCGGCTTACCTGGATGACGTAATTGTCCATAGCACAGATTGGGCCTCACATCTGCCAAAAGTGCAAGCAGTCCTGGACTCTGTTCGGGAAGCGGGGTTTACGGCTAACCCCAAGAAGTGTACCATTGGGCAGGAGGAGGCCAAATATCTTGGGTACACCATTGGGAGGGGAGTAATAAAACCCCAACTCAACAAAATCGAGGCCATCCAGAGTTGGCCACGTCCCAACAGCAAGAAGCAGGTACGAGCCTTTCTGGGAATCGCTGGGTATTATCGGCGATTCATTCCCCACTTTGCTTCTAAGGCTGTGCCCCTAACCAACCTGACGAAGGGGAAAGGGTCGGTCATGATTAAATGGACCCCCGAGGCTGAGGCAGCATTCCAATTCTTGAAACAAGCCTTATGTAGCCAGCCAGTGTTGTACTCACCCGACTTCTCTAAAGACTTTGTCGTACAAAGTGATGCGTCAGATGTGGGGTTAGGAGCAGTATTGTCCCAGGTCTGGAACGGGGAAGAGCACCCAGTCATTTACCTCAGCAGGAAGTTGAAGTCCCATGAGGTAAATTACGCCACCGTTGAAAAGGAGTGTTTAGCGGTGAAGTGGGCTCTAGATTCCCTTCGGTACTACCTGCTAGGTAGGCACTTTGACATGGTTACGGATCACGCTCCGTTAAAGTGGATGGCTCAAAACAAGGAAACAAATAGAAGAGTGAATAGGTGGTTCCTGGCCCTCCAGGAATTCAACTTCACAGTAAAGCATCGCCCTGGCGTTCAAATGGGGAATGTGGATGCTTTGTCTCGAGTACATGAATGCCTGATTGCTGGTGTTCCAACCCCGAGGTTAAAACAAGAGGGGGGGGTATGTGACAGCAGGAAGGTAAAGTCACCTGGTTGCATCCAGGGGGGTAGATATATTTCGCCCAGATTCAGGCTTTACGCCGACTTATACAACTAGGTGGAGAGTTGTATAAGCCCAGCTGAGGCTAGTGGGCTCATGGATGACTCATACCTCTAGGGAGAGTGTGGGGCGTCGTGCAGACAGGGAGTTGATGAGACCAGCTGAAGCTTGTCAGCTCATTTAGGCCTCTATAAGAACTCCCAGATTCATTAGGTGTTTGCTCATGCCTGGAACCAGACCTGTGTGGACTGTCTAGGGAGAGTGAACCCCTGTGCGGTGAGACAAAGCCTGTGTGGCTATTTGCTTGGACATTTAAAACCAGGGACTTAGGGACTAGGACAGCACTAGGCTGATCCCAGTTGTTAGTTAGGAAACCTGTATGTTTAGTCAGAGGTCAAGTTGACCAGGATTTATTTTGTTTATGTTTCTTTTGCTTTGCTGTGTTTTGTCACTGTAAATAGAAAATAAACCGCACCTTTTTGATTTTGAAAACCACAACCTCCGTTTGCTGGGCCTGTTTTTGTGTGGGGAGCCCATCCCGGGGGTCACACACACCCGCTGCCGAGCTAACCCCCTCACAGTATATATATATATATATATATATATACATATATATATGTAGCGCTACCCCCAGTTAAGAGAGCCGCTGATATTGATTTGGGCCCTGCAGTGCACCGCTGTCAACCCCCGGCAATCGGCTCTAACCTCCCGTGGCACAGCTGGTGATAGAGAGATAGGACCGCGTGATCGCAACTGTTGGTGACGCAGTCCTATAACAAACATACACAGAATATACTTTAAAACTCCTATTAAAGTAAGCGGAACTGACACCAAATGTACTTTACCCAGATATTTTACTGAGGCTAATGGGCAAGTAATAAACAACAGTATAACAAGTTGCAGATCCCTGCAATAAACAGTAATAAAGATAAACAGAGTAATCAGAATAATAAAGTATTGCTATGCAACTCTAGCGCTGCCCTTTTACAGCTACTTCCCCTCATGGGTAGACTAACACCCAGCAATGTCTACCTATGCAGTCAGGCCTGACTGATCTAAATGGAAGTTCAGTGAAACAATATTCGCTAGCAATCTCTCGGTGGTGCACTTGAAGAACAACTTTGTAATCCCAACGAATAGTAAAGATAAAGTATCTGTCTTTAAACAGCTCTCACCACCTGGACAAGTCCAAGTCCCTTTCCTCCATCGATTCGTCTAGGAACAGGAATCCACCGACATCCAAGTCTTTAATCCTTCTGGTGTACTGCAGCAAGGAGGATTAGATGTCTCTAAGGCTCTGCTAGGCTGGCAGAGGGCTCTTTGGAAAGGAGCACACGGCCCGGGCTTCAGGCCTTGTGCACACAGCAGTTCAGCACAGACATCCTCTTGCTAGGAGAGGGGGGTCCAAAGAGGCCGACCAAAACTCTGCCTCCCCTTTATAAAGTCTGCCCCAGCAGTCTCTGTTCTGGAGCAATGCACCCTGGGTGCTGCAAGATGTACTGGGAGATGTAGTCTCTCTCTCCTCTGCTTTCACTTCCATAATGTCTCTTTACTTCCTCCCGACTCCCCTCTCACCTGGAACTTCTTGTCTCTCTGCATTAAAGGGGAACACCCCGCTACACACTCCCCCCACTTGAACTCTTTGGTCCCCAAAGATAAACTTCAACAAATACTGTTTACCATTTTGGACAATGTCGAGCATGATGTTGGCATAGGGAATTCCCACCAAAACTTTGGGATGGAACTCTCTTGCCCACAGGTCACACTACCATGAGTGGCCTGCCTAACTGTGCCAGAGAGTGAGCTGGGGTTGCCCTCCACCAAATGGACGGTGGAAGGATCAGGTTGTTCAACACTTCTCCTAGCCGTTACAACAGAGTCCTCTGAGCTCGTCCCCATTTGGGGGTAAGTTAGTTTCTTGGGAGGCCTGATGACTCTGCGAGCCCTCTGCTCTCTTGGTGCTTCTGACTCTGGCACCACAGGCTCTTCTTCAGGAGTAAGTTCAGGTAACATTGCTGGTTCTGGAACCTCTGATTCAGAAGTCGACTGACGTATGGAATCTCTAGAGTCCTCCTCTGCGCAAGTGTCAGGAACATCTTCCCAGTAATCAGCTGAGGGACTGAAGGGTATGAATTCAGTAGCCTCCGGATTCAGCGTTGCATCTGGGGTATCCCCTCCATTTGGGAGATCTATGGCGGACGTTCCCAGAGTCGAGGGAGGCCACAGCCAGTCCAGTTCTCCACCTTCTTCTGTACTCAATTGGGAGGCCTCCCCATCTTTGGCTCGAGAGGTCTGGGACCGAGTGTTCGGCCTAGGAATATCCAGGATAGAGGCCGGTTCAGGGGAGTCTCTCACGGGAGGTATTCTGACTGCCTCAGCAAGTGGGAGCAGGTGGTTCCGATGCCACGTCTTCAGTGGACCCACCTTTCCTTCTGGCTTTAGTTTGTAGACAGGCAAACCGGGCAACTTCCTACAGACAACATAGGGCTCAGATCTCCACCTGTCGGCAAGCTTGTGTTTTCCAGGGACCCCCAGATTGCGTAGCAGTACTCGGTCCCCGGGCTGCAGATCTTGCACTCGAACCTTCAGATCAAAATTTCTCTTGTTGCGGGCCCCCCTTTGATCCGAAGCCGCCTGGGCTTGTTCATAGGCCACCTGCAAGCTACGTCTAAGTCTGTCCACGTATCCCTTGTGGGATGTAGCTGAGGTATTGTCTATAGAAGTGCCAAAGGCCAGGTCCACAGGTAGCCTTGCTTCTCTCCCAAACATAAGTCGATAAGGGGAGTAGCCAGTGGCGTCACTTGTGGTACAGTTATAGGCATGTACTAGGGCTGATATGTGCTGACTCCAGTGTTGCTTCTTCTCTGTTTCTAAGGTTCCCAACATGTTGAGCAGGGTCCGGTTAAATCTCTCCGGCTGAGCATCTCCTTGTGGGTGGTAAGGCGTGGTTCTGGTCTTCTTTATTCCTAATGAATCCAAAAGTCTTCAGATCAACCGACTCTCAAAGTCCCTTCCTTGATCTGAGTGGAGTCTCTGTGGTAGTCCGTAATGGACAAAATACTTCTCCATAAGTATCTTGGCCACGGTGGATGCCTTCTGGTCTTTGGTTGGGAAAGCTTGAGCATAGCGGGTGAAATGGTCGGTTATTACCAGAACATTCCCCAATCCACTCAGGTCGGGTTCGAGGCAGAGAAAGTCAATGCATACCAGATCCATTGGGCCTTGACTCTGTAAGTGGCCCATTGGGGCAGCTTGATGGGGTAGGGTCTTTCTCTGAATGCATCGTGCACAGGAATGGCAATACTCCTCTACTTCTGCCCTCATGCAGGGCCAATAGAACCGATTTCTGACAAGCTGGAAGGTCCTTTCTTCCCCTAGGTGACCATGATGGTCATGCAGGGCAATTAGTACAGTCTCTCGGTGCTTCTCTGGAAGAAATAACTGCCACTTATCTTCTGAGTCATCAGAGGGGCCCCTTCGGTAGACCACTCCCTGATGTACCTGTAGCCTGTCCAATTACTTCCTCAACAAGCGAGCCTCCTTTGAGGGGTGATGTAGGAATTTGTTGGGATCCTGATTCTCCAGGGCTTCGAGGACCAATCTCCCCATGGGGTCTTCCAATTGGTCACACCTCAACTCCTTCTTGGACAGTCTCGGTAGGTTGTCTTCCTCCAGTTGAGTTACCCCACAATAGTGTTTGGGGACTCCTACCATGGTAACCCCTATTTCTTCTGCTCTGGAGCCTCCTCTGGCTTGGAATTCAGCCCCTTGACAAAGGGCCCGCACCCCGTCCGGTGCCACTTGGGTCCAATCTTCCCAGTCATTTGTCGTGGCATGAGACCTCCGGGACAGGGCATCTGCATCCCTATTTCCGGCTCCTGGTCTGTACTTCAGACTGAAGTTGAATCCAGACAATGCGGCCAACCACCAGTGTCTGGTGGCATCTAGTTTCGCGGTGGTGAAGAGGTAGGTCAGGGGGTTGTTGTCTGTCTTCACAGTAAACTCTGCCCCATACAAGTAGTCTTTTAGCTTGTCTACTACCGCCCATTTGAGGGCCAGGAATTCCAGCTTATGAGTGGGGTAATTCTTTTCTGAGGGGGTCAGGTTCCTGCTCACATAGGCCACTGGTCGCAGTTGTCCTTCATGTTCTTGGTAGAGTACACCACCTAGACCCTCATGGCTGGCATCCACATGTAATTCATAAGGTCTGGTAGGGTCGGCGTAGGCCAGGACTGGTGCAGTGGTTAAGCTCCTCTTCAGAGCATGAAAGGCCTCTTCACACCTTGGGTTCCACTGATCTTGAACTGACTCACCAGGCCTCCTGGGCCCTGAGTCATCCTCTTCCCCTTCTGCCTTTAGCAATTCATTCAACGGGCGGGCAATCCGAACAAACCCCTCCACAAACCTCCTATAATAGGAGCAGAACCCCAGGAAGGATCTGAGCTCTGTTACTGTGGTGGGTCGTGGCCAGGAAGTGACTGCTTCCAACTTCTCAGGATCTGTGGCCACCCCTTCTTCAGACACTATGTGCCCCAGATAGTTCACAGAAGACTGGTAGAACCGACACTTCTCGGGGGAAAGCTTAAGTCCCTCTTCGCTGAGTCTTCTCAATACTTTCTCCAACCTGGCTTCATGTTCTTCCAAGGTTCTTCCAAAGACAATGACATCGTCCAAGTACACAAGGACTTCTATAAGATTCATGTCTCCAACAGTCTTCTCCATAAGGCGTTGAAAGGTAGCAGGAGCTCCAGACAGACCCTGAGGCATCCTATTGAATTCGAAGAATCCCACCGGGGTTATGAAGGCTGTCTTCTCCCTGTCTTCTGGGTGCATAGGGATTTGATATTACCCACTCTTGAGGTCCATCACACTGAACCATTTGGCTCCAGACAAACTTTGTAGGGCATCTTCTATCCTTGGCGTGGTGTATTGGTCAGGGATGGTTCTCCTGTTGAGAGTCCTGTAATCGATACAAAGCCTCAACGACCCATTCTTCTTTCTGACCACCACGATTGGGGAGGCATAGGGACTTCTAGACTCCCGGATCACACCAGTCTTCTTTAGTTCTACAAGTTGTTCCCTCAGATCCTCCAGATCTGCCAGGGGGACCCGCCTGACCCTCTCTCGGAAGGGCTTATCTTCTTGGAGGCGGATCCGATGGGTGGCACTTCTTGCACACCCCACATTGAATTCATCTTCGGAAAAGATCTTCTCCCACCTGGTCAGCTGGGCCTTGGCTCTTTCTTTCCAAGCCCTGGGTAGGTTCGGGTTTTCCACGGACAGTTTCTCCCAAACATCTCCTCCGTCACCCGTCCCCTTGACTTCGGACCAAGTGACCGGGGCAGCAGGGCTCACCTGACCAAGCAACACTCTGGCAGGGATCTCCATGGGTCCTCCCGTAGTGTTCCTAACACTCACCGGAACTCTGCCATGGGCCTTCTTCAGGGCCTTGAACGGAATCACTTCTGGTATCACTTCCAGGCCTGAGGACTCTTCCCTTGGGTCTGATTCCAGCATGACAAAGGGGCCAGGTTGTTCCCACGAAAGCTTCACAGTGGCCCTAAGACAGGTTACTTCTCCGGGCTGTAGCACTACTCCTTCTCTGCCAAGTCTCCACACCTTCCCTATCCCCTCTCCCGGGGTCTTCTGCTCTAAGACCAGTCGTTGGTAGGCCGTCTTTAGCATGGGATGGATTTTGGTGGCTGAATGGTTTCTCTCTTTCACTAGAGGGGTCAGGAGTCTCCTGACTAGATCCGTGTTTGTCCCAATGATCAGGGAAATCTTGCTGGCTCCAGGCGGCCGGGGACACACAACTGCCAGGGTGTCAAACACTTCAGCCTTCCCAGCCACGGATGGGTCGAAAGTCATCTTTATGGGCAGGTACCCATCATAAGGGAAACTCTGGGTTCCAAGTCCCCATATCTCCAGCTCTTCTATCTTCTGCATAGGCAGATGACTCAAGTGCCTATCATAGAAGTCCCGGTATAGTAAAGTCACCTGTGCTCCGGTGTCCAAAAGCGCTTTATTGTAGACTCCTTCCACTTGAATGGGCACAGTAGGAGACGGGCCCACCAGTTCCTTTGGGTATGGCCGGACTGGGGTCACCTCTTTTTTTTTGCTTTCGACCCTTGCCCTGCTCCTTTTGGACTTTAATTTTTCCTGAGCCTGGCATGCATTGACTTTCTCCCTCTCAATGGGGGCACAAACCCGCTGAGGGATGTTATTGTTCCTTTTAGGTGGATGTTCCTTCTTTGGGGTGCTGTACTTCCACTGAGGGGTCTTGCCCCCTCCCTCTGGGGTACATCTTGGTGGGGGTGTACTATACCTCCTCCTAGGAGTTTTGTCTCCTCCATTCTTGGCCTTTTTTTTTAGTTTGGAGCGCACTGAAGATGATGGGCACCCGGTTGACTCCTTCACCGGGGCCCTTTGGAGTTTCCCGCCGGCTTGCAATTATCTGTTCTCTTCTTCTTTGGGCTGGAGCATATACGTTAGCAAAGTGGCCACTCCCTCCGCAGTTATAGCAAATCACCTCTTCTCGGTCCTGTAGGGAGGCCGGTGCTGAGGTGTTCGGGAACAACTCCTTTCTTGGGCTTGGTTTCTCTCGTCTTCTCTGATCTTTCTCCATCAAAGAGGTCAGCATCTCCAACACTTGGGCCATTTGCGATTTCAGAGTGTCAACCTCCGCATCTCTTTCTGGGCTCTTGACCGAATGGACCAACACTGGTACAGGTGTGACATTCGCCTTGGCCACCTGCTGATCTTCCTCCAGCGCCTCTTCGTCCCTAATAATTTTTATTAGATCAGAGTAGGTTAGTGACATTCCTCCTCCTGAGGTTTTCAGGTGCAGCCAGACCGGGTCTGAGCGCCGCGCTCCCCTCATGATCTGCTTCATGCGTGCTTCATCTGCATCTTTGGGCAGCATTCCCTTCTTCAGTACAATCTTGCATAACTGCCTGTTCAGCCTTCTAACATATTCTGACAGTTTCTCATTTGGCTGCTGGAGAGTGTGTTCAATTTGATAAATCATCTCTGACACCTTCTCCAGCTGACCAAACTCTTCCTGCAGCATGGCCAGGCAATCTTGAGCTGTACAGTTTTCATTTCCAAACCGGAAGCTCTTCACCGCTTCTGCCGCGGCACCTTTCAGACTTTCTAAGACTCGCTGTCTCTTCTGTGCCTCAGGCACCTCCCATGCTTCTACTGCCTGCAATGCCTGTTCCACCCAAGTGTCAAAATCTTCCTCCCCCGCAGGGACGGGGAGCTTCCCTGAGAAGGTGCTAAGCTTCCGGTAACCGGCCTCCACATGCACCGTACTGCTTTTCTGGCACTTAATTACAAGGTCTCCTAGAGCATTCAACAATTCAGGCCCTATAGCGGCCAGCGGTGATCCCGGGCTTAATAGTTCCTTAAGCTTTTCTGCTTTAGGGGATAGTGGTGGAGATAATTGTGGGAGTGATGGCTTTGGTGTCTGAAACCATTCTTCCTTCACTGGCAGCGTATGTATCAAGTGATAGATCTGATTATCTATGGCTTGTATACTCTGACTTTTAAAATGCTCTGGGATTTCGTTTTTCCATTCTACCAGTGCGTATGTAAACGAGATCACTGGATCTGGCCTAAAATCCATCACCCATGCTTTGTGGCTCGGAGACAGTAACAATACGAGCTGTTTTATCTCCTCTTCCTTCCATCTTTCCCCCGGGAGTACAATGACTACCGCCGCGGTTGGATCGGCGCCAATCGCTGCGCACCACTGTGACATTGCCAGCGGGTCCATGCTGGTACTTCTGACCGGCTTGATTGCAGCGTGCAACGTACAAGGATCCCGGACTCGAGCCCCCACGTGTAGCGCTACCCCCAGTTAAGAGAGCCGCTGATATTGATTTGGGCCCTGCAGTGCACCGCTGTCAACCCCCGGCAATCGGCTCTAACCTCCCGTGGCACAGCTGGTGATAGAGAGATAGGACCGCGTGATCGCAACTGTTGGTGACGCAGTCCTATAACAAACATACACAGAATATACTTTAAAACTCCTATTAAAGTAAGCGGAACTGACACCAAATGTACTTTACCCAGATATTTTACTGAGGCTAATGGGCAAGTAATAAACAACAGTATAACAAGTTGCAGATCCCTGCAATAAACAGTAATAAAGATAAACAGAGTAATCAGAATAATAAAGTATTGCTATGCAACTCTAGCGCTGCCCTTTTACAGCTACTTCCCCTCATGGGTAGACTAACACCCAGCAATGTCTACCTATGCAGTCAGGCCTGACTGATCTAAATGGAAGTTCAGTGAAACAATATTCGCTAGCAATCTCTCGGTGGTGCACTTGAAGAACAACTTTGTAATCCCAACGAATAGTAAAGATAAAGTATCTGTCTTTAAACAGCTCTCACCACCTGGACAAGTCCAAGTCCCTTTCCTCCATCGATTCGTCTAGGAACAGGAATCTACCGACATCCAAGTCTTCAATCCTTCTGGTGTACTGCAGCAAGGAGGATTAGATGTCTCTAAGGCTCTGCTAGGCTGGCAGAGGGCTCTTTGGAAAGGAGCACACGGCCCGGGCTTCAGGCCTTGTGCACACAGCAGTTCAGCACAGACATCCTCTTGCTAGGAGAGGGGGGTCCAAAGAGGCCGACCAAAACTCCGCCTCCCCTTTATAAAGTCTGCCCCAGCAGTCTCTGTTCTGGAGCAATGCACCCTGGGTGCTGCAAGATGTACTGGGAGATGTAGTCTCTTTCTCTCCTCTGCTTTCACTTCCAGTAATGTCTCTTTACTTCCTCTCGACTCACCTCTCACCTGGAACTTCTTGTCTCTCTGCATTAAAGGGGAACACCCCGCTACATATATATACCATAGTTTGTAGACGCTATAACTTTCATGCGAACCAATTATTACACATTTTAATAAACATTTTTACCAAGGACGTAGCAGAATACATTTTGGCATAAATTTATCAAGATTTTTTTTTTTTATTATTATTATTGTATTTGTATTATAGCAAAAAAAATATATTTTTTTTACCATTTTTGCTCTTTTTCCGTTTATACAATAAAAAACCCAGTGGTGATCAAATGCCACCAAAAGAAATCTCTATTTGTGTGAAAAAAAATTATAAAAATGTCATTTGGGTACAGTGTTGCATGGCTGTGCAATTGCCAGATAAAGTAGTGTGGTGCTAAATAGCAAAATATGGCCTGGTCATGAAGGGGGGTAAAACCTTTTGGAGGTCAAGTGGTTAATGTTTGTTCTGCAATAAGGGCTCATCTCCTGCCTGCCAGCCAAGTTTCCTCTGAGTGTACATTAAAGTAAGAGTAAACTCCCATGCATGACTTTTACCTATAGGTAAGCCTATAGTATGGCTTGCCTATAGGTGCAGTAAATATCTCCTAAATGTGCACTGGTTAGGAAATATTTATGTTTGATGCAGCCGGTGACGTCACCCGCGCATGCGCTCTGAAGAAGCGGCATACCGTGCTGTTCCCTCAGGGTCCTGTGCCGTAAACGGTGGCTACCGCGCGCATGTGTAGGAGTGACGTCTTCTCGGTTCCGGCCACTCCCACAGCCGGAGTCTGCAAACCCAGGAGGAAGACTGGGTGAAGATGGAAGCGCCTTCAGTGGTGACATTGCGCCGATGGAAGGCTTTGTTCTAAGGTAAGTTTCACATAATGTGCTAGAATGCGATGCATACTAGCACATTACGGTTTTACCTTGCAGAATTTAAAAAGGAAACATTGGTTTACTAACGCTTTAAGGCTCCATTCACGCCAATGTATTTTTTGCACATCACATTAAGAGCAGCTATTTAAAGGTATGTTAGCAAAGTGTGTTTGGGTTCCATTAGGAATTATTGGCACTGCTGCGAGGCTGCAAAAGGAATGTTTGATTTTCCTCATTGCAGGAAAGCGTGCGATTTTGCGCGCAGTCCCACATCATACAAATGTTAACCAGGCCTTAACCACACATGCACATTTCAGTGTACATTCTCACATGCCTCTCTGTGCATGAGCAGGAGTTATATCATCTTGGGCAGGGCCATCAAGATTGCCAGAAGATGATGGACCTGGCAGAAGATCAGTCAGGATGTTAGTGGCACCAAAAGAGCAATGGGGAGAGACCGCGTCCGTCACATCGCTGGACTGGGCGCTTTGGCAGGTAAATCTGTCATAAAGTGCCTATAAAAACATACAAAAAATGTCTACTACACATACATATAATGGTAAACATCTGGAGGACATGCAGGATACTTTAGTAGGACATTAAGATATGGTGACATTTATTTTCTTGTTAAAAAAAAAAAAAAAGATATGGTGACCATGTGGTTTAAGCTTGGGACCGCAGAGGGACTGCTGGGATTTCCTCCCGTCATTTATCCCTGTATGTTCTCTAATTTCTGGCACAGACAAACAGACAGAGAAATCACCGGATCGGGTACCAAAATCACGGCTGTCAGATCCAGCGATCATCCTTATCGTTGAGGGTGCTATCTTCGTTCTAGTCCTTGTGGTGTCCATGGTGTATCTGGGAAAATGCCTGTGCAAAAGAAGGAAACAAAAACTAGGTAAGAAGGACACGCAACTGTTATATGCAGTACTCAGGCTTTACCCCTGCTGTCTATAGTTCCCTACTCCATGTATTTTATTGAGATTTTATGTGATAGACCAACACAAAGTGGCACATATAATAATAATAATATAATAAATAAAAAAAATATGAGTGTAGCAGAATCTCTGACCTCTTCCAGTCTAATGAGAACCTTCAAGGCCAAAGATGGTTGACATCCTTCAATATGTGGTGGGTTGTGAGTCATAATGGATGCAAAGGTGGTAAAAGTCATTGGGCGCCAGACACTTCTTGGATGTAAAAGAGGTTTTATTTCTTTGACTGTCCTTTTTTTAAAATTTTGCAAGGCAAAGAGGGTTAGGGCCAGGACACCCTTAAGTAGTTGCAATTTCAAATGGCAGACTCTGAGACTTCAACAGGAGGACAGCTGTACAGGGAAAGGCCCCAGCAAGGTGCCACTTATGCACGTGCAGGATTTCTGTCTCCTATGGCAACAGTACTTAACCACTTAACGACCGCTCACTGTATATATACGTCGGCAGAATGGCACCGACAGGCACAATCACGTAGAGTGTACGTGATTGCCTTTGTATAGTTGGGGGGTCCAATCGGACCCCCCTCCTATACAGTGAGCGGTGGCTAAGTGTCCGGGAGCGTTCCGGGATGAGGGGGCAGCCATTCGTTTCTGGCCACCCCCTCGCAATCGCTCCCGGCGAATGGAAATGCCCCCTCTGTCTGTGTCAGACAGAGGGAGCAGGAGGAAGTGATGTCATCTCTGGTGCGGCGCTCACATATACCGAGCGCCGTACAAGAGAAGACATCAGGTCAGTGCACACAACACTACACTGACACCAGGACACATAGGGACATAAATCGCCCCCCAGGCCCCCCCAGACACCCCAGATCACCCCCCCAGCCCCCAGTCACAGAGTCACTGATTGCAGTGACCATTTATTTAGTGATCACTGCAATCAGTGACATTTGTGACTGTAAAAGTGTCACCAAAGTTTAGTCTTAGGTCCAGTGTAGCCCCCTAACCCCCCCTAATAAAGGTTTAACCCCCTGATCACCCCCCAGATAACCCTTTCACCCCCTATCACCACTGTCGCTAAGCGATCATTTTTCTGATCGCTGTCTTAGCGTCAGTGATGCCGATCGGCAGCCAGTAATTTTTTTTAGGTTCACCGCATGTTTTTATAGCGTCAGGTACCCCAATATATTATCTAATAAAGGTTTAACCCCCTTGATTGCCCCCCAGGTAACCCTTTCACCCCCTATCACCACTGTCACTAAGCGATCGTTTTTCTAAACGCTGTCTTAGTGTCTGTGATGCAGATCGGTAGCCGGTAATTTTTTTTAGGTTCGCCGCAGGTTTTTATAGCGTCAGGTACCCCAATATATTATCTAATAAAGGTTTAACCCCCTTGATCGCCCCCCAGGTAACCCTTTCACCCCCTATCACCACTGTCGCTAAGCAATTGTTTTTCTAAACGCTGTCTTAGTGTCGGTGATGCAGATCGGTAGCCAGTAATTTTTTTTAGGTTCGCCGCATGTTTTTATAGCGTCAGGTACCCCAATATATTATCTAATAAAGGTTTAACCCCCTTGATCGCCCCCCAGGTAACCCTTTCACCCCCATCACCACTGTCGCTAAGCGATCATTTTTCTAAACGCTGTCTTAGTGTCGGTGATGCAGATCGGTAGCTGGTAATTTTTTTTAGGTTCGCCGCAGGTTTTTATAGCGTCAGGTACCCCAATATATTATCTAATAAAGGTTTAACCCCCTTGATCGCCCCCCAGGTTAACCCTTTCACCCCCTATCACCACTGTCGCTAAGCGATCGTTTTTCTAAACGCTGTCTTAGTGTCGGTGATGCAGATCGGTAGCCAGTAATGTTTTTTAGGTTCGCCGCATGTTTTTATAGCGTCAGGTACCCCAATATATTATCTAATAAAGGTTTAACCCCCTTGATCGCCCCCCAGGTAACCCTTTCACCCCCATCACCACTGTCGCTAAGCGATCGTTTTTCTAAACTCTGTCTTAGTGTCGGTGATGCAGATCGGTAGCCAGTAATTTTTTTAGGTTCGCCGCAGGTTTTTATAGCGTCAGGTACCCCAATATATTATCTAATAAAGGTTTAACCCCCTTGATCGCCCCCCAGGTAACCCTTTCACCCCCATCACCACTGTCGCTAAGCGATCATTTTTCTAAACGCTGTCTTAGTGTCGGTGATGCAGATCGGTAGCCAGTAATTTTTTTTAGGTTCGCCGCAGGTTTTTATAGCGTCAGGTACCCCCATATATTATCTAATAAAGGTTTTAACCCCCTGATTGCCCCTAGTTAACCCTTTCACCAGTGATCACCATATAAGTGTTACGGGTGACGCTGGTTAGTTAGTTTGCTTTTTATAGTGTCAGGGCACCCGCCGTGTATATAACCCAATAAAGGTTTAACCCCCTGATCGCCCGGCGGGTGATATCAATTAGGTTTTAGCGTCAGAGAGGGTCTGAGCCACACCCCAGGCAGCGTCAGGTTAGTGCCAGTAACGCTAACACCCACGCGTGAAGCATACACCCTCCTTAGTGGTATAGTATCTGAACAGATCAATATCTGTTCTGATCAGATCTATACTAGCGTCCCCAGCAGTTTAGGGTTCCCAAAAACGCAGTGTTAGCGGGATCAGCCCAGATACCTGCTGGCACCTGCGTTTTGCCCCTCCGTCCAGCCCAGGCCACCCAAGTGCAGTATCGATCGATCACTGTCACTTACAAAACAAAAACACACATAACTGCAGCGTTCGCAGAGACAGGCCTGATCCCTGCGACTCCAGTGCTGTAGGAGGTGATTTCACCACCACAGTTAAAAAAAAAAAAGCAAATATGCCGAAGCATTGGGGCAGAAGGGGCGGAGGAGCGATTTTGCTCCTAATGCCGCGTACATACGGTCGAAATTCCGACGGAGGCTTGCCCGTGGAAAAGTCCGACCATGTGTGTGTGGCATAACTTTTTTGCGGGAGGATGCCCCCATGCTTCGGCATATATAAATGGTGCGTGTATGCCCATCATTGGAAGTGGGTGGATGAAGGGCGGTATTCTAATGGTGGGCATACCCACCGATCAATCTCTTTTTTCGTTCAGCCAACTGGCTGCATGAAAAAAAAAAGATTACAATACATGTACAACAAGGACCAGCAACGTACTGGTATGTTGCTGGACTTTGAATGTTTATACCAGAATGATGCCTGCGGGTTTAGGTATCATCTTGGTATAATTCTTTTCAGCCTGCGGCCGGCTTTCATGTAAAAGCAATCCTAGCGGCTAATTAGCCTCTGGACTGCTTTTACAAGCAGTGGGAGGGAATGCCCCCCCCGGATATAAAAAGCGCCATTGGGAAATTGGGAAAGCATTTTATCACACCGATCTTGGTGTGGTCAGATGCTTTGAGGGCAGAGGAAAAATCTAGGGTCTAGAAGACCCCAGTTTTTTCAAAAAAAGAGTACCTGTCACTACCTATTGCTATCATAGGGGATATTTACATTCCCTGAGATAACAATAAAAATGATTAAAAAAAAAAATACTTGGAAGGAACAATTTAAAAATAAAATAAAAAAGCAAAATTAATAATAATAAAAAAAAAAAAAAAAAAGCACCCCTGTCCTGCCCTGCTCTTGCCCAATGGCGAACGCAAGCGTCGGTCTGGCGTCATATGTAAACAGCAATTGCACCATGCATGTGAGGTATCACCGCGAAGGTCAGATCGAGGGCAATCATTTTAGCAGTAGACCTCCTCTGTAAATCTACTGGGGTAACCTGTAAAGGCTTTTAAAGGCTTTTAAAAATGTATGTAGTTTGTCGCCAATGCGCGTTTGTGCGAAATTTTAAAGCATGTCGTGTTTGGTATCTATGTACTCGGCCTAAGATCATCTTTTTTATTTCATCAAACATTTGGGCAATATAGTGTGTTTTAGTGCATTAAAATTAAAAAAAGTGTATTTTTTAACCCAAAAAATGCGTTTGAAAAATCGCTGCGCAAATACTGTGTAGAAAAAAAAAATGCAACACCCACCATTTTAATCTGTAGGGCCTTTGCTTTAAAAATATATATAATGTTTGGGGGTTCAACATAATTTTCTTGCAAAAAAAAAATTTTTTTCATGTAAACAAAAAGTGTCAAAAAGGGCTTCGACTTCAAGTGGTTAGAAGAGTGGATGTAAGCTTCCTAATGTTGTGTATAAAATGCCAGAACAGTTCAAAACCCCCCCAAATGACCCCATTTTGGAAAGTAGACACCCCAAGCTATATACTGAGAGGCATGTCGAGTCCATGGAATATTTTATATGTTGACACAAGTTGCGGAAAAACGACAATTTTTTTTTTTTTTTTTAGCACAAAGTTGTCACTAAATGATATATTGCTCAAACATGCCATGGGCATATGTGGAATTACACCCCAAAATACATTCTGTTGCTTCTCCTGAGTACGGGGATACCACATGTGTGAGACTTTTTGGGAGCCTAGCCACGTACGGGACCCCAAAAACCAAGCACCGCCTTCAGGCTTTCTAAGGGTGTAAATTTTTGATTTCACTTCTCACTGCCTATCACAGTTTCGGAGGCCATGGAATGCCCAGATAGCACAAAACCCCCCCAAATGACCCCATTTTGGAAAGTAGACACCCCAAGCTATTTGCTGAGAGGTATTGTGAGTATTTTGCAGATCTCGCTTTTTGTCACAAAGTTTTGAAAATTGAAAAAAATATATATATATATATATTTTCTTTCTTCATTTTCAAAAACAAATGAGAGCTGTAAAATACTCGCCATTCCTCTCAGCAAATAGCTTGGGGTGTCTATATTCCAAAATGGGGTCATTTGGGGGGGTTTTGTGCGATTTTGGCATTTTATGGCCTTCGAAACTGTGATAGGTAGTGAGGAGTGAAATCAAAAATTTGTGCCTAGAAATCCTGAAGGCGGTGCTTGGTTTTCAGGGTCCCGTACGTGGCTAGGCTCCTAAAAAGTCCCACACATGTGGTATCCCTGTACTCAGGAGAAGCAGAAAAATGTATTTTGGGGTGTAATTCCACATATAACCATGGCCTGTGTGAGCAATATATCATTTAGTGACAACTTTTTGTAATTTTTTTTTTTTTTTTTGTCATTATTCAATCACTTGGGACAAAAAAAAATATATTCAATGGGCTCAACAGGCCTCTCAGCAATTTCCTTGGGGTGTCTACTTTCTAAAATGGGGTCATTTGGGGGGGTTTTGTGCTATTTTGGCATTTTATGGCCTTTGAAACTGTGATAGGTAGTGAGGAGTGAAATCAAAAATTTGCGCCCTTAGAAATCCTGAAGGCGGTGCTTGGTTTCCGGGGTCCCGTACGCGGCTAGGCTCCCAAAAAGTCCCACACATGTGGTATCCCCGTACTCAGGAGAAGCAGCAAAATGTATTTTGGGGTGAAATTCCACATATAACCATGGCATGTGTGAGCAATATATCATTTAGTGACAACTTTTTGTAATTTATTTTTTTTTGTCATTATTCAATCACTTGGGACAAAAAAAAAAAAATAATTCAATGGGCTCAACATGCCTCTCAGCAATTTCCTTGGGGTGTCTACTTTCCAAAATGGGGTCATTTGGGGGGGTTTTGTACTGCCCTGTCATTTTAGCACCTCAAGAAATGAGATAGGCAGTCATAAATTTAAAGCTGTGTAAATTTCAGAAAATGTACCCTAGTTTGTAAACTCTATAACTTTTGCGCAAACCAATAAATATACGCTTATTGACATTTTTTTTACTAAAAACATGTGGCTGAATACATTTTGGCCTAAATATATGACTAAAATTTAGTTTATTCGATTTTTCTTATAACAAAAAGTAGAAAATATCAAAAATCTATGGGAGAAATCTAAAGTGCTAATTATAAAGGCTTATATGCAAGTTATTGTCATAAAAAGTGTTTGGGGACCCGGGTCCTGCCCCAGTATCAATGCAAAAAAAAGTTTTTCAAACGGCCGTTTTTTCGGGAGCAGTGATTTTAATAATGCTTAAAGTGAAACAATAAAAGTGAAATATTCCTTTAAATTTCGTACCTGGGGGGGGGGGGTGTATGATATACATGTGAAGTGGCGCATGTTTCCCGTGCTTAGAACTGGCCCTGCATAAAATGTCATTTTTGAAGGAAAAAAAGTCATTTAAAACTCACTCGCGGCTATTAATGAATTGTCGGCTCCCGGCAATACATACAAAAGTCATTGATAAAAAATTTAAAAAAAGCGTGGGGGTCCCCCAGAATTCAATTACCAGGCCCTTCAGGTCTGGTATAGATATTAAGGGGAACCCCGACGCAAATTTAAAAAAAAATGCGTGCTGTTCCTCCAAATATCCATACCAGGCCCTTCAGATCTGGCATGGATTTTAAGGGGAACTCCACCCTAAATTTAAAAAAAAAATGACGTAGGCGGGGTCTGACATACCGAGGGGGCAGACCTGATGGGGAACTTCCCTCACTGTGTAATACATGTATAGACCCCGCCCCTTCTCATGTTCCGCATCAGGTCCTCAGCCTTACACCGAGTCATTGGCTGAGCGGACCTGATGGGGAACTTTAGAAGGGGCGGGTCTATACATGTAATAGACTGCGGAGGAAGTTCCCCATCAGGTCCGCTCAGGCTCAGCCATTGATGGACAGCGCTGGACATCGGATCGCCACGGGACACTGGATTTCACCGCTGGAATGTTTTTTTGTTATTTTTTAATAAAGGACTTTTCCAAGGTGTTTGTGTGTTTTTTTTACATTTTTTTACACTTTCTTCGTGAAATGGTAGGGGTACAATGTACCCATTACCAATTCACATAGGGGGGGGGCCAGGATCTGGGTGTCCCCTTTGTTAAAGGGGTCTTCCAGATTCCGATAAGCCCCCCGCCCGCAGACTCCCACAACCACCGGGCAAGGGTTGTGGGGATGAGGCCCTTGTCCCCATCAACATGGGGACATCCTCCCCATGTTGAGGGCATGTGGCCTGGTACAGTTCAGGAGGGGGGGGCGCTCTCTCGTCCCCCCCTCTTTTCCTGCGGCCTGCCAGGTTGCGTGCTTGGATAAGGGTCTGGTATGGATTTTTGGGGGGACTCCACGCCATTTTTTTTTAAATTTGGGGTGGAGTTCCCCTTAAAATCCATGCCAGATCTGAAGGGCCTGGTATGGATATTTGGGGGAACCGCACGCATTTTTTTTTTCATTTGCAGCGGGGTTCCCCTTAATATCTATACAAGACCTAAAGGGCCTGGTAGTTGAATTCTGGGGGACCCCCATGCTTTTTTTTATTTTTATCAATGACTTTTGTATGTATTGCCGGGAGCCGACAATTCATTAATAGCCGCGAGTGAGTTTTAAATGACTTTTTTTCCTTAAAAAATGACATTTTATGCAGGGACAGTTCTAAGCACGGGAAACAAGCGCCACTTTACATGCATATCATACACACCCACTAGGTATGAAATTTAAAGGAATATTTCACTTTTATTTTTTCATTTTAAGCATTATTAAAATCACTGCTCCCGAAAAAACGGCCGTTTTTAAAACTTCTTTTTGCATTGATACATGTCCCCTGGGACACTTTTTAGGACAATAACTTGCATATAAGCCTTTATAATTAGCACTTTAGATTTCGAACGTTTGAGTCCATTGTATTTAATAGGGTTCTAAAGTTCACGCGAACATTCTGTCTGTTCGCAGGTTCTGGTGCGAACCGAACAGGGGGGTGTTCGGCTCATCCCTGTTCACCACTGCTGAATGGCTCTGTCCCTAGCTTGGCACACAAGGCTGCTCTGCAAGCGTCACCTCCGCTGGTTGGGTCACTGACTTGATCACCGCCTGAAGTTTCCTGATTCTCCATCGTGACCATTCGGTGAAAATACTGCTCCGGGACATTCTTCACTTACTGACTGTGGTCCCTGGTAAAGGCGATTGGTCCCTTTGTGGCGACAGCTTTCCTTCTACCTCCGACCACGACAGGTTCTCCGGCCGGCAGAACCGTCACTTTTGGTTGGACTGCAAGCCGCATTCCAAACCCTGCGCTGCCCTCTTACTTCTGGATAGGCCTTCACACAGCCTGATGCCCCCGGGATAGGCCCAATTTCCAGCCTAGCAGCCCAGGGCTGATGACACACGTCCACCCAGATGGCGGTCTGAGTGGCACACAAGAACCTGGATCACCTGACCTCATCCTCTCCTAGCAGGCCAAGGGATTCAACTAAATCCCTGCCCATTGGCTGAGATACCCCATATACCCATAACCTGACCTTGAGTTGTCCTTCTCTAAATAAAATACCTCCAAGTGCCCGGCCACCTGGTGGTAGAAGAGCAAAGTACAACCAGGCCACACTTAGGGAGAAATCAATGGATCCCTAATAAGTAACTACAGTAGCTACTTCTGACAAGGAATTTTGGCAAGGAGCTCCCTGACTAAACCCCAGGGCGCTACATTATAAAAAAATATCCCAAGCTTTGAACATCTCACAGAGCACTGTTCAATCCATCATCCGAAAATGGAAAGAGTATGGCACAACTGCAAACCTACCAAGACATGGCCGTCCACCTAATCTGACGGGCCGGGCAAGGAGAGCATTAATCAGAGAAGCAGCCAAGAGGCCCATGGGAACTCTGGAGGAGCTGCAGAGATCCACAGCTCAGGTGGGAGAATCCGAACAGGACAACTATTAGTCATGCACTCCACAAATCTGACCTTTATGGAAGAGTGGCAAGAAGAAAGTCATTGTTGAAAGAAAGCCATAAGAAGTCCAGTTTGCAGTTTGTGAGAAGCCATGTGGGGGACACAGCAAACATGTGGAAGAAGGTGCTCTGGTCAGATGAGACCAAAATGTTACTTTTTGGCCTAAAAGCAAAACGCTATGGGTGGTGGAAAACTAACACTGCACATCACTCTGAACACACCGTCAGTGAAACATGGTGGTGGCAGCATCATGTTGTTGGTGATGCTTTTTTTTATCAGGATCAGGGAAGATGATCAGAGTTGATGGGAAGATGGCTGGAGCCAAATACAAGACAATCTTAGAAGAAAACCTGTTAGAGTCTACAAAAGACTTGAGACTGGGGCAGGGGTTCACCTTACAGCAAGACAACGACCCTAAACACACAGCCAGAGCTACAATGGAATTATTTAGATCAAAGCAAATTCATGTGTTAGAATGGCCCAGTCACAGTCCAGATCTAAATCCAATTGAGAATCTGTGGTGAGACTTGAAAATTGTTGTTCACAGATGCTCTTCATCCAATCTGACAGAGCTTGAGCTATTTTGCAAAGAAGAATGGGCAAAAATGTCACTCTCTAGATGTGCAAAGCTGGTGGAGACATCCCTAAAAAGACTTGCAGCTGTAATTGCAGTGAAAGGCGGTTCTACAAAGTATTGAATGGGGGGCTGAATACAAATGTACCCCACACTTTTCACATATTTGCAAAAAAAATTGAAATACATTTATCATTTTCCTTCAACTTCACAATTATGTGCCACTTTGTGTTGGTCTATCACATAAAATCCCAATAAAATACGTTTACGTTTTTGGTTGTAACATGACAAAATGTGGAAAATTTCAAGGGGTATGAATACTTTTTGAAGGCACTGTACAGTACATGTATTGTAAATAATCTTATCTGTATATGTTACTGCTTACAATTCTCATTTCCATTCATAGTTTGTAATTTAATTATAATTATTTGGAGAACGCCAAATTTGCTGTTTAGTATGGGTGAATGAACACCTGCGAATGCACCCAACATGAATTACGTGGGAGAACCCCAGCGGGAAGTTCCAGTTATAGCTGTGGGAGGCAGCCCCATTGAGAGCTAATTTGTGGCAAATCACATGTGTTCGCTCATCCAGCGATTACATGCGAGTGATTGGCCCTGTATGCAAATAGCCTTAGGGTTGCCACTTTTTCTTCAAGCCAAACCTGAACACTTTAGCGTTTTAGCAAATTGTTTATTTTATTTTTTTTAAGAGGGAACGCTGTGGACTCTTGTGCAAAGGGGAACTCTGATTCAAAGTGGGGTTCTGCTCACTCCATTTACAGTTCACAGCATTCCCTCTTAAAGTGGTTCTAAATGCTCAAGGTTTTTTTACCTTTGGGCATTCTATGCACGATGGTGAAAAACCTTCTGGATGTAGTAACCCCCTCTAATACTTACACAGTATCTCACAAAAGTGAGTACACCCCTCACAATAAAAATATTTTATTATATCTTTTTATGTGACAACGCTGAAAAAATAAAACTTTGCTACAATGTAAAGTAGTGAGTGTACAGCTTGTATAACAGTGTACATTTGCTGTCCCCTCAAAATAACTCAACACACAGCCATTAATGTCTAAACCGCTGGCAACAAAAGTAAGTACACCCCTAAGCGAAAATGTCAAAATTGGGCCCAAAGTGTCAATATTTTGTGTGCCCATTATTGTCCAGCACTGCCTTGACCCTCTTGGGCATGGAGTTCACCAGAGCTTCACAGATTGCCACTGGAGTCCTCTTCCACTTTTTCATGATGACATCACAGAGCTGGTGGATGTTAGGGACCTTGCGCTCCTCCACCTTCTGTTTGAGGATGCCCCACAGATGCTCAATAGGGTTTAGGTCTGGAGACATGCTTGGCCAGTCCATCACCTTTACCCTCAGCTTCTTTAGCAAGGCAGTGGTCATCTTGGAGGTTTGTTTGAAGTCATTATCATGTTGGAATAATGCCCTGCGGCCCAGTCTCTGAAGGGAGGGGATCATGCTCTGCTTCAATCACAGTACATGTTGGCATTCATTGTTCCCTCAATGATCTGTAGCTCCCCAGTGCCGGCAGCACTCATGTAGCCCCAGACCATGACACTCCCACCACCATGCTTGACTGTAGGCAAGACACACTTGTCTTTGTACTCCTCACCTGGTTGCCGCCACACGCGCTTGACACCATCTGAACCAAATAAGTTTATCTTGGTCTCCCAGTAATCCACGTCCCTAGTCTGCTTGTCATTAGCAAACTGCTGTCTGCAGGCTTTCTTGTGCCTCATCTTTAGAAGAGGCTTCCTTCTGGGACAACAGCCATGCAGACCAATTTGATGCAGTGTGCGGCGTATGGTCTGTGCACTGACATGCTGACCCCCCACCCCTTCAACCTCTGCAGCAATGCCTGCAGCACTCATTTGTCTATTTCCAAAAGAAAACCTTTGGATATGACGCTGAGCACGTGCACTCAACTTGTTTGGTCGACCATGGCGAGGCCTGTTCTAAATGGAATCTGTCCTGTTAAACCGATGTATGGTCTTGGCCACTGTGCTGCAGCTCAGTTTCAGGGTCTTGACAATCTTCTTATAGCCTAGAGTCTCACTAGACCATCTTTATGTAGAGCAACAATTCTTTTTTCCAGATCCCCAGAGAGTTCTTTGCCATGAGGTGCCATGTTGAACTTCCAGTGACCAGTATGAGAGAGTGAGAGCGATAACACCAAATTAAACACACCTGAGACCTTGTAACACTAATGAGTCACTTGACACTTTTTCACTTAGGGGTGTACTCACTTTTGTTGCCAGCGGTTTAGACATTAATGGCTGTGTGTTGAATTATTTTGAGGGGACAGCAAATTTACACTGTTATACAAGCTGTACACTCACTAATTGTAGCAAAGTGTCATTTCTTCAGTGTTGTCACATGAAAATATATAATAAAAAAATATATTATAAACTATTTACAATAATGTGAGGGTTTTACTCACTTTTGTAAAATACTGTACCTGTGCCCCATTGCTATCCAACGATGTGCTCGAGAGCCTCGGCTCCCTGGGGACTCTCCCTTCTCATTGGCTGAGACAGCCAATAGCTCCCTGGGCTGTCGATCACAGCCAGTGAGCCAATGAGGAAAAAGGGGGGGCCGGGCCAAGCCGTGGCTCTGTGTGTGAATTGACACGCAAAGCAGCGGCTTGGGAGAGAGCCTGCTTGGGTGCCCCCATAGCATGCTGCTTGCTCTGGAGGCACTTGGCAGGAGGGAGGGCTCCGGTGAGGGACCCGAGAAGAGGAGGAACGGAACTGCTCAGGGCAAAACCACTGCACAGAGCAGGTTAAGTATGACACATTTGTTACTTTTAAAATAAATTGCCTTTAATATCACTTTAAAGCAGCTCCCGGCATTAGAGGAGAGGAGGAAAGCCGGTAATGCTGCGATTTGCTACCGAAGCCAGCAGCCTCCCATTGCTTTTAATGGGGCTGCCTCCCACAGCTTATCGCTGTAAACTGTGTTTGGTGCCTTGGTGTGAATGCATTCTGGCTTTGGGTCCTTTTTCACGTTAACTTTTCAAAATTTTATTAAAAAAATTAGTGTAAGTACCTTTCATTGCAGTAGTACCTTGAGTTTGTGCCTGCATGATGACACCCCCTTAGTGGGGAGGGCTGGGACAGTGGGGGATGACATGAAGTTGGTTGAATGAGGCTGGGCAAGAAGTGGAGTGCCATCAGCAGGAGGAGCAGATCCTTTGTGGGGGGCAGTGCTGGATTGAAGTTGATTATTGCAGTGATAGATGCTTTTTTTACTAATATACCATGGGTTGTTTATTTTTATTTTTTACCTTTTTTTTTTTTAAATAGCTGGGGTTCCACTTTAAACTGACTTTTGCCATAACGTGAGCAAAAAATAGGATTTTTTACTCACCGTAAAATCCTTTTCTCTGAGTCCATGGACCGACACAGCCTCTCTATTGACAAAGTGGATATTATCCGTTAATTAGGAGTGACTAGGCAGAAAACTTGTAAAAAGTGTTGCATCACACCCTCTACAGTACCGCCCAGGGGGCGAACCCTCTGGGTATATCACCTCAGTCTGCATCTCGCAGATCAGTTCGTCAAAAAGCAGTACAAACTTAAAAGGAGGGGTGGGTGCTGTGTCGGTCCATGGACTCAGAGAAAAGGATTTTACGGTGAGTAAAAAATCCTATTTACTCTTTCGTCCATGGACCGACACAGCCTCTCTATTGACAAAGTGGGACGTCCCAAAGCAGTGTCAGAGAAAAAACGAGGGGTGGTAACAGCATAAAAATAAACTTCACCCCAAACACAAAACAGCACTCCTCCAACGGAGGAGTTGCAACTCTAAACAGCCGCTTGCAAAACCTTGCGGCCGAAAGAGGCATCCAAAGATGCACCTACATCAACTTTGTAGAATTTTGTGAAAGTGTGAGCGGACGACCAAGTCGCCGCTTTACATAATTGGGAAACAGACGCTTGATGTCGGAAAGCCCAAGAGGCACCTATTGCCCTGGTTGAATGCACCGTGACCGGAAAGGGGGGCGCTTGACCCTTTAAGGCGTAAGCCTGGATTACTATCTGTCGGATCCACCTAGAGATGGCGGCCGACGAGACTGCTTGGCCCTTCTTGGGACCAGCCACGGAAACAAACAGTGAGTCTGACTTCCGGAACAGGGAAGTAGTAGATAGGTATACTCTCAAAGCTCGGACAACGTCCAAGGAATGCAACGCCGACTCCTTAGGATTCGACGGATGAGGACACAAGGATGGAAGTACAATGTCTTCATTGAGATGAAAAGCCGAAACGACCTTCGGAAGAAAGGAAGGCTGCGGCCGCAGCACCACCTTATCCTTGTGGAAAATCAGATAGGGAGCCTTGCAGGACAAGGCTGCCAGCTCAGAGACTCGTCTAACTGACGTAACAGCCACCAGAAAGACCACTTTCTGAGAAAGTGTCAACAGGGGAATATCTCTAATATTCTCAAACGGTGCCTTCTGAAGCACCGAGAGGACCAGGTTCAAGTCCCACAGAGGTAGTGGGGGACGGACCGGAGGGGCCACATGTCGAACCCCCTGCACAAATGTACTTACGAAAAAGTGAGTCGCCAGGGGTCGCTGAAAAAAGACAGCCAGGGCAGATATCTGTCCCTTAATCGTACTTAAGACAAGCCTTTGGTCCACCCCATGCTGTAAAAACAGCAGGATTCTGGAAACCAAATAAGTACGCGGATGCCATTTCATTTCCTCACACATGGAGATGTAGGCCTTCCAAGTGCGGTGATAAACCTTCCTAGAGAACGGTTTCCGAGCACTTCTCATAGTAGAGATTACCGAATCTGATAGGCCCCGGTCTCTCAGTACCTGGTTCTCAACAGCCATGCCATTAAAGTCAGTGACTGTAAAGCAGGATGGAGTATGGGACCTTGCGATAGCAAGTCCTTCCGTAGTGGTAGGCGCCAGGGGATGTCTGCTACCAGACGTACTAGATCGGCGTACCAAGGACGCTGAGGCCAATCTGGAGCGATAAGGATCATTGGAATTCCCTCTGCCTCCACTCTGCGGAGCAGAAGAGGAAGAAGCCTTAAGGGAGGGAAGGCATAGATTAGCCGATACTGACCCCACGATGCCACCAACGCGTCCGTTGCGTCTGCCCATGGGTCTCTTGACCGGGCCACAAACCTCAATACCTTCCGATTGAGTCGGGAAGCCAGAAGATCTACGTCTGGTATGCCCCATCTTTGGCAGAGTTGGAACACCTCTGGGTGTAAGGACCATTCTCCCTGGTCCAGCACCTGGCGGCTCAGGTAGTCCGCCTGCCAGTTTTCCACACCCGGAATGTACACGGCCGACAGTGCCGGTACGCTCCTCTCTGCCCACTTCAGGATGCGAGCGACCTCCGATGCTGCAGCTGAGCTTATTGTTCCTCCTTGATGATTGACATATGCCACTGCTGTGGCGTTGTCTGACTGGACGCCCTTGCAGCCTCTGAGACCATTTGAAGAGGCACAGCCTGATCGCCCGGATTTCCAGGACATTGATCGGCAGGAGGGCTTCCTCTGGGGTCCAGCGACCTTGCGCCGACTGAACACCCCAGACTCCCCCCCCAACCTTTAAGGCTGGCGTCCGTCGTGATCACTATCCAGTAAACCGGAAGAAATTACTTCCCGGCCATTAGAGCCGGTGCTGTCAGCCACCATACCAGGGATTTCCTGACTAGGTGGCTCACTCGGATTTGATAATCCAGAGATGAAGGGCATCTGTTCCATCTGGACAGAACTTCCTTCTGTAACACTCGAGTGTGGTATTGAGCATATGGGACCGCCTCGAAGGAGGCTACCATGAGGCCCAACACTCGCATACAAAAACGGAGTGACGACCAATTCCTGGAAGTCAGCTTCCGTACTGCAGCCCGGAGGGTCTGCAACTTCTCTACAGGGAGGAAATACCTTTGCCTCTGAGGAATCCAGAATCAATCCCAGGTACACTAGGCGTTGAGTGGGCACCAATACTGACTTTTGCATGTTTAGTATCCAACCACAGTCTCGAAGAGTCTGACAGGTAATAGACACGCTTACCTCTAATTCTGAGCTTGAAGAGGCCTTCAGTAGAAGGTCATCCAAGTAGCCCATGATAGCGATACCCCGCTGTCTTAGAAGTGCCAGAATCGGAGCGAGCACCTTGGTAAACGTCCTGGGTGCTGAGGCAAGGCCAAACGGGAGGGCCACAAACTGGTAGTGGTTCTTCCCGATAGCAAATCGCAGAAACCTCTGGTGTCTGGAGTATATGGGGACATGCAGGTATGCGTCCTTGATGTCCAAGGAGGCCAGAAAGTCCCCCGGATGGAGAGCCGTGACTACAGATCGAACCGACTCCATCCGAAATCTTTGTACTTTCACAAAGCAATTGAGGGCTCTGAGATCCAAGATTGGATGACCCCCCTCCTTCTTCGGCACAATGAACAGATTTGAGTAAAAACCCTGACCTCGTTCCTGTTCTGGAACTGGAACAACTACCCCGCGTTCCAGTAGACCCTGGACCGCCCCATACAGGGCCTCCCAACGGGTCGGTAGTAGCTGGAGATTGGAGGTGATGAACCTGTCCGGTGGACAAGAGAGAAATTCTATCTTGTAGCCTGAGGAGATTACTTCGCAAACCCACCTGTCGGAGACTAGAGCTGTCCACTGAGTCGCGAATTTGCGAAGACGTTCCCCCCACCCGAGAGCTGGGTGGGGGCGGACCTTCATGCGGACACAGATTTGTCCGCAGGCTTGTTGGGTTTGCGGGACCAAGGACGCTTTTGTCCTTGGGCAGGCGCTTTATCGGCCTGGGGTCTTTTCCCTGTTGCCCTAGGGGGACGAAAAAACCGCCTGCGTGCAGTAAAGGAGGGCCCTTGCCCTTGGCGTGGCCCCCTACCCTTGCTAGTTTGGGGAAGCAAAGTGCTTTTACCTCCTGTGGCATCCTTGATGATGTCATCCAGAGAAGCCCCAAAAAGTCGGTCGCCCTTAAAAGGCAGAGCCAACAGGGCTTTCTTGGAAGTCTGGTCCGCAGACCAGCCCTTTAGCCAGATCAGGCGGCGTATTGCTACTGCATAAACCGAAGCTTTTGACAGCAGGGGAATAGTATCCATGTCTGACTCGCAGACAAACTTAAGGCCCTGGACCAACTGGTCGGCCAAAGTTATCTCATTAGGAGGAGCATCTCGCTCCTTTAACCCCTGGAGTAGCAATCTTGCCCATTCAGTAAGTGTCTGAGACACTAGGGCCCCCGCCAATGCCGGGTGTACTGCCGAGCCTACCACTGAATATAGGTAGCGAGCGAGTGCTTCAGCCTTCTTATCCACAGGGTCCTTGAAAACAGGAGCCCCTTCTACTGGAATAGTGGTGGCTCTATTAAGTCTGGACACCGGAGGGTCCACTATAGGGGGAGAGGTCCATTTCTTCAGAAAACTCTCCTCAAAGGGGTACCGTACCGCAAACCTCTTTGGGGCTGTAAAGACCCTCAGTGGGTTCTCCCATTCCTTGTATAAGAGTTTGTTAAAATAAGACACACAAGGGAACACCTTAGCAGCGCGGGCAGGTTTACGAAACCCAAAGGGGACTGGAGTTTCTGCTGCTTCTGCAGTATTTTCCAACTTTAGCGTATCCCGCACTGCAGTAATAAGGTCAGATACCAAAGCCGTCTCGCGTACTGACCTAGACTTGGAGTCATCCTCACTGTCCGATCGGTCACGGTCTGCAGTTTCTGATGCGTCTGAATCTGGGCCATGAGCCGTAGCTGGACCTGGTTCTGCATCAGAATTATCCCCGGAAGATTGCAGGGGACGGGGGCGTTTACTACCCCCTGTATTCCCGTGTGCTGCTTCCACCCTGGCAGCAAACGCCTCTAGGATTGCCGACATAGCGTTCATAGACACCTCAGGGGCACCAGCTGCTAAATCTGGTGCTTCAGGGGAGAAGACATCTGGCTCAGATGCAATGCTGACCACACGCTGACACCCACAGGGCTCCAGGCAAGATATCAATAGGCCACCCTCCTGCGCCTGTGATGCTGTCCCACTGCTGCTGTGTCAGTCTGCTTCTTTTATCAGCGCTTCCTGTGTGAATTTTCACGCCAGTGTAATGCACCCTAGAGGCCGGAGACTCTCGCAAAATGGCCGCCAAAAACGTCTGTATGGAAGATAATGTGGGCTCTAAGAAAATGGCCACCGAGCCGAAGATAGAGCTGTAGCCCACAAAAAGATGGCCGCCGAACGGCAATATATACATACAGGGTGGACAAACATGGCCGCCGATCAGTTGATAGAGGCCAGTGGGTGTGGACTACAAGAAAATGGCGCCGAAACAACAGGAAGATGGCCGCCGGGCAGTCACTAGAGGCCGAACCCGGCATGGACCACCACAAAATGGCTGCGACAGCATGGAGTAGGAAGCACACACAGGTAAGGTACATTTCTTTTAAATGTTAGTTACAGGTTAGTTACAGCCAGCCCTGCTCCAGTGAAACCCCTTAGGTGACCCCCAGCACCCTTTAGCTAGAAGCCCAGGGAGGAGGGAAAAGGCAGGGAGAGAGGGAAGAAAGGGGCCACAACCACTTACTTGGTCTCTCCAGGAATGTCCAGCCAAATCACCCAGCCGAGGCAGGGGAGTTTACTTACCTATCCTGCATATATTATGCTGGAAGACATTCCAAGCAGATCATCGTCCGTGCACGGAAGGTGACTGTTGGCCAGGCATGCTGTGATTGGACCCAAAAGGGACGATAATATGTATGCCCTGGAGCGTGACGCTCACCGGACAGGCTGCTGCGACTCGGCCGTAAGGTCAGCCGAAGCTGAGCGGTCCGATGCAAGCCTTGGAGCGTAAGCTCACCGGCCAGGCTGCTGCGACTCGGCCGTAAGGTCAGCTGAAGCTGAGCGGTTCGATGCAGGCCCTGGAGCGTACACTCACCGGCCCCCCGTGGAGCAACGGGCATGTCGTGGAAAACCCAGCGCGTAGCTAGGGTCGGCACACGCTCGATGGCCGAACTGGGGAGACTACAAGGATCGAGGATCCAGCCTGTCACCCAGTCGGCAGTTGATCGAAGATCGCAGGAAACAAAAAATGTAGCAAAAAAATATATCTTTTTCCCCCGGACCAATGGGCCCCGAAGGGAGCCATGTCCTACTCCTTGCTAGACAGAAAAAAACTGATCTGCGAGATGCAGACTGAGGTGATATACCCAGAGGGTCCGCCCCCTGGGCGGTACTGTAGAGGGTGTGATGCAACACTTTTTACAAGTTTTCTGCCTAGTCACTCCTAATTAATGGATAATACCCACTTTGTCAATAGAGAGGCTGTTGTTCGTCCATGGACGAAAGAGTAAATAACCTCTCTAATGTATTTCCAGGTCTCAAGGTGAACATCCAGCCCCCCCTATCCACAGAGGTAACACCGGCACCATGGGAGAATACCACCACTGAGTCAGGTAATGAGGGGGACCAAAAGCAGGAAAATTGGGGACCTGAACACCATTAATATAGAACATTAAATCAAAGCTAAACCCCAAACTACTCACCCCCCCATCCATAAGGCACCTGCAAGCTACTTCACCGGAGCCAACATCTTCTGGGTTTGGCATCTTCAGCTTTCTTGATTGGCTGGCTCGGAATGATGCACCCCCCCCCCCCTGCTAACAGGGCCGGTGCTAGAGCATTTTGCGCCCTCGACAAAACCAGCTATTTGACATTTAGCTTTCTAAAAAGCACAATGGGGTTTATTTACTAAAACTGGAGGGTGCAAAATCTGGTGCAGCTCTGCATAAAGACCAATCAGCTTCTAATTCTTTTTTTGTCAAAGCTTAATTGAACAAGCTGAAGTTAGAAGCTGATTGGCTACCATGCACAGCTGCACCAGATTTTGCACTCTCCAATTTTAGTAAATCAACCCCTGTGTATCAGAAACAATTTCCATGTGTTAAAACTAAACAATACGTATTTTCTCTATTTTTCCAATCTTTGTTGCATCTCGGAGCTGATCACCTGCAGCCTTTTTGTCCGAGACGCCCATTAAAGGTAATGGGATTGTAACCACCAGCCAAATGCTTGGTTTGCGGCTGTGGAGCGGTATTTTAATGAAAATGTAATCTGCTGTGGATCAATTTTCAGCGGGTAGTAGACAATGCCACCCATATGAAAGAGCCCTATGGGTAAATGCAATTACATTTTTAACCACTTAAAGCAGAGGTCCACACAAAAATGGAACCTCCGCTTTTCAGAACCCTCCCCCTCTCCGCTGTCACATTTGGCACCTTCCAGGGGGGGTGCAGATACCTGTATAATACAGGTATTTGCACCCACTTCCGGGCATAAACCCCCGCAGAATCTGCGGGGGTCTACGTCACTTCTCGTCCCCCCCCCCCCCCCCGCTGTCTTCTGGTAGACACACGGGTCCCAGAGGACAGCAGGGACCATTCAGATTGCACAGCGCGACTCGCACATGCGCAGTAGGGAACCAGGAAGTGAAGCTGCAAGGCTTCACTTCCTGATTCCCTTACCGAAGATGGAGCGACGGACTGAGCGACGGGTCGGCCTCGGGTGCCGACATCGCGGGCGCCATGGACAGGTAAGTGTCCTTATTTTAAAAGTCAGCAGCTGCAGTATTTGGAGCTGCTGACTTTTAAAAAAAAAAAAAAAAAATCGGCGGAACTCCGCTTTAACCACTTGCTTACTGGGCACTTAAACCCCCTTCGTACCCTGACCAGTTTTGATGCACTTTGAATGACAATTGCGCGGTCATACAACGCTGTACCCAAATGATATTTTTATCATTTTTTTTCCCACAAATAGAGCTTTCTTTTGGTGGTATTTGATCACCTCTGCGGTTTTTATTCTTTGCGCTATAAACAAAAAAAGACAGAAAATTGGGGAAAAAAACACAATATTTTTTTACTTTTTGCTATAATAATCTCCCAATTTTTTCTCAAAAAATTTGTTTTTCTCAGTTTAGGCCAATACGTATTCTTCTACATATTATTGGTAAAAAAAATTGCAATAAGAGTATAGTGATTGGTTTGCGCAAAAGTTATAGCGCCTACAAAATATGGGATAGTTTTATGACATGTTTATTATATATATATATATATATATATATATATATATATATATATATATTTTTTTTTTTTACTAGTAATGGCGGTTATCTGCAATTTTTTCAGGCCTGCGATACTGCGGTGGACATATCGGACACTTTTGACACCATTCACATTTATACAGCGAACAGTGCTATAAATATGCATTGATTACTGTATAAATGTGACTGGCAGGGAAGGGGTTAACACTAGGGGGCGATCAAGGGGTTAAATATGTTCCCTGAGAGTGATTCTAACTGTGTGGGGGAGGTGACCGATCTGTGTCCCTATGTACAAGGGACACAGCATCGGTCTCCTCTCTCCCTGACAGGACATGGATCTCTGTGTTTACACACAGATCCACGTCCTGCCTCTGTAACAGCCGATCGCGCGTACCTGGCGGACATCGCGGCCGCCAGGCACGCGCATCGCCAACACGTGACACGGCGGGCACAGCTGTTCCCTGCCACGCGCCCTCATCTGGCGTGCGGAGGGGATGTAAACAGCAGGACGTCCACCCGACACATGAGAGCCACGCTGCAGACGTCTTTCGTCTATAGCGCGGGTCTCAAGTGGTTAAGGACCAAACCTCTTTCTGAGATTTGGTGTTTACAAGTTAAAAACTGTTTTTGTTTGCTAGAAAATTACTTAGAACCCCCAAACATTATATATATTTTTTTCTGACACCCTAGGATAAAATGGCGGTCGTTGCAATACTTTTTGTCACACCGTATTTGTGCAGCGGTCTTACAAGTGCACTTTTTTTGGTAAAAAATCACTTTTTTTTATTAAAAAATAAAACAGTAAAGTTAGCCCAATTTTTTTTCTTATATTGTGAAAGATAATGTTATGCAAAGTAAATTGATACCCAACATGTCACGCTTCAAAGTTGCGCCCGCTCGTGAAATGGGGACAAACTTTTACCCTAAAAAAACTCCATAGGCAACGTTTAAAAAATTCTACAAGTTGCATGTTTTGAGTTACAGAGGAGGTCTAGGGCTAGAATTATTGATCTCGCTCTAACGATCGCGGCAATACCTCACGTGTGGTTTTAACACCGTTTTCATATGTGGGCGCTGCCTCTGCGCACAAGCTCGTCGTCGCTTTTAAAAAAAATGTTTTTCTTATTTGGTTTTACTTTATTTTTTTTAATTTGACACTTTTTAAAAAAAAAAAAATTTTTAGGGTCACTTTTATTCCTATTACAAGGAATGTAAACATCCCTTCTAATAGAAAACAGCATGACAGGTCCTCTTAAATATGAGATCTGGGGTCAAAGAGACCTCAGATCTCATATTTAGACTAAAATGCAATAAAAAAAATTATGTCATTAAAAAAAAAATGTTCCTTTAAGAGCATTGGGCGAAAATGACGTTTTGACGTCGCTTCGGCCCTGCAGTGATATGGAGATGGGTGGGGGTCCATCTTCCCCTCACTCGTCTTCATACCCAGGCAGGGACAGGACCGGATCGCCTCCGCCACTGGCTCCAGGAACCGGTGGAGGGCACCGGAGAGTGGCGGGAGGCCCCTCTCCTGCCGCCGATAAAAGTAATCTCTCGGCGGATCTGCCGCAGAGACCACTTTTATCTGAAAGAGGACCGCCCGCTGAAGAGGAGGATACCGGGGTTATGGTAGCTAGCTGCTGCCATAACAACGGTATTCCTCTTCAAAGTAGCGACGTATTCCTGCAGCGGGCGGTCCGTAAGTGATACTATAATTCAGTCTTATAACATGATGATGGTTTTATATAAAGATATATACTCACCTGTGTCCTCATATTGCAGAAAGCCCGGATGGTACGCAGAGGCTCAGAACATACCAGAGCCTGGAGGAACTGACCACCTTCACTGGAGAAGGCAAGGCAGAAGCTAAGGCCTGATATCAGCCATCTGGACCCGATAGCACCTGGAAGGTGTTCTCATATGAGGACTCTCCAATTCCTGTAGTATTCTGTATGTCAGTAAAATGGAAGATGCCCGTCCATACCGGGACTTCCCCGACATAATGGAAGATTGGTGTGAGGCCGAGAATTTTCACTAAAATCTCCAATATAGGAATTTCCCATTTCCCTTTCCCTGTGTTTTAAATGAAGTGTATAGAAACGCTCTCTCTCGTGTTCCATTATATGCAATATTCAAAGTATTCTGTTATATCTGTTCTAGAAGGGCAGCAAATATTGATCCTGCCAGAAATGCTACGAGACAATAATGTTCTGTGCTGCACTCCTATCACTTTTCATAATTTCCAGGTTTCTCTGTGGACTACAGAACCCCCCCCCCCTCTCCATGTTATGGGGATGGAGAAGGATTGGTATTCTGTTGTCCTAACACACTTCCTGTCCTGGGTGACAACACTGTTCCTCCACAGATACAATACAGTCCGTGAACATGGTCACTCTAGGACAGGAAGTGTGCTACTGCTAGAATCACCAGCTGGGGGGGGGGGGGGGGGGATAAAATAGAAAACGAATGCAGCCACTGTAATGGTCGTTTAACCACAAAGGGGTTAATATGGATTCTACTACTGTTCCGAATTGTAAAGTTTAGATAAAATTGCATGCAAGTTTTGAAAAGCAGAGACTGACACATCCGTGCAGATCCGTTGCTGCCATATCTAATAATTTATTCTAGGCAGTACTAAGCTTTTACACACAGCATGATACGTCACTACTATGTTAATTGTGACACTAAGGCCTCATGCCCACGGGCGTTTTTTCAGCCGCGTTTTTGAGCGTTTTTTACAGCTTAAAAACGCCTGTCCATGTTAGTCTATAGCTTCATGCCCACCTAGGCGTTTTTGAGCTGTAAAGAGCATAGGCGTTTGTAAGCTGTAAAAAAAAACCAGGGCCAGTGCGTTCCTCAGCGTCAGAACTAGGCAGGAAAAAACGCGAGCGTCAAAAAACGCGCAAAAACGCGCACTAACGCGCACTAACGCGCAAAAACGTGCGGTCGCGTTTTTAGCTCCGACGTTTTTTTTTTTTTTTTTTTTTCAAAAAAATAAAAAAATAAAAAAAAAAAATATTTACAATAACATGGACAGGCGTTTTTAAGCTGTAAAAAACGCTCAAAAACGCAGCTGTAAAAACGCCAGTGGGCATGAGGCCTAATAAACACATCTCATTGGCTACAATACAAAAGGAGTACAGAAACGTGATGATTATGCTGGGCTGTCCTCTGGTCCTATCTTCATATCCGCATTCCAAAGGTGTGTGGGAGCAGGGGGTCTCAGCCATCTTCTGCCTTCTCCAGTCTTTTCGATGGGAGGGGTTGTTATTATAAACTGATTTTGAGTAAGGAAATATTACAGCAGTGGTGTACATGAGAAAGCAATATAGACTTTATAGTATAGTAAAGATGCATAGAGAATAGACATTTTCTAGTTTAACATTATGCTCATCACATTCCTTCACACCACCATATCTAAAAACTAGTAATCTGCAGTATATTTTGGTTTCTGTGTTTAAATAGACAGTGCATCCGGAATGTATTCACAGCGCTTCACTTTTTCCATTTTGTTATGTTACAGCCTTGTTCCAAAATGGATTAAATTCATTATTTTCCTCAAAAACCTACAAACAATACCCCATTATAACAACATGAAAGAAGTTTGTTTGAAATCTTTGCAAATTTATTAAAAATAAAAAACTTAAAAATCCTATGTACATAAGTATTCACAGCCTTTGTCATGACACTCACAAATGAGCTCAGGTGCCTCCTGTTTCCACTCATCATCCTTGAGCTGTTTCTACAGCTTGATTGGAGTCCACCTGTCGTAAATTCAGATGATTGGACATGATTTGGAAAGGCCACACATCTGTCTATAAGGTCCCACAGATAACAGTGCATGTCAGAGCACAAACCAAGCCATGAAGTCCAAGGAACTGTCTGTAGACCTCCGAGACAGGATTGTATTGAGGCACAGATCTGGGGAAGGATACAGAAACATATCTGCAGCATTGAAGGTCCCAATGAGCACAGTGGTCTCCATCATCTGTAAATGGAAGAAGTTTGGAACCACCAGGACTCTTCTTAAAGCGGGCCGTCCGGCCAAACTGAGCGATCGGGGGAGAAGGGCCTTAGTCGGGGACGTGACCAAGAACCCGATGGTCTCTCTGACACACCTCCAGCGTTTCTCTGTGGAGAACCTTCCAGAACAACCATCTCTGCAGCACTCCACCAATTAGGCCTGTATGGTAGAGTGGCCTCAGTAAAAAGCACATGACAGCCCATCTGGAGTTTGCCAAAAGGCACCTGAAGGACTTTCAGACCATGAGAAACAAAATTCTCTGGTCTGATGAAACAAAGATTGAACTCTTTGGCCTGAACGGTAAGCGTCATGTCTGGAGGAAACCAGGCACCGCTCATCACCTGGTCAATACCATCCCTACAGTGAAGCATGGTGGTGGCAGCATCATGCTGTGGGGATGTTTTTCAGCGGCAGGAACTGGGAGACTAGTCAGGATCGAGGGAAAGATGAATGCAGCAATGTACAGAGACGTCACTTCCGCTCAACGGCCTTAAAGAGACAATTTTTTTTTTTATTGAAAAAAACAAACGTTTTTTTTTTATTGCATTTAAGTGTAAATGTGAGATCTGAGGTCTTTGTGACCGCAGATCTCACATTAACCACTTCAATACCGGGCATTTTCACCCCCTTCCTGCCCAGGCCAATTTTCAGCTTTCAGCACTGTCACGCTTTGAATGACAATTGCGCGGTCGTGCGACGTGGCTCCCAAACAAAATTGATATCCTTTTTTTCCACAAATAGAGCTTTCTTTTGGTGGTATTTGATCACCTCTGCAGTTTTTATTTTCTGCGCTATAAACAAAAAAAGACTGCCAATTTTGAAAAAAATAAAAAATAATTACTTTTTGGTATAATAAATATCCCAATTTTTATTAAAAAAAACTATTTTTTTCTCAGTTTAGGCTGATACGTATTCTTCTACATATTTTTGGTAAAAAAAAAAATCGTAATAAGCGTTTATTGATTGGTTTGCGCAAAAGTTATAGCGCCTACAAAATAGGGGATAGATTTATGACATTTATTTTTATAATTTTGGCGGCGGCGATCTGCGATTTTTGTCAGGACTGCAAGATTGCATCGGACACTTTTGACACTATTTTGGGACCATTCGCATTTATACAGTAAACAGTGCTATAAATATGCATTGATTGCTGTATAAATGTGACTGGCAGGGAAGGGGTTAACACTAGGGGGCGATCAAGTGGTTAATGTGTTCCCTAGGGAGTGATTCTTACTGTGGGGGGAGGGGACTCACAAGGGGAGGAGACCGATTGGTGTCCCTATGTACAAGGGACATACCATCTGTCTCCTCTCCCTGACAGGACGTGGATCTCTGTCTTTACACACAGAGATCCACGTCCCTGGCTCTGTGACCAGCAATCGCGGGTGCCCGGCGGACATCGCAGCCGCCGGGCAGACGCATCAGGTCCCCAGTGATGCGGTGAGCGCCCGCGCTGCACACTGCGGGAATCCCAGGACGCCATATGATGGCTGCCCAGAGGGACGAAAGGTTCCTGCGGCCGTCATATGACTATGGGCCGGGTGGGAAGTGGTTAAAGAGGTCCTGTCATACTATTTTTTTCTATCACGAGGGAGGTTTACATTCCATGTAATAGGAATAAAAGTGATCCAAAAAGACACAGCTGCTCTACCACCCTTTGAAAAGCAATATGTGGTGAATCATTTTTCAGAGAGCAGTAAGCCTGTCCGAAAGAGACCTTAGTCTAAGTGCTGGCTGCAGCAGGTCTGAGCCTGCAGACATTCTGAGATATTTACACTGTATGTTCCCCCGAGTTTACAGAGATTGGAGTAAACCTCTCCTGCGAGTGACCATTCTGTATCCTGAATACATTTTGTTGAAGTCCTTTGCTGTTTTTTTTTTTTTCCTCCGGACCTGGAGGTAGATTGGTGTAAATGGACACAAGTCTATGTACATCAGCCTGCCCATAGAGCTGCATGAAGCTCTCAAACAGGCCTGTCTAAAAACAGACGGGTAGACCCAATTGGAAAGCCTGTGAGAAAAGGCCCTTAGCCCCCGTTCACATTGGGCCGATTTGACATATGATTGGAAATCGCATGCCAAATCACAACCTATTGCCAGCAATAGCACTGTCCTAATCAGTGTGACGCCGCACCGAAATAGAGCTTTCTTTTCCTGCACTACTTTTGGGGGCGAGTTCAATAGATATCTGTGCATGAACCTGCACAGATATCTTTCAAATTGCCTCCAGACTTGCACTGAAATGCAGGCTTGAAATCAAGCATTATTCTATATCCATTGCACCATGTAATATTGGGTATGGGTCAGTGCCGTATTTACCCACTAGGGGGTGTGAGCGGAACTCATCATCTAATAATGTACATTGACAGGGTTGTGTTATGGTTATTTTAGATAACGTTTTATTATAAGCCATGTTATAGGTGGGATATAGGCAGTGGATTGTTTTTCTGCTACTTACACTGTACAGTTAGTTATAGATTCTCATTGTGCTGTATTTGTATCATGCGGCGAGACGGCATTGAGGCTGGATCTCAGTCCAGTTAGCCCTCCCCCTATTGTGATTGACATCCGTATTTAACAGTCAGATCTACGTGGTCTAGTACGCTTCCTGACGACGTGCAACACACGAAACAGCTGTCGAGGCGCTAGACTACGATCTGACGACACTTCCGGTCCCGCTGGTCCATCGTTTGCCATAGGTGGAACGCACGCCGGCTCACCTTTCCATGAGACATCAGCCATATCAGCCCACGCTCTTCAGCCTCAGTGCCGGGCTCAAGGCACCAATAAAGTAAGGAGGCATTTGGCTATTTTAATTTGTTATATATTTTTTAAATAAACGGGATCACACTATTTTCCGTTTTATTTCTTTTTTGTGGTCCGCACTGCTCCATCCGAGCCTCCGTGAGGCAGGGATCTTTCATGCCTGCTCTTTTGATACCATTATCCATATCAGCAAGAGGTACTTGCACAAAGCGTATTTGACTTCTTTTTTAATTAAAAGAGTCAACATCATCTGGTAAGCAGCCAATTTTTCAACACGAGCACTATCGGGTGTTTTGCATTAAGGTGGTGAAGGCTATCACTTCAAGCAATTTTCTTCAATTTATTTCTCCTGTTGTATGCAGATATTATCCAGGATTACTTCCATTGGTTTTCACTATATGGACTATTTCTTGTTCTCTCTGATTATATTCATTCAAATCTTGGGACATTATATTACCATTATCACTGTATGCTATTAGTATTGTTGTCATTCAATATTTTTACTTTCACGTGTATTTTAATTTAGTTGACAGCTAGGGGCTGTCAGCCATCTTGTACACTAAGGGTACGGTTTCCAGGCTGTTTACTATTTTTGGAAAGACTAAGACCTTTGTTTTTTGGTCTGTCCAGGCAGGCTGGTGTCTAACCTATTTTTCACTTATTACTTATTCAATATAAATCAATTAATATTAGTATTGTTTAGCGCCCCCACCATATTTGCTCTTTCAGCACATATAATTACTTCTATTGCCAGCAATAGCACTGTCCTAATCAGTGTGATGCCGCACCGAAATAGAGCTTTCTTTTCCTGCACTACTTTTGGGGGCGAGTTCAATAGATATCTGTGCATGAACCTGCACAGATATCTTTCAAATTGCCTCCAGACTTGCACTGAAATGCAGGCTTGAAATCAAATGATTTCAAACCTGCCTTCAGTGTGAACGAGGGTCAAGTCCGGGTTCACACTGCCCACGACTTCGAAGTCACGTGTCTTTGCAGTCAGACCCCCAGCGCGACTTTGGCAAAACTTGCATGCCACTTCTTTAACAGAAGTCAATGCAAGTCGGACCAAAAGTAGTGAAGGAACCTTTTTCTAAGTTGGAGTGACTCAAGTTGAACCGATTAGAACGGTTCCATTGCACTGAATGGAGTCCGACCTCTGATGCAACAAGTGCTACAAAGTCAAAGCGATTGTCGCATCATTGTGAACCAGGCCTTAGAGAGGTCAGTGGAGAATGGCCACCCCCCGTCAGCAAAGAACACAAAAATATTGCAAAGGAGACCCCCTTAATAAACAGAACTGGGTAATCGAAGGTTGGAGCAATGAAGGTGGTGTTCTCTGAATAGAAAGAAAATGACATACCAAATCTCAACTGCCTAATTAAACTTCAAAGGATGGAGACCGGTGCTCAGGCTGGGAAGTTCCATCCCCCAATATAGCAAATTCCCAGTCAAGAAGCTGGCAACTTATTGGTTGAACTGGATGGTCTTTTTTTTCAACCAGACTAACTACGTAACTTGGTGGACTTCTCGTGGCAAAATCTCTATTGGCTATTAACATGTAGAGCGCCTATAAATACTAAGGCGATTTGGCCACAACGGCCTTCCTCCTAGCACTGAGGAAGGCCATTGTGGACGAAACACATTGGCATTTATAAAGGCTGTACATGTTGTTTTATGAATTGCTAAGGGTGTCTAACTTATACTAGTGCTTTATTTTTATGAGAGCCGCTGCTCTTATATCCAAAGTGGACAGGAACTATAGTGAGAGCAACTCTTTCAAACAATACAAAAGGTATAGATTTTAGAATATTGATCAATGGTCTAGCGAACACATACATCTCCTTTTTACACACCAGAAATTTTAAAACCCACTCTGCCTGAAAGTCCACTTATTGCAAAAGGTCAGGAAAGGCTGCCTGCCCCCCCACAATACTTTTTTCATGACAGGCACTTAAAACACCTCCTCCTTGAGCACCAAGTGCCTGAAACTTATTGGAAAATTGTGCAGTGTGATAGAACATGACTTACTAGCAGTGCCTCGCCTCTATTTCATGATACGAGCAGACTACAGGTTGGGCTTGTAGATTCTTATTATTATACAGGATTTATATAGTGCTAAAAGTTTGCGCATCACTGTACATCATGACATACAGTACAGTTACAATTCAATACAGGAGGAATCTGTAGATCTTCCAGGTTGTGTTAGTAATAAGAAAAAAATAAAAATAAAGATTGTAGTGCACAGTAAAGCAAAAGAATTGCAGAAGTCCAAGAACTCCCAGTTCCTCCATACGTGTATTAGAAGATGAGAAATGAGAAGACCGGCGACAGATCTCACACCAGACACGCCTCCACTGCTCAGTTTTCTTACCTGCGGTTATATTTTTCATAAGATTACAAGAACTTCAGCTGTAAAAATCCCACACAAGACAAAGTTTTCTTTTAGAAAAATTTAGGAATAAGCCAGTCACGTTTTCACTGTGGTCTGCGACTGTTGGGCGGCTCTGACCTCACTTCCTGTGACAGCAGAACAAGATGACGCCTGTTCTCTACCTGCCAGCAAGCTGGAGAGGTCTTTTGCTCTGTGTGGATGCATACAGTGGTCACTCTGTAGCGGTTTTACATGCCGCTTGCCAAGTCAGGCCTAGAGCTCTGCAATGTCTGACACAGCAGCAGTGCGTTGGATCTCTGCAGAGAGACCACTGCATCCACAGAGCATGCTGTAAGGAGACAGGCTTTTCTACTCAGGCCATTGCTGCTTTCTTCATTCTCATGGCCGATCAAGGCCATACACTGTGCCAACAAACACCATAAAAGCTGCTATGTCTGAGAGTAAGGCCCCTTTCACACTGGGGCGTTTTGGCGCTAAAAATAGCGCCTGAAAAAATCCTGCCCTGCAGTCTTCAATGTGAAAGCCAAAGGCTTTCACACTGAAACAGTGTGCTAGCAGGACCGCTCCAAAAGCCCTGCTAGCCGCATCTTTAGAGCGGTGTGTTTACCGCTGCTGCCCATTGAAATCAATGGGACAGCACGGCTATACCGCCCGCAATGCGCTGCTTCAGCAGTGCATTGCGGGCAGTTTTAAACTTTTCTCAGCCACTAGCAGGGGTTAAAACTGCACTGCTAGCGGGCGAATATCGCAGGGAAAAACGACAGTATAGCGGGGCTAAAAATAGCGCCGCTATACCGCCAGCGCACCCCCCGCCCCAGTGTGAAAGTAGCCTAAGAGTATGTGAGACAAAAGGCGCATTTGGCTCACTCAGGGAAAGTAAAGACATGTACTTAATAAGCCTTGTACATGTCAGAAAGTGCATTTGGGACTTGTTTAACCACTTACAGACGAAGGATTTACCTGACCAGGCTATGTTGTGCAATACAGCACTGTGTTACTAGCGGACAATTGCACGGTCATGCAACGTTGTGAACAAAATGTATGTCCTTTTTTCCCCACAAATAGAGCTTTCTTTTGGTGGTACTTGATCATCTCTGCAGTTTTTATTTTTTGCACTAAAAATTTTTTTTTTTGCTATAATAAATATCCCAATTTTGAAAAACAAAAACATTTCTTCATCAGTTTAGGCCAATATGTATTCTACGCAGACTTATATTGATTGGTTTGCACAAAAGTTACAGAATCTACAAAATAGGGGATAGATTTATGGCATTCTTATTTTTTGTTTAATACTAGTAATGGTAGTGATCAGTGATTTTTAGCAGGATTGCAGCAGACAGATCGGATACTTTTTTGGGACCATAGACATTTATACAGTGATCACTGCTAAAAAATAGCCACCGATTACTAGACATGTGCACACTGAAATTTCTTTCGGAATTTCATTTTCGTCCGAAAATTTATTTAGTTACTCCCGAAATTCGTTTTCATTAAATGTCGTTAAATAATGCATCGGTCTGAAAATCCGAATTAAGGTCGAATCTGTCCTTGAAAGCTTATGGTGTCTGTTGAATGTTCTAAGAAGATTCGACAGAGCAGCCAAACTGTACGACGCCGCAATCATACATTTCCAGTCGAATAAAGGTAAAAATGTGGTGTTGCGCTGTTCAAACTATATGCTACGTGAGGGGTAACCTCTATGCTTGGTAAAGGAATATATTATAATATTATATCCAAAAGTGCATAAAAGCTAAAGATGAATAAAATAAATACACAGAATAAATAATGATAGAGAATTAATACAATTGGGAATACAAATATGTGAATATGGTGTAGCTTAAAATAGTGATTCAACTTGGGGTATACACATAAACTTAAAAAATATAAGACCAAGTCGCAATGTGAACTGCCAAAGTGCAATGTGCAGACTATCAATAAGTCAATAAAGTGACAAAACAATACTAAAGTGCAAAAATAGAAATTAATTGCATAAACGGCTGTAAATTGCAACAGCCGTTAATCACATAGTTCTGTGCAGCACACACTATGAAGTGAGGGTGGCCTCTTACCTTGCGGTAGCAAGGTAACCGCATATAAAAGCAATGGGAATGTTGGTTCCTCGCATGGGGTCCTGGGTCAGTCACTGGATCCTAAGTACTGGGATATCTCGCATGGGGTCCTGGGTCAATCACTGGGTCCTAAGTGCTAGGATAGCTCTCAAATGGCACCAGGGTTTGCAGAAGCAAAGAGGAGACGAGGGATATCTCGATAGTGAAGTATGTAAAAACCAGCAGGGTACGTTTATTCGGCGCATATACTAGGTACTCACATTAACATTTAGGTGCAAAAACGTATCTCATACGAGCGGCGAGCTCGTTAGCCTCCGTCTGTCTCTATGCCTTTTCCTTCCCTACGCGTGGCGTCACGATCACGTGACTTCATCAGGGGATGATGGAAAGGCATAATTGTTGTCTTTAAATAGAGATCCTATACTAATGAATGCGGCGGCCATTTTCTTGTGGTCCAATGTAAACTACCATTGGCGGCCATTTTCTTGTAGAACGTCTTTTCATATGGACGCGGCCATTTTGTTGGTTGTCTAAAAAACACAACACCCGCCGCCATTTCCTCCAAGTTAAATTGCGGAATCTGGCGGCCATGTTTTTGAAGTCTGTGTGCAGACTCTATGTAGATTATGGAATAACTTTATTCAAAACAGTAATTAAAAACATAGTTTAAACGTAACTGCGACTAATATTTGTATCCAATAGCTCAAGTTATGATGTTTATAAGTATGGATACAGTTTGTCGGTAGGAGACATAAAAATAAAAATAATTTCCTGTACTGTTGGATGTAAAATTCTGTTTCTTTTCATTTGGTTTCTTAGTTTTCTTACATGCAAAACATCTTTTGCAGGGGTAGAAACCCTTTAATGTGAAGGAGGAAAACGAAAAAGGTTTACTTGGGGGATCTGGTACATTCTTCACTATTTTATCGCGTAATGTGGGAGCTCTCTTGTATATGAACCTCGGGTTTGTAGATAATGTCTCTTGTAGCTGCCTATCTGCCAATAGTATATGTCAATGTCGTCTAACAATTTTTTCAATAGTTTTGTGTTGTACATTGAAGTCCAGGATAATGGGTACCGGTGCCTGTAATGATTTCTGTCTTATTTTGTCTTTGATTAGCTCATCTCTATCCATTTGTACTACTTCGGTGATCTTCTCTTTGATAAATGTGTCTTTATATCCTTTTTTAATGAATCTTTGTCCCATTTCTTCAGCTTGATTCATAAAAATTTCCATACTACTACAGTTTCTTCTTGGGCGCATGAGTTGACCTTTGGGAACGTTGAAGAGCCAGTTCTTATGATGACAGCTTTCAATTGGCAAGTAGCTATTTCTATCCACATTTTTAAAGTGAGTCTGGGACTTAAAACCAGAAATATCTTGTGTGATGTCTAGGTCGAGGAATGTTACGTTTCTCTCGCTTATGTCCCATGATAGTTTGATATTTCTATCATTGATATTTAAATTATTTAAAAACGACTCTAATTGATTGGCTTCTCCTTTCCACAAAATAAAGATATCATCAAGATACCTTTTGTATATTTCTAGTTCTTTAGGTCTGTTTTTGAAAACGTTTGTCTCTTCCCATTCGGCCATGAATAGCCCTGCTACGCTGGGGGCAAACTTTATTTATTTTATTTTATTCATTTATTTCCTCCTCCCTGGTAGCGCAGGAATAACCCCCTTCTTCATTTCCGGTCGAATGTTCCGCCTACAAGCTATAGATGAATTCTAATGTTGTACGACTAGTAATTATATATATTTATAAATTATTATTACTAGTCAACCAACATTCTAATTCTTCTATAGCCTATGGGCCGAGCATTTGACCGGAAATGTATGATTGCGGCGTCGTCCAGTTTAGCTGCTCCGTCGAATCTTCTTAGAACTTTCGACAGACACCATAAGCCTTCAATGACAGATTCAATGTTTGTACGTTTTTCACTGCTTCGACGAATCTTTGTCGTTCATGTCGAACGGTCTATCCCAACACCGTCTCTAATGTCGAATCTTTCCTCTCTATGTAGAATAATTATTATCTAGGTACTTATATAGCGCCGTCAATTTACGCAGCGCTTTACATATACATTGTACATTCACATCGGTCCCTACCCTCAAGGAGCTTACAATCTAAAGTCCCTAAAAGAGATTCATATACTAGGGCCAATTTTAGACAGAAGCCAATTAACCTACCAGCATGTCTTTGGAGTGTGGGAGGAAACCGGAGCACCCGGAGGAAAACCACGCAGGCACAGGGAGAACATGCAAACTCCAGGCAGGTAGTGTCGTGGTTGGGATTCGAACCAGCGACCCTTTTTACTGCTAGGCGAGAGGTGCTATCCACTACACCATGCTAATCTTGGACTAATAGTAAGGTTAGGCACATTCGACCACAGGTTCAATAGACACAGATTGCTATTGTCAGCATCATGTCGAATCTCCTATCTATAGCGAACTGTTGTAGCAACGAAAACTAAAATAAAGCATATTTTTATGTCGATCTTTCAGATTCTGCGCATTCGTTTGTTAAAACGATAACAAAAATACCCAAAATTCGGACGGACGAATGCACATGTCTACTGATTACTGTATAAATGTCACTGGCAGGGTAAGGAGTCAACACTAGGGGGCGATCAAGGGGTTAAGTGTTCCCTAGGGAGGCGTTTGACGGTGGGGGGAGTGTACTGACTGGAGGAGGAGAGAGATCACTGTCAGCAGATCTCTCTTTACTCTTGTCAGAACAGAGATGTTTATTTACATTGACAGATCCCCAGTTCTGGCTCTGTGGAGCGATCGCGGGTGGCTGGCGGACACGTGCATCGGCTCTGTCGTCGTGCACGCCCCCTATAACTTCTTAAATCAGCCAACGTACGACGGCGATTCGCACAGCCGTGCCAACTTGCTGCAGTACAACTGCTGTGGCTGGTCAGCAAGTAGTTAGTTAAGGGATCCTCTACGGTAGTCTATTTGTACTTTAAGAGCTCATACATAAGCTCATACATAATAGCATAGAAAGCACCTGCAAGACAATTGTCAATTCATTGAATGGCCTTCCCCCAGCATGACAGGCTGACATCCATCAGGAACCTAGAGAAACCACTGCCTTGGCTACAAAACAATTGCCAAGCCACCAAGACAGGGACAGCCTTGTCCCTGCCATAAAGTGAATCAGTTTAATGAAAGACCAAACAAACTTGTCCCATGATCTCACCATGGGTGCCATCACTACTGAAATCACTCCTCTCCCCTGGGCAATGCAATATACAACACTGAATGTTTTTAATTATCTTTGGCTGTTGTATGCAAGCTCCAACGGTTGCCAAAAAGTGTGCTCTTAAAAAATAGTTGTATAAACATTTATAAATGCCTTGTTTGTTTTATTATAGCAGTGATTTGATCTATATAAAACATACATCCCTGAGGAAAGCACAAACTTCTGAAACGCATCAGGTGTTTTCCGTACTCATTCTGCCACAATGACCTTCATCACGGCAGTCCAGGGAATATGGTGAACTGTATGCACCCACGTTCCTTGCACCATGTTGGTTTGAATTTACATCAGCCATTTATTGTTGCTTTTTTTATACTCTGACGTCAACTCACTTGATTATTGTATAATATAATTCAGGCCTCTAAAGTCCTATTAGGGGGTTCTCCTTGTTGGTTTTATATCCGGGATGTTGTCCTAACCCACTGATCGACCGTACCTCCGATAGATAGGATACTGCATTGGGACTTAACTAGTTACAAACCAACCGCCGCAGTTGTAATGCGGCAGGTTGGCTCCCCTGCGCGAATCGCCGTCATTGTACACGGCGATCTGTGGGCACTAGCAGGGGAGCCAACCAGCAGACTGTCTGCCAGCCATCCACGATCACTCCAGAGACAGTGAGAACAGGGATCTGTCAGACCTCTTTCACACTGGGGCAGTGATTTACCGCTGTTATAGCAGCACTTTTATGCCGCTAGGGTGGCTATTTTAACCAACACTAGCGGCGACGTATTAATAGCGCCCATGTTGCGGCATTTTGGCAGCGCTGCTCATTCATTTCAATGGGCAGGGCGTTTTGGAAGCAGTGTATACAGCGCTCCCTCACCGCCCCAGAGATGCTGCTTGCAGGACCTTTTTTCCCCTGTCCTGCAATCACACAGGGGTGGCTTGAGTCGCTTTTCAGGCACTATTTTTAGCGCCAATATGCCTGAAAAGCGCCCAGTGCGACAGGGGTCTTAGTGTGAACAAACATATCCCCGTTCTGTCAGGGGAGTAGAGCAAGATAGATCTGCTGTTCCTAGTGGCTAGGAATAGTGTTCTCTCTCCTCCAGTCAGGCCAGCCCCCCATAGAGTTAGAAACACCTCACCCCTTGATCGCCCTAGTGTTAACCCCTTCCCTGCATTGCTGTGATCAGGTAGGTAGTTGTATTTTATTGCAGGTCTCTTCTGCAATAAAAAGTCTGCCTGATCACAGTAAGTAACAGTAGAAGTTTAGTTCTGCTTTAAAGAATGTTACCCCCAACATTTCATATTCCTGATATGTGCCTGCTGTACCATGTACTTGTATGAGAAAGTATCCTGATCTCTTTGTTTAGCTTTTATGTTAAATTCCTGGTGTTCCTGCCAGTCCCTGTACTTGCCTATTAAAAACAGACCACATCAAGCAGGAGAGCACACAGTGGTCAGCTCTCTAGCTGTGCCGGGAACTCAGCCTGCTCTCCTCCAATGATTATACTTTTCCTGGAAACCCCCCCCCCTCATGTGCAAGGTCAGTGTGCTGCTGCTTCTACCCCAGACCTTATGCAGCTGAGAATAGAGGGTATGTAATCACTTAAAAAAAAAAAGTATTCACAGCAGAACCTCAGATTGCGAGCAATGCAGTATAAGCGTTTAAAAAAATCCAGACTAGGTTTGCGAGCGTTGTCTTGCAAAACTAGCAGGATTCAATCCACCGGGGTGTGCAATACTGCATTTGGCCAGAGGTGTGGGGGCGCCAGAGACCCTGTTCCCAAGTGTCTGAGCACCCCGGCAACTCTGGCCACCTACAGTATTGCATACACTAGCAGCAACACTGGAACCAATTTTCTGAGTTTCCTTTGAGGAAACTCACTTTGATATACAAGTGCTTTGGATTACAAGCATGCTTCTGGAACAGATTATGCTCATAATCCAAGGTACTAGTATAGTGTTTTCTCCTTTCGTCTTCCAGGACAGCCTCTGAGATATATGGCTCCTCCCTCTGGGACAGGAAACACGTTTACCCACTTTAAAAGGCGGTCCTCCAGGCCTCCTCCTCAGTTTTTTGTGTTTCCTGCCGGACGGGAAGGAGCACGTGAAGGAACTTTCTGTTGGGAAGCTCCATATCTCAGGACTGTCCTGGGAGAGCCCCTGGAATAGGTGAACCTACCCTACCTCCCTCCGCACTCCTCTGTCCTGTGGGGAAGAGAGAGAAGCGGGAGTCACCGCTGCCTGAGGCTCGGAGAGAGCCGGACCCCGGAGGACAGCAGTTCCCGCCCCAGTGCAGCTGGGTTACCTTCGGTAGCCAGGAGCGGTATCCGCGGTGGGGAAGTGAGACGCCGAACCGCCGCGCGGTGTAACCGTCTTCCGGGTCAGCAAAGCGTGGGGCGGAGTTTCTGCGTTCCACCAAGAGGAAGTGACGAGACGTACTTCTGGCGGAACCGCGTCATCCGGGGGCGCCCTGAAAACAAGTTCCGGTTTTCCTACGGCGCGGCGGTTGATTCAAAAGGGATCCGGAGCTGGTGATAGACGCTCAGAGAGACTGCAGCAGACACCAAGGACCATGGAGGGTGCAACACAGACAGACCCCGGTTCGACAGGCTCCGGCGCCTCTCAGGTAAGCGTGGTAAGGGCAGGCCATAGCTTATACTGGGAGGTTAGGGTCTTTAAACCCCAGTTACCCTCCCTAGGTGGAGAACCTATGGTGATGGGTCAGGCACTCCTAAGGTTAGCCATGCACAGTGGTGTAGGCACGGAGCTGTAGCTAATGGGATTGTCTTTTCCTTTTTTGCTTAAATTACAGGTTAAGGCCCATGACAGGACCCAATCACAGCAACCTAGGAAGAAATGTGCCGCATGTGGGACCAAGTTAGGATCCAGTTGGGAAAAGCCTCTATGTCCTGAATGTGTTAGTAGTCTGGTAAAGGAGGACTCAGTTTCTGCCTGTCACCAGATCTTGTCATCTGTTAAAGATGAAATTGCATCCACTTTCCAGTCCTTTAAAGGAATTTATGGATAGGATGCAGGGTCCCCCTGCTCCCCTGCCTAGGGCAGCTAGTATGCCTTCCTTATCCCAAAGTCAGGGTGAAGAGGAAGAGAGGGATACAAGATCATTAGCCTCTTCTCAAAAGGGATTCAGCATCAGATTCTGGAGGGAGAGGAAGATTTCTCCAGGGCATCCAGATATAAATTATCTTTGGATGATGTGGGGGATCTGCTAAAGGCCATCTATGATACGTTGGAGATACGAGAGGAACAGGTTCAACTCTCAAAGCACAACCTTATGTACCAGGGGTCTAGTGCAAATAAATCCAGGGTTTTTCTTGTGCATAAATCCTTAATTGAAGCGATTCTGCTGGAGTAGGAGCAGCCGGAAAATAGACCTTTCTTTTCGGGTAGCTTAAAAAGGAGATTTCCTTTTGAGTCGGATGTAGCTCATCCCTGGAATAAAATTCCTAAATTAGATGCTCCCTTAGCCAAGGTGTCCAAGAAAACAGACTTGGCCTTTGATGACCTGGGTTCTCTCAAAGATCCAATGGACAAAAGAGGGGACTTGCTGCTTAAGAGGGCTTATGACGCCTCTTCCATAGGGCTAAAGCCGGCGCTGGCAGCAACCTGTGTGGCCAGAAATTTGGAGTGTTGGCTCACTCAGTTACAGGCCTACATTTCAGCAGGTACCCCGAGACAATACTAAAATCTTTCCCGCTTTTATTTAAAGCAGTCGGTTTTTTGGCAGATGCCTCGGAGGAGTCCGTTAAGTTAGCAGCCAGGTCGGCCACCTTGGTAAATGCAGCCAGAAGAGCGGTCTGGCTTAAAGCCTGGACAGGTGATGCCGCCTCCAAATTAAAGTTATGTGGGTTACCTTTTTCTGGTGACCATCTGTTTGTTCCTGGCCTCCAGGAGGCTTTGGAAAGGACTCAAGACAGAAAAAAGGCATTTCCCGAGAAAAATAAAAAGTGGGAAGGGAAACGTTTTTTTTCAAGGCCCCAGGCAACAAAACCGGCAAGAGAGGGAAGATCGCCCTAAAAAGCATTGGACGGGCCACAAGGGTCGTGGAAGAGGAGGAATCCTATTCAATCCTCCTCAAACCACCCCAAAAAATCAGTGACTCTTGCGTCCCAGTGGGAGGAAGACTGGGGGAATTCCTCCCACAATGGACAAGGTCAACTTCAAGTCCGTTCATTTGGGAAATCATAAAGAACGGATACAAATTGGAGTTCAGTACCTCCCCCAAGTTTCCAAGTTACTCAGCTACCCAGAGACAGAGAGAAGGCAGAGGCCCTAAGTCTGTTGCTAGGGGACCTAGTAGATCAGAGAGTTCTAATTCAGGTACCCCAGAAGGAACAGGGAGAGGGTGTATATTCCCATGTATTTGTTGTAAAGAAACCATCGGGAAGATTCAGGTTAATTCTAAACCTACACCCCCTGAACAGGTTTGTGAGATACAAAAGGTTCAGGATGGAATCAATCTTTACAATTTCAAAACTTCTGTTCCCAGGCTGCCATATGGCCACTCTGGACCTCAGGGATGCCTACCTACACATCCCAATCCATCCAGGATTCCAGAGGTATCTCAGGTTGGCAGTCAGAGTAAAAGCAGAGATTCTGCATTTCCAGGCGCTACCATTTGGCCTGGCCTCCTCCCAGAATTTTCACCAAAGTTCTGGCAGAGGCCCTAGCACCTTTAAGGATCAAGGCCATTACGGTAATACCGTATTTAGAAGATCTCTTGTTTGTGGCCAACTCTGCCCAACAACTAGAGAGATTTGCTGGAAGCACAGGAGTTTTCTCTCTTCTCTCGTGGCTAATCAACAGGGACAAGTCCCAATAGACACCATCACAGGAGGCCCTGTACCTGGGGTACAAAATTTCCTCAGTGAAGATGAAAATTTTTCTTCCAGAGGAAAAAGGTCAGGAAAGTAGATCAGGCGGTGGCCCAGCTACAATCCAACCGAGTAGCCACGATCAGGGAAGTAATGAGTTCTGGGCCTGATGACAGTCTGTTTTCCAGCAGTCCCTTGGGCCAGGTTTCATCAACGCCCCTTACAATGTCTTATGCTCAAGTATTGGGACAGCAGAAGGCAGAGCTTAGACCTGCAAATGCCCCTCATCCAGGGTCAGGAGGACCCTTTGGTGGTGGAGAGCCCATCACAACTTGGACCAGGGTTTGGCCTGGTCCCAGCCGGCGGCTACAATAATAACAGATGCCAGTTCCTGGGGATGGGGCGCTCACATGAAGGAGGCCTCAGCCCAGGGTACATGGTCTCAGGTAGAGGCCATTTGGTCTTCCAACCAGAGGGAGCTTCTGGCCATACTGAGAGCAATAGAGACTTTCCACGCACAGGTAGGACAGCATCTGCAAATTCGAACAGACAATGCAGCTGCTGTCGCATACCTAAACAAACAGGGGGGGACCAGAAGTCCTGCGTTGCAATGCATAGCAAACAAGATCCTGGGCTGGGCAGAGACAAATCTATTGTCCTTATCAGCCGTTCACCTGAAGGGTTCTCAGAACATGCTGGCAGACTTTGAGTCGACATAAGTTCATTCAGGACGAGTGGGCCCTCAACGAAGAAGTGTTCAGGGATATAGTACAGACCTGGGGACAGCCGGAGGTGGATCTTTTTGCCTCGGATAAAAACAGGAAGGTGGCTCAGTTTTTCTCAATCCATCCAGGGGATCGGGCCAGAGGCATAGACGCATTTGCCAACCCTTGGCAGTTGTCTTTGTTATGCCTTCCCTCCAGTAAGGATGATTGCGGCAGTTCTTCAAAAATTTCTGACAGAGGAAACGGACCTCATTTTGGTAACACCATTCTGGCCAAAAAGACCTTGGTTTGCCAGTCTAAAGAGACTAGCAATTTCTCCCCCTCTACATCTTCCGGTCAAGAAGGACATAATTTCCCATGGTCCTATGCTTCATCCCCAGATAGAGAGACTGGGGCTGTCAGCTTGGTATCTGAGGAACAATTACTAAAATCACAAGGATTCTCAGATAGAGTGATCAGAACTCTTCTGGAGTGTCGTAAGCCAGTAACCAGGGCTATTTACGCCAAAGTCTGGAAAAGATTCAATACTTGGCTTAGGGAACAGGGGTTGGATGGTCCAGGGATTCCAGATATCCTGGATTTTCTACAAGCAGGAGTAGAGTTGGGTCTTGCTCCTAGCACTTTGAAGGTACAAGTAGCAGCCTTAAGTGTTTTCCTTCAGACCTCACTTCAACAGAATCATTTGGTCAAAAAATTCTTCAAGGCCCTAACAAGGTCTAGGTCAGTGAGGGTAACAACCTGTCCTACCTGGGATCTCACCTTGGTGCTCAAAGCCCTTAATGGTAAACCCTTCGAACCCTTATAGGAATCTCTATTGAAATGGGTAGTACTAAAGACAGTTTTTCTTATTGCTATCACATCAGCTAGACGGGTGAGTGATTTGCAAGCACTCTCGATTCGAGAACCATTTTTGTTATCAGAAGATAGGGTCATACTCAAGACAGACCCCAGTTTTCTTCCCAAGGTAGCAGCTACGTTCCATAGGACCCAGGACATAGTTCTACCGACTTTTTGTTCCACCACTGAAGCAGAAGATTCTTCTCTTAGTTTATTAGATGTGAAAAGGAGCATTTTCGTTTATTTGAAAGTCACCAGTGAGTTCAGAAAGTCAGACTCTTTTTCTTAACTTTTCAGGGGCCCGAAAAGGCCTTAAGGCATCCAAGTCTTCCATTGCCAGATGGATTATAATGGCAATTATAGAAGCTTATGAGTTAGGAGTTCCAGCTCCCTTAGTCAAAGCACATTCAACTAGGGCAGTTTCCAGTTCATGGGCAGAGAGGGCTGGCGCCTCTCCGGAGGACATCTGCAAGGCAGCGACGTGGTCCAGTTACTCTACGTTTGCCAAACATTATCGTCTGGACTTATTGTCTGAGAGGGAACAGACATTTGGACGAAAGGTCCTCCAGGCAGTAGTCCCTCCCTGACAAAGTAAGTTTCTTGCTCATCATCTCAGAGGCTGTCCTGGAAGACGAAAGGAGAAAACCGGAGTTAGACTTACCGGTAACTCTTTCTAGGAGTCTTCCAGGACAGCCTGGTTTCCCACCCGGTGATTATATTATTAACTAGGTGTTGGATGTGTGTACTGACGTTGTGTTAGTATTTTATGTCTTTTCAGAGCCTTCCGGTAGTTCTTGGTTAAACTGAGGAGGAGGCCTGGAGGACCGCCTTTTAAAGTGGGTAAACATGTTTCCTGTCCCGGAGGGAGGATATCTTAGAGGCTGTCCTGGAAGACTCCTAGAAAAAGAGTTACCGGTAAGTCTAACTCTTTTTTTATATCTATACAGAAAAAGGTATGTCTTTCATTTCAATTTGAAACCGAATGGGCTTGTTTTACATGCACTTTGTAATTCAGGACAAAATATTCCTATGATTTTAACAAGTGTGCTGACGAAGGAAGTGATTTAAAAAGCAAAAATTGGAGCTGCACTCTACATCCAATCAGGTTTCATATTTCTAAATGGTTGACAGTGCAATAAACACAATTTTTGCTCCAGATTTTACAAGCTGGTCTCCAATTCACATTATACAGGTTAAAGAAAAATCTTTATCCCCAATTTGCTAAAAGGGAGGAAGCACGGAATAAGGGTGGAACGAGAAAGAGGCCATTTTGCAACCCTCCCTAGGTACACCCTTTAATTCAAACTTAATTTATTACCAATTCACAGGGATAAAAAGATTGGATTATGGTAGAGGGGTTATGGAGGTGGTCCCCCCTGAAGAGTATATGGAAGAACTTTAAAATTATATGCTCATCTATAGGAGACTAACATTGAATGATCTATATGCTCTAGGAAAGTCAGGTGTTATGCATTTTGTATATCTTGAGACCTTTTTGAATGTTATGTATTGTGTTAAATAAAAAATAAGTTTAAACAAAAAAAATGTCAAGATTAATTTTTTATGGTGTTTTTTATTTTAAAGAGTTTGAGCTGGTATCCAAAAGCATCACGCATCCTGGCCTTCAACATCCTGGAGAAAAAAAAAAAAACATCAAGACTTGCAGAGTACGGGAATGTTCCAAGTATTACACACTAAATGGCATTACAATTGTTCATTCTAATCAACTCCCCAGGAGTTGCTTAAAGTGGCAAGTCACCTTTCACAAAAAAAAAGTAAAAAGTGAAGACTGTATTCCCTGCCCCCCCCCCCCAAATACCACTTATCTCCAGGGGTGCTGAGCTGTCAGGTACCCATGCAGCCAGACCAGCGATTTGAAATTCTCACTCTTCCATGCAGCACTTCTCGGGACGGATCAAAAAGTAATCACTGTGCAGCCGTTCGCCAAACTGTCCATCACAGAATCACTGCACAGAATAGCGAGATTTTAAATTCTTGGACTGCTGGACCCTGTGTGGGCACTGACATTGCAGCATCCCCGGAGGGGATTTCAGGGGGTGGGTGGGTAATACAGTGTTGGCACACTTTTCCTTTTCCTGGAAAGATAAACCCCTTTTTAAAAAATGTGCAAATTCAAAAAAAAACAACAAAAAACACCTTCTCAGACAAATGCCTCAAGGACATCAAGCAACGGGCAGTCTTGACTCAATGAACCAGCAGCCACAACACAGAACGTGATGTAAGCAGCAGCCCACTGGAAAAGGTTTACCCATTCAGACTCGTCATCGTATCATCACAGAAGGCTCATTTGTACCCCAGGAAAGTTGTGTTGGCTTCAGTACTTACTCATTATGCAGTGGGTACAGCCGGTGGCATGACGGGGGGCTGGGCGGGATCAGGCTTTGTTCCTTTCTGCTCAGAGATGGGAGTAGTTGGCAGGATCTCATCTTTAGGCTCCACAATGCTGACGTGGTCAGGCAGGGGCTTCTTGGGGCCTATCTTGCCACTGGGGTCCCAAGGAAGCATGATCTTCACCTTGATACCCAACACACCTAGGAGGTGAATAATGATATTAGAAACTAAACATGCATTTGTACAATTCCCTGGCTTTCATCAAATTTTCCTGGTGTCCTTCTCAGACAAATGCCTCTAAATCAATCAGGAGTATGGACACAAATCCGGTGGAGACCCCACATACAGAGACACAGAACGTGGCTTTGTATAGGAGAAAGCTCCACCAGAAACGTCCAAATCTGACTCGTCATCGAATCATCACTGAAGGACAGGAATTGTAAGAAACCCCGCTATTTGTCTTGATATAAGAAGTGAACCCCCACAAAGCAAAAACCTTTACTGGTTGTGACAAAAGCCAATTCCAGCATCTTCTGGACAAATAAACTTTGGTGACTAGAAGCACTTTTAGCCATTAAAAAGGGATAAACATGCTTTTTTTTTAAACATATACTTGCCTCCACTGCAGTTCGTTTTGCAGTGTGGCCCCGATAGTCTTCTGGGGTCCCCCAGCGGCTCTCGCAGCTCCTCCTATCGGTAAACCCCCCCCCCAGAAGCTCTCTCCCTTGGGGTTACCTTGCGGGTGCGCTCCCAAGTCCAGCATTTGCATCCATAGACAGAATGCCGGACTCGGCCCACGTCATTGGATTTTATTGACAGCAGCGGGAGCCAATGGCTGCGCTGCTATCAATCTATTCAATCAAGAGCCAAGAACCCTCGGCAGAGAGGTACAGCATGTCTCTGCCGTGGGAACGAACAGGTTCAGGTGAGTAAAACGGGGGGGTTTAGGGGGCCGTGTCAGTGTCAGAATGCATCGTTACAAAGGGCTCTCCAATTACAAATATTTGCTATATAAAACAAGTTATGGTGTTCAATTCCATTCTTGCACATTTGCTTAAAACTGAACTTTAGTGTTGCACATTAGTATGGAATTCTCTGCTGTACTAAAATATCTTATGCCAATTTTGCCACAGTGTGCACTAGAAGCTGCAGCAATGCAGAAAGCCCACCTTGCGTTCTGTTTGGGGGACATCAGCATCATCTAGCCCCTTTCTTTAGCCTGTCACTGACCATCCCTTTTTGTTTACAGGACTTCAGTTTTCAAATCAAGGAGGCCAAGCGCCACTTGGGGGCATAACCTGGGATGGCCCGTTTCCAGAAAGCCACGTACAGCCCCTTCCACACAGCCATTATCTGCCTGCATTGCATAAAGCATATCATTGGTCTAAAACAAGGTTTTTTGTTTTGTTTTTTTTTCCTAAGAAAGGGTCTGAAACAAGGTTATATTTAAATATGTTTTTAGTACGATTATGTGGAGGGGAGGAGTGGGATGAAACTGGAAAGACAAAACATAAGCAAATTAAACTTAATCTTTGCCTATATTTATAGGGCCTCTTAGCAGATGGGCTTTAAAGCTGTAGTATACATCAGCAAACAGTCAGGCCACATGCCTCAATGCTAGTTATCGCTGTATCATGTTTACCGTTTTTTTCTGCTTTAGTACTTGTTTGTGTGTTCTGGCCGAAGCCGGCACCATATTTGGTACGTCTACCTATTCCACGTAGTGGTATACTTGTGTGTCCAAGACATAATCTCACACATGCGCAGTGAAAAAAATGGGCCTGAACTCTTGCGGGATTGCCAGGCAATGCTGCCATGGAGTGCTGATGACAGAGGAACGGCACCTGTTATGAAGAGACTAATGGCACCACTGAGCGTGCCGTCCACTGGGGACAAAATGAGCATGTGCCAGTGACATCATGCTGACACAGATCGGGTGAGATCTACCTGGCACAGGTTGGGATACCATGAAAACTACATGCAAGTCTTTTCACTTTGTTTTACATGGCGCTGAGTAGGTCAGAAACTTTAATACAATTTTAACATCGTGTGGCTGCATATATTTGTCTGTATGTAAACATTTTACTGTGCCGAGTAACTAAACTGTCGTAGAAAGCTCCAAATGCATACTTAATAGAAATCTGGAGTTTTTGATCATGTGAATACTGACAACCAACCACACAATCGGAATGCCAACCTCCCGGCATTTCCATCCACTTAAGGCCTGCAGGCGTCGGTTGGAAGTGCCCAAGATTTTCTAAAAAATTTGATTCTTTCCTTGCAACAAATCTAGTTCAGTAAATGATGAAAAGGGGGATGGTTGAATCAGAGTACACCTTTCTGTGGATGAGGAAGCACATTCTGCCCAATGCAGGTGCTGATCTGCGGGGATCCTTTCATTCTGACTTACTCGGCACAAACTAACCCCTCAAAACCGTGGCACCTTTAAGCCCCTCACTACATCAATTACATTTCTGAGTCACAGTTTAGTCCAATCTGGAGGATGAGGTATAAGAGGCTTCTCACCTTGTCTGAGGAGAACGTGACGTACAGCTGTGTCCACGTAGTAGTTAACTGGGTCTCCACTGTGAATCATCAGGCCATCCACGAACTTCATGGACTTGGCTCTCTGACCTCTCAGTTTGCCGGACACGACCACTTCACAGCCCTTGGCCCCGCTCTCCATGATGAAACGCAGGACACCATAGCAGGCTCTAACAGAAGAAAAATCAACGTTCAGACAAAAACCCTTTAGGATAAAGCTACACTGCAGATTTTTTACAAGGACAGTTTTAATATTTGGCATTGTCAACATTTAAATACTCAATCTACACTTTACTGTAAATTGTGCATTTTACGTAAAGGAAATATGTTTAACTACTTCCATATCGAGCCTTCTCTGGAACTTTTTGTTTACAAGTTTTAGATTAGTATTTTTTTGCTAGAAAATTAATCAGAACCCCCAAACATTTTTTTTGCAGACCCTAGGGAATAAAATGGCAGTTATTTATTTTTTTTAAAAACAGTAATGTTAGGACATTTTTTGTATAATGTGAGAGATGTTACGTCAAGTACGCGTGGAATGGCGCAAAACTTAAAAATCTCCATAGGAGACGTTAAATTTTTTACAGGTTACATGTTTAGTTACAGAGGTGGTCTTGCTCCAACGCACATGGCAATACGTGCGATTTGAAGAACGCCGTTTACATATGTGGGTGTGACTTGCGTATGGGCTCGCTTCTGCGCGCGAGCACCCTGGGGCTTTAATTTATTTTGTTTAACTTTTATTATTACATTCTCTTTAAAATAAAAAATTTGATCACTTTTATTCCTATTACAAGGAATCATGCCCGACAGGTATGGGTGACAAAATGAGTATTCAGAATCGCTGTTTTCGGCAATCTGAATACTTTGAAGTGCAAAGGAGGGATTTGGAGTCTTTTAGATCCCCGATCCCTCAATAAAGAGTACCTGTCACCACCTATTACTGTCACAAGGGATGTTTCCATTCCTTGTGACAGCAATAAAAGTGATCAAACATTTTATTAAATTTTTTAAACAATGTAAAAAAAAAAAAAATATATATAATTTTTTGTTTTTTTAAAGCGCCCCTGTCCCCGCGAGCGCGCCCAGCAAAAAAAACGTACTCATGCCGCGCCCGCATATGTAAACGGTGTTCAAATCACACGTGAGGTATTACCGCGATCGTCAGAGCAAGAGAAATAATTCTAGCACAAGACCTCCTCCGTAACTCTAACCTGGTAACAGTTATTTTTTTTAAAGCGTCGCCTATGGAGATTTTTAGGTACCGTAGTTTGTTGCCATTCCACAAGTGTGCGCAGAAAGACACTCACCTGTCCCACAATCCAGCGACGTGCCACCCGAACCCTCCCCCGCCTGTCCACGGCGCTGGCAATACTACTGTAGGCATCCGGCTGTGACAGCTTGCAGCTTCACAGCCGGGTGCGCATGTCTCACTGTGCTGTCCTGCATAGCCAGGAAATCTTCTGGGACCTGTGATGTGTCCCAGAAGATCGTATGGGGGAAGGGACGCCTAGGCGGCCCAAACGGAAGTAGGAGCTTGTCTAATTGTGATGCATCGCAGAATCGAACCGCTTACCAGATAATCGTAATCGAATTGTGAGACCAGTGAAGATGCGCACCCTTAGTGACAGGTCCTCTTTATGGGGAGACCTGGGGTCTACAAGAACCCAGATCTTTCCTCCAGGCTGGAAAGAGATAAAAGAAACGGTCTCGCCCTTTCCAGCCGCGTCCCCGGCACTGTTTATTTCCGCTGGCCAGGACGTGATATAACGTCACGCCTGGGCTTTCGAGGGTCATAGAGCTCCACAATGCTGACGTGGTCAGGCAGGGGCTTCTGGGGGGGGGGGGGGGGGGGTCAACCTTGCCACTGGGATCCTAAGGAAGCATTATCTTTACCTTGATACCAGCACACCTAAAAATTTAATTATATTAGAAACGAAACATGCATATGTACAAGTCCCTGCATTTCATTTTCCTGGTGTCCTTCTCAGACAAATGCCTCTAAATCAATCAGGAGTATGGACACCAATCCGGCGGAGACCCCACATACAGAGACACAGAACGTGGCTTTTGTATAGGAGAAACCACCAGAAATGTCCAAATCTGACTCGTCATCGAATCATCACTGAAGGACAGGAATTGCAAGAAATCCCCAGAAATTCATCTTTCTATAGGATGTCAAAAAAACTACTTGTATAGAATGGTTACAACAAAAGCCAATTCCAGCATCTTCTGGACAATCAAACTTTGGTGGCTAGAAGCACTTTTGGCCCTTAATGCATCGATACAAAGGGCTCCCCAATATACCAAGTATTTGCAATCTGTTTGTACTGGAATCTCTTCTGTACTGAAATTTCTTACTCCAATTTCACTGAACTCAGTGTGCATTAGACGCTGTAGCAATTGAGAGCCCATCTCACATTGTTTGGGGGACATCGGCATCATCTAGCCCCTTTTCTTTGGTCCGACTATCACTGGGCTTTCCATTTGGTTTACAGGATTTAGGTTTTCAAATCAAGAAGGCCAAGCACCACTTGTGTGCATAACCTAGGGTGGCCCGTTTCCAGAAAGCTATATACAGCACCCCTTCCACACACACCCAGGATCTGCCTGCATTGCATAGAAAAGCATATCGTTGGTTATAAAACAAGGTTATATTCAAATATGTCCTTCGTACAATTCTGGGGAGGGATGAAACTGGGAAGACAAAAACATAAGCAAAGTAAACTTCAGCTTTAACCTCTGGAATAGTGCGTGACAGGTTCTCTTTATGGAGAGATCTGGGTTCTATAAGACTCTAGATCTCTCCTCCAGGCTGGCAAGACAGATAAAAATAAACTTTCTTGGCCTTTCCAGCCACATCCCCAGCATTTACTTCCGCCGGCCCAGACGTGATGTCAATATCACGCCCAGGCCTCAGAGTCAGATGACTGGGGATCACCAGAAATTATGCTCAACTTCCTGCAGCGACAGATACACTCTCCGACTCAATCGCATGGGCGAGCCAGTAGAAACACCAGAGGGGAGTGGCATGCGTGGGAGTGAGGTCACAGCTCTGGCCAATCACAGCGCCGGAGCCCGTGATTCCCAGAAGTAACTCCGGAACAATGTCTCTGGCTGGAGCTGTGTAGAGGGACCGCTGCGGGGGCTTCGACCTAAGGTGAGCATTTCAAAAATGAGCTACTAGATCATTATGCCTTTGTCTTGCAGGTTGTTTTTTTTGTGGGTTTACAACCACTTTAAATCTTAAGTTCACCTTTACAGAAAAATCTGTAAGGTAAACTTACACAGGACCCCTTTCCTCAACCCTCAATCCCACCCCCCACCCCGCTATAGGCCTTAGAAATCCCCTCGTCATTCGTGGGTCGTCTTCCCCGCTGAGGATGGGCTACACGGGTTCCGATTGGTTGGGCCAATTAGAATGCTCCCAAATGTCCCTCCTGATGGGGTACGTTTGAGATTAAGCAGCGGGGATTGCGATAACAACCCCCCCAGTTGGGGATCCCTGCTTTAAAGAATACTCAATAGGTGAAAACCACCAACAACCTCCATCCTACTATCGCACTTCACAGAAGATATTTACTTTCCAAGACAAGCCTGGGCAACACTCCAGCAGATTAGTCTAATATTCTCAATCCAATGTGTGTACATTCTATCTCATCTCACCTCCTCACAGCCAGTCCTCCCAGGAGTTTGTAACGCAGGGATTCAGCCTGAGCGATGGCACACAGACCTCTTGTGGCAACTTTCTCTGCATACAGCTAAAGAAAGGAGAAATCGTAAACATTTTATTCTTCATAATTTCCATAATATCCTTAAACATTTCCTTCAATTAAACTGACAAAACTGAATTCATGCTTGTTGGCACACCCCACCCATCAATTACACAAGACTAGTCCTAGTAGCTCATCTATAGATGGCACTGTACTTGAGCTTCAGTCTAAACTGAAAAAACTAGGTGATATTTGATGCTAGTTTAACCTTTGATCCACATATCCAAAATGTTGTCAGAACATCTTCTCCACTTGAGAAACAAGCTGGGCTGCATCCTATGCTATCATCCACTGTAGCTGAAAAGCTGATCCATACATTTGTTTTCCAGACTTGACTACTGCAACGCTCTACTCGCTGGTGGACCTAAATCCATTATAAAATCGACTTTAATATGTTCAAAAATCTGCAGCCAGAATCCTGACTAGGTCTAGTACAAGTGATCACATTACCACTATGCTGAGTCCTTGCACTGGCTTCCCGTTAGGTTTCACATAGACTAAAATCCTCTTGCTCCCCTATAAGGCTCTTCATGACTTTGCACCCTCTCTGAACTTTTATCTACTTACACCCCCCCCCCCCCCTCAAATTCTGGTTTTCCCGTGTCTCCACAAATTGTTTTCTATGTGCCCTAGTGATGACTGGTGTCCATCCAGTGCGGAAAAATACCAGTCACCACACTCTGAACGAACCCTTGAACAATTTTCCCCGTTATACATACCTGTAAATAACCCCCAAATTAAACCCCTTTTACATTAGTAATTTTCATTCCATAAAGAAGAAAAAAATAAGAAAAACTTGTGTACAAACCAGAGTCAGTTATTAAAAAAAAAGGAAATGTGGATGTTTCTCAGACAAATGCCTCGAATCAGTCTTCACGCTTCACCAATCACACATACCAGGAGTAAAGGGCAGGCAGCAGAACGCTACCCATCCATACCACTGGCAGTGCTAGGAGTGAAGTTGGACTCGTCATCGAATCATCACAGAAATCATCCAGCAAAGTGATACAAACACCGCCAGATCTTCCAACAAACTCACCTCCACACTACCCTCAGGAAAACCAAACCTCTTCTGGACTACGGCAGTGAGCTCACGGATACGGCGCCCCTTCTCACCAAGGACATTCTGGGTCCTGCAAGTAGACAAAATATTAGTGTAACAGCTTACAAAAAGCAGCATGGGCTAGGATTATACTATGTTGTAAAATTTAGGAAAACCACGATGCCTGCCCCCCTCTAACACAGGCAAATAGTAACTAAAGCAACCATAACAGCTTATTGTGTGCTGCAGGTGAACAGGCACTTAGGCCCCTTTCACACTGGGGCGGGGACGTCAGTAAAGCGCCGCCATTTTTTTACCCCAGGACCGGCGACAAGAATCCTCCTATTACCGGGTGCAGATCCTCACAAACGACGCGACCCTCCTGTCTTGATTGACTTCTCCCCTGCACACCCCGCAGAGGCTGTCAGCCGCGATCCTAGGAAAGGGCCGCCGCCTCGCCTAAAAACGCATGCCCGAAGCTTCTCAGGACCGGCGCTAGAGTCCTCCTGCTACCGGGTGCGGACCTTCACACAACTGACCCTCCTGCCTTGGCGGGGTGTGCAGGGGAGAAGTCAATCTGCCACGATCCTGGGAAAAGGCTGCGAGGCCGGACGCTGTGGACTAGGCCGAAGCCTCACCTAAAAACATCTGTCCGCAGCTCCTCAGGACGGGCGCGGTGTCCATCAAAAAAAAAAAAAAAAACACAACACACGATTCGAATCGTAAATAGAGTTTATTAAAAAAAAAAGTTTTTTTTTTATAGGGGTAATCTTTAATAGGTGGCACCGCACAAAATTTTCCTCATTTTAAATGACAGATTTAGCATGTGGACAGCTGTAATTTGTGGACTGCAGTGAGTAGTGTGATAAGCATTTTAACGAATCACATTGGTTCTTTTAATTTTATCCGAAGTACTTAAAATCGACAACAATTGTCATTAAGTGTTGTGCTGCTGTGGTGACATGCGGTGCCTACCTTTGAACTACAAAAAAAATGCAGCATGTCTATTTTACTGCAGAGCGAATAGAATTTGTTACAAAGAAAATAATTGTTTTCTTTGTGCTCTAGCATACTGTGTGGAAAAACACCCATCGCCACCCTGTGTGAACGAACCCTTAAAATATTGAGCAAACAATTTTCCCTTTATACATACCTGTAAATAACCCAAAAAATTACCCAAGTTAAACCTTTTTTTTTTTAAACAATAACGCAAATCCATTTCATGAAGAAAAAAGAAAACCTGTGTGCAGGACCCGAGCTATTAAAAAAAGGAAATGGATGTTTCTCAGACAAATGCCTCAAATCAGTCTTCACCAATCACACATACCAGAAGTAAAGGTGGGCAGCAGAACACTACCCATTCATACCACTGGCAGTGCTGAGTGAAATTGGACTCGTCATCGAATCATCACAGAAATCATCCAGCATCCTGCCCCCTCTACCCTTCTAACAGGCAAATAGTAACTAAAGCAACCATAATAGCTTAGTGTGCAGCAGGCGAACAGGCGCTACCGCAGAGTATTAACTTTTCCTGGCTGCCTTGAGGGCTAGAAAAGCCAGGAGGCAGACAATTGGCTGTCACAAACTAAAAGCTCCCGATAGCTAGTATGCATTGGGAGCTTTCTGGTACCCACTGGCAACCGTGCTCTTAGCACGGTAAATGGTTTACACAGGGCCGGATATATGCGTGAGGCTTTCGTCAAGTGATACTTGTGCTGGTAAAAATTAAATTAAAACAGCCAAAACCTGTCTTCAATGAAAGTCCAAACAACCTAAAAAACGCTTCCCAAGTTGAGAAGTAAAGCATTTTTTTTTTCTGGTTCATACTAACCGAGGTGGACGCTGCATCGGTCCCCTGTCGCCGTTACACCGAGAACCAAGCGATCGAACACCGCTGATTGCTCGGTTTTCAAAGCTCTGTGAGCAGAAAGCCGCAAACTGTCAATCTAGGCACCTGGCGGATTCAGGCTCGGTCTATGGGCAGATGGGTGTACACTGACTCCACTGTTTACAGCCCACTGCCCTTCGATCCATCTAGATGGAGGGGGACAGATTCCTTTCCTTTTTTTTCTAGTGGACCAGATTGGAGGTAGGCAGATGTAAATGAACACCGTTTACACGAAGTCCATTTACACCCACCGGTCCATAAGGGACCGTTCCAATCAAATCTGCATGAAAAACTAAGAGCTGGTCTGCTCAAAGATTTCTCATTTTGGACTTAGTTTCCACCCCAAGTAGGAGACAAACATTTGGTTAATCCTGCTCACCTGGTAGCCAGAATGATGATCTCAGTCCTGGTTGGGGTGACTCGGACCTCCACACCGGAGTAGCCATCTTCAGCCAGCTCACGGGTCAGGAACTCGTTCAGTTCAGCTTTGAAGATGCCATCAGCGACAAACTGTAAACACACAAGTTACAAGGGTTTTTTTTTATTCTATGTGCTAATCCATTTCTACACTACTGACTGATCCTTACAATGTACCAAAAATTGGCTATCACAATTGGCCACTTGGGCCTGAGCAATGCATCCTGGGAATAAGGTAACATGTCCTCTCACACAGGACTATCAGGTATTTGAGGGCCCCAAAAAGCAACATGGGAGATCAAAAGGTGTGTCTTCAATATCCTCTCAAACCCAGGAGTATCAGATATTCGAGGGCCCCAAAGAGTGATGTGGGAGAAGGGCAAAAGTTTAATTAAAGATTGGTTAGGTATACGTGGCTTTCCAAGAAAACCTGCCACTCCAGCCTCAAAGTAGTTGTAAACACACTTTGACAACTTGCACCTACAGGTAAGCCTAGATTAAGGCTTACCTGTAGGTGCAAGAAATATCTCCTTAACCTACACGGTTAAGAAGACATTTGCAGAAAACACTGCACCGATGTCTACGGCGAATGCGCGCCGTAGACAACGGCACAGGCGCACTGAGCATACCGGCATAATGAATGGGAAATGCCGGGATTATGCCAGAGTGACGACATCGCCGCTCCGGCTAATCACAGCGCTGGAGCGGCAATACCAGGAAGAAGTTCTGAGGGGACATGGCAGCGGAGGGGAACGAGGAGGACTTCGGGGGCTTTGATGATTTCAGGTAAGTGCCACATAATGAGCTAGTATGCTTTGCCTTTCTCTTGCAGGGTCTTATTTTATCCCATCTTTTTCGTGCATCTTTTTTACATGCAGTGTAGAGGATTTTATCCCCCATGGACAGCACCTGAACCCAGGGCTTAAATGCTAACCCCCCCTCCTTTAGCAATGTCACATACATATTTAGGGTGTACCATTTTGCTAAGCATGCAGGGTTCTTCTCTCTCGCAGAAAATGTCGAATTTGAAATTGCAAGAGATCAGTGAATGAAAAAAACTACAAGTCTCACCCTGCCTCTGCGGCAGACGGGTTTGTAGTTCTCAATAGGATAGAATTGGGGTGATCAGCATCAACTTATCCTTTAAACCAGTGGCCATCAACCCAGGGTCCTCAGGGCCCACTAACAGGCCAGGTTTGCAAGATAACTGAAATACATTTGCTGCTCAGTGATTGCAGTATTCTAGGCTGCATCTCCCCAAATACATAAATCCTGGCCTGTTAGTGGGCCCTGAGGACAGGGTCGATGACCACTGCTTTAAATAGGCAACTAAAATCGAAGTGTGATGTGGGAAAAGCCTGGTGTCCCCGGTCTGTCAGATCCCTACAACATGAACAGCCGTGTGTAACAAGTGCTCCAATGTCATGTTCCCAATTCATCGGAAGATTAAGATGCCTTTCACACCAAGGCGCTACAACGCTAAAAATAGCGCCCTGAAAGAGCGGCTCCATTCACTCCAGTGTGAAAGCCCAGAGGGCTTCCACACTGGAGCGCTGCACTGGCAGGACGATATAAAAAAGTCCTGCAAGCAGCATCTGAGGCACTGTAGGAGCGGTGAATAGTGATGTAGTGAGTAGCACAATCGCCTAGCAGTTAGGCCCGGTTCACACTGGTGCGATGCGAGAACCCTGCGAATCCACTGTGGGTTCCTGCATCGCATGGCAGTTCACACTGCCAGATGCAAACTGCTGGGGAGTGCCATACAATGTTAAAGACAACCCCATTCCAGCTCGCGTATCGCACTGTGAACTGACAGTTCGAACATGAATCGGATCACATACGTGAACACACATGCGATCCGATTCTGGTCCGAACAGAAAAAAGGGTCCTGTACGTGTTTGGACCGAATGCGGTGCGATATCAGCAATACTATCTGTATGGCTGAAATCGCAGCGCACAGAATGTGAACAGCCGTGTGCTGCGAATTACATGCGATGCCTGGCATCGCACAAGTGTGAACCGGGCGTAAAGGGTCTCTGGTTTGAATCCCAACCACGACACTAACTGCCCGGAGTTTGCATGTTCTCCCTGTGAAAGAAAGGAGGTATCTCACGCCACTTAGAAAAATTAATTCATACAATTACAATCAAGAAAAACCTGCTCCCCAAAGTACTAAGTGGAGATACCAATAGTGCAATGTGTAGAAATGTGTGTGGGGGCGCTATTTTTAATTGCATGTTCTCCCTGTGCGGGTTTCCTCCGGGTCCTCCAGTTTCCTCCCACACTCCAAAGACATGCTGGTAGGTTAATTGGCTCCTGTCGGTATGTGAATGTGAGTTAGGGACCTTAGCGTGTAAGCTCCTTGAGAGTAGGGACTGATATGAATGTACAACGTATATGTAAAGCACTGTGTAAATTGACAGCGCTGTACAAGTACCTAAATAAAAAAAGTGCACCTGCCCATTGAAATCAATGGGCAGCGCCGCTGAACCGGCACTTTTAACCCTACCTCGGCTGCTAGCGGTGTTTAAAAGTGCCCCACTAGAGGCTGAATAGCGCAGCGATAATGGCGGTCAATCACTGATAAACAAAAAAAAAAGCAGCGATTTACCACAGACACCCCCCAACGTGTAAGGGCTCTAATTCTGTGTACATGTGACCTGTATGCCCACTGCCTAATATAAATATATATATATATTTATATTACACACACACACAGGCTGTACACACTCAAGAGACATTATACACACCAGACAGCCCCAGGACCTCCATGCAGTACAAAATACACACAGACATCACAGCACATGAATGTAACCTGCAAACCAAGAAGAGATCTATAACCGGGAGCACAGTCTGTTCGCAATACAGACCACAGACATCCACGAGAACACAAACATGAATGTACACACACACACACACATATATATATATATATACACACACACACACACATCTATGGTGGCTGTATGATTGAAGAACTGTGTGCAAATCCTGCACACCAGATCATGATGATGGAAGCAGCCCTGACCCGGGCACACAGGCACTGATAGAAGCAGAGCTCTCCATACACAGTCAGACTCTCTCTCTCTCTCTCTCCACACACTCCAAGCACAGAGTACACACTACAGTACCCGGATGGTGCTCAGTCCTCCCAGCCGCCATGACAGCCGGTCAGCCCAGGCCGCCCTGTATCCGCCGCCATCCTCCACCGTCTCCCCTCCTCACCCCCCGCACCTTCATCCCCTGCATTGTACACAGCCCCGTCCATACCCCCGGACCTGTATTCCCCGCCGACACCGGCCCCGTCCGCCCTCACCTTCCTCTTCTTCGAGATCTGCACCGCCATCTTGCGCCGCGCTGCTGGAACGAAAGGGAGAGTACTTCCGGCGGAAGTTTCTAAATAGGGCGACGGGCCGCCGGAAGTAGTGTGGCTCCAGCCGCAAGGGGGTGATGGGAGATGTAGTGCTGGAGGGTCACAGAGTTTATTATGGTTTTGCTCAGTCAGGCTCCATGGCAGTGTGTGAAATGATGTGTATACAATGAGAGTACTCCAATAATAATAATAAAGATTTATATTGATCACTGTGATTGTTCCAGCAATCTGTTCTCCATGTCATGAGATGAGGTGATTACATGAGGAGGTTTGGCTGTATAATTCATACCCCCCAACTTTTTTTAGATGGAAATGAGGGACCACCTATCAGCAAATTTATGTAGCACAGGACACACCCCCTGCCACACCCACTTAAAAAAGAATTAAAGGGGTTGTAAAGGTACATGTTTTTTCACCTTAAAGTGGGTGTAAACCCACTTTTTCAACTTGCACCTACAGGTAAGCCTAGATTCAGGCCTCGTACACACGACCGAGTTTCTCGGCAAGAACCAGCAAGAAACTTGCTGGCAGAGATGTCTTGCCGAGAAATTCGTTCGTGTGTATGGTTTCTCGTCGAGAAAACCGACAAGTAACCTCAACGAGAAAATAGAGAACCTGCTCTCTATTTTCTCGTCGAGATTCTCGTCTGCATGTTTCTCGATGAGAAAAGTGAGTGTGTGTACACTTACCTGTCCTCCCGGAAGCCCGCGCATGTTCGAAATGAATATGACGCATGCGCGGTAGCTTCCTAGGCATACGTAGGGTATACCAAGATGGCGGCGACGGCATCGAATGTGACGAGCGCATGCTCGTCGTAGTCGATGACGTCACCGCGTACGCTCCATTCAAAGAACCGCGGGTTCTTTGAATCGAGCGTGTGTACACTCGGCCGGGACAATTTTCTTGTCCAAGAATCTCGTCGAAAAAAACAACATGTTTTTTTCGACGAGAATCTCGGCCGTGTGTACGAGGCCTAAGGCTTACCTGTAGGTGCAAGAAATATCTCCTAAACCTACACGGTTTAGGAGATATTTACTAAAAATGTCTACCGCGCATTCATGGGGTTAATCCCATTCACAAAATCGGCTACTTCCCAGCAATCGCTGGGCGTAGCCGAATGAAAAGGCTCTCGCGAGCATGTGCAGAGTGACGTCTCCGCCGCTCCGGCCAATCACAGCGCCGGAGCGGCGCTGTGATTGGCTGCAGCGGCTATACCCGAAAGTAACCTTCCGGCTATCGCCGCAGCGATGGCTGCGGCTGAAGAGGGAGACGAGGACGGCTTCGGGGGCCCCGATCTAAGGTAAGTGATGCATAATGAGCTATTATGCTAGTCATATTAGCTCATTATGCCTTTCTCTTACAGGTCGTTTAAAAAAAAATAAAAGTTTAAAAGGGTTTACAACCACTTTAATGCATCCTATGCATTAAGGTGAAAAAACATTCGACAATGCCGCCCCCCCCCCCCCCCGAGCCCCCGTTTTACTTACCTGGCCCCTCGAAAGTCCCGCGCTCGCTCCCGTCATTCTCCGAGTTCCTGAGCCCGGCCGTTGATTGGCTACACTGGATGGATTGAAAGCAGCGCAGCCATTGGCTGGTGCTGCTGTCAATCACATCCAATGATGCGGCATGCCGCAGAGACCACTTTTATCTTGTAACGGACCGCCCGCTGAAGAAGAGGATACCGGGTTTATGGTAGCTAGCTGCTACCATAACTATGGTATTCCTCTTCAAACAGCCAACGTATTCCTGCGGCAGGCGGTCTGTAAGTGGTTAAACCCACACGTTTTTTTTTTTTACCACTACTATTCCTTTATATTGGCTTTTGAAACTTACAAATGCAGCAATTTTGAAATTGGATGAAAGATTTAGCACTGGGAAACACTTTTTAAAAGATAAAAAGTGCATTTTATATACAACTATATAGATCAGACCAAAATGAGGGACAAATGAGGAGGAAAGAGAGACAGAGGGACATTGCTCCAAATCAGGGACAATCCCTCGAAATCAGGGACAGCCCCTCGAAATCAGGGACAGTTGGGAGCTATGTCCAATCAGCCCCTACCCTGTTCACCTTTAGGAGATCCCTGAAAACTCATTTATTCAGGGAAGCCTATCCCACACCCACCTAACAACTGTCCCCGAGCCACCTCCATCAAATCATTCTCTGCAGCCATTACCTTTTCTACCACCACCCCCTCCCTTTAGAATGTAAGCTCTACGAGCAGGGCCCTCCTGTTGGCGCTATATAAATCTTGTATAACAATAATAATAACAATAATGTATAATGGGGTATGCACTACGTGCTGCTCCAATATCATTCACAAAGACATATATAATATACAGGTGCATCTCAGAAAATTTAAATATCATCAAAAAGTTCATTTATTTCAGTAATTTAATTCAAAAAGTGAGACTCATATATTTTATAGAGATGTTTTACACACAGAGTGATATGTTTCAAGCATTTATTTATTTTTATTTTGATAATTATGGCTAGTGAAAACCCCAAATTCAATATCTCAGAAAATGAAAATATTACATAAGACTAATTAAAAAAAAAAGGATTTTTAATACAGAAATGTTGGCTTTCTGAAAAGTATGTCCATGTACAGTATAGTATGCACTCAATACTTGGTCTGCTGGGGTCCTTTTGCATAAATTACTGAATCAATGCGGCGTGGCATGGAGGTGATCAGCCTTTGGCACTGCTGAGGTGTTATGGAAGCCCAGGTTGCTTTGATAGCGGCCTTCAGCTCGTCTGCATTGTTGGGTCTGGTGTCTCTCATCTTCCTCTTGACAATTCCCCACAGATTCTGTATGGGGGTTAGGTCAGGCGAGTTTGCTGGCCAATCAAGCACAATGACACCATGATCACGTGACCAGGTACCTGTAGTGTGGGCAGTGTGGACAGGTGTCAAGTCCTACTGGAAAATTAAATCAGCATCCCCATGAAGCTGGTCAGCAGAGGTAAGCATGAAGTGCTCTAGTATTTCCTGGTAGAGGTCTGCGCTGACTTTGAAATAGCAACTCGATTGCTTATTCTTAAATCTTTATTAAGCACTAACAGCAGTGTGACATCTAAAGTGCTAACATGTTTCGGCCGGAGACTTACTCATAGCGCTGACTTTGGACTTGATAAAACACAGGGGACCAACACCAGAAGATGGCATGGCTCCCCAAATAATCACTAACTGTGGAAACATCACACTGGACCTCATGCAACTTGGATTCTGGGCCTCCCCACTCTTTCTTCTGTCAACTGCTGGTGTTGGTCCACTGTGTTTTATCAAGTCCAAAGTCAGCATCCTGATCACCGCCATACCAGCATCCTAATCACTGCCATTCTGCTGTCCTGATCACCACCATTCCAGTGCCCTGATCATTGCCATACTAGTGTCCTACAGAGCCAATGTCCCTGACTGCAGTGACACCAGACTGCTATATACCAGCACCATCCCCCTGATCATTGCCACACCAATTTCAACAGTAAGCTTCACCAGAATCTGAACGCCATGTCCAAAAAAATATACACCAGAGAGGAGACATTCCAGCAGGTCCATAAACCAGAGGATCAGAGGATACAGCCGAACAAATGGCTCTATATTTAGGATGTGCCTGGTCTATAAACCAGAGGCTCTGGATTAGGGATGAGCCGAACATCCCTGGGTTCGGTTCGCACCAGAACCCGCCAACGGACCGAAAGTTCGCACGAACTTTAGAACCCTATTAAATACAATGGATACGAACGTTCGAAATCTAAAGTGCTAATTATAACGACTATTATGCATGTTATTGTCCTAAAAAGGGTTTGGGAACCCGGGTTCTTCACCAGGGGACATGTATCAATGCAAAAATAAGTTTTAAAAACGGCCGTTTTTCGGGAGCAGTCATTTTAATGATGCCCCTTTGGGTCTTGTATGGATATTAAGGGGAACCCCGCACACAAAATAAAAAAGGCCCTATATACTCTGAACAGCCGTATACAGGCGGTGCATACAAGACAGGGACTGTAGGTTTGTTCTTATGTAGAATCTGTTTGTAATTTTGAACAGGTACATTGTTTAAGTGTAACTCCAGTCAAAAAATCTATTTTTAGGCTTTTTGGAAAACATAGGGAAGGGTTATCACCCCTGTAACATTTGTTTTGCTGTCTGTGCCCCTGTTCAGAACATTTCACCTCACTTTCCGTCCCAATGACAAATGTTTTTGAAAAGTGGGGTTTTTATTGAAACAAGGATTGGTGATAAAGCATCAGTAGAGAGGAGACACCTTTTTCCCATTGTGAGGGGGTTAGCTCGGCAGCGGGTGTGTGTGACCCCCGGGATGGGCTCCCCACACAAAAACAGGCCCAGCAAACGGAGGTTGTGGTTTTCAAAATCAAAAAGGTGCGGTTTATTTTCTATTTACAGTGACAAAACACAGCAAAGCAAAAGAAACATAAATAAAATAAATCCTGGTCAACTTGACCTCTGACTAAACATACAGGTTTCCTAACTAACAACTGGGATCAGCCTAGTGCTGTCCTAGTCCCTAAGTCCCTGGTTTTAAATGTCCAAGCAAATAGCCACACAGGCTTTGTCTCACCGCACAGGGGTTCACTCTCCCTAGACAGTCCACACAGGTCTGGGTCCAGGCATGAGCAAACACCTAATGAATCTGGGAGTTCTTATAGAGGCCTAAATGAGCTGACAAGCTTCAGCTGGTCTCATCAACTCCCTGTCTGCACGACGCCCCACACTCTCCCTAGAGGTATGAGTCATCCATGAGCCCACTAGCCTCAGCTGGGCTTATACAACTCTCCACCTAGTTGTATAAGTCGGCGTAAAGCCTGAATCTGGGCGAAATATATCTACCCCCCTGGATGCAACCAGGTGACTTTACCTTCCTGCTGTCACATACCCCCCCTCTTGTTTTAACCTCGGGGTTGGAACACCAGCAATCAGGCATTCATGTACTCGAGACAAAGCATCCACATTCCCCATTTGAACGCCAGGGCGATGCTTTACTGTGAAGTTGAATTCCTGGAGGGCCAGGAACCACCTATTCACTCTTCTATTTGTTTCCTTGTTTTGAGCCATCCACTTTAACGGAGCGTGATCCGTAACCATGTCAAAGTGCCTACCTAGCAGGTAGTACCGAAGGGAATCTAGAGCCCACTTCACCGCTAAACACTCCTTTTCAACGGTGGCGTAATTTACCTCATGGGACTTCAACTTCCTGCTGAGGTAAATGACTGGGTGCTCTTCCCCGTTCCAGACCTGGGACAATACTGCTCCTAACCCCACATCTGACGCATCACTTTGTACGACAAAGTCTTTAGAGAAGTCGGGTGAGTACAACACTGGCTGGCTACATAAGGCTTGTTTCAAGAATTGGAATGCTGCCTCAGCCTCGGGGGTCCATTTAATCATGACCGACCCTTTCCCCTTCATCAGGTTGGTTAGGGGCACAGCCTTAGAAGCAAAGTGGGGAATGAATCGCCGATAATACCCAGCGATTCCCAGAAAGGCTCGTACCTGCTTCTTGCTGTTGGGACGTGGCCAACTCTGGATGGCCTCGACTTTGTTGAGTTGGGGTTTTATTACTCCCCTCCCAATGGTGTACCCAAGATATTTGGCCTCCTCCTGCCCAATGGTACACTTCTTGGGGTTAGCCATAAACCCCGCTTCCCGAACAGAGTCCAGGACTGCTTGCACTTTTGGCAGATGTGAGGCCCAATCTGTGCTATGGACAATTACGTCATCCAGGTAAGCCGCAGCATACTTCCGATGGGGCCTCAGCATCTGGTCCATTTTCCGCTGGAATGTGGCCGGCGCATTCTGTAACCCGAACAGCATTCTTTTATATTGGAACGCCCCGTCTGGGGTTACAAATGCGGTTTTCTCTTTGGCCGACTTGGCCAGGGGGATTTGCCAATACCCTTTTGTGAGGTCAAGAGTCGTCATGTATCGGGCTGTTCCCAGCCGGTCGATCAACTCATCTATACGTGGCATGGGGTAGGTGTCAAATTTTGTAACTTTGTTCAACTGACGAAAATCGTTACAAAATCGCCAGCTCCCATCCGGTTTAGGCACCAACACAATGGGACTAGACCAATCACTTTGGGACTCCTCTATCACCCCTAAGTTCAGCATTTTCTGTACTTCCTCCCGTATTGCCTCCCGTCGGGCCTCTGGGATCCGATAGGGTTTTAACTTCACCCTTTCACCGGGCGGGGTAATGATGTCATGCTCTACCCCAGATGTTTGTCCCGGCAGCTCAGAGAATACCTCCTTGTTGCGAAGCACAAACTCCTTAACCTCCTGTTGTTGGGGTTGTGACAAGGTGGCTGCTATTCCAACCTCAGGAATCACGCAACCAGTTTGAGCTGGTGACCAAGTGTCTGCGACTAGGGACTCTCTATCCCTCCAGGCTTTCAACAGATTAACGTGATAGATCTGTTCGGGCTTTCGCCTTCCTGGTTGTCTGACCTTGTAATTCACTTCGCTCACTTTTTCCATTATCTCATAGGGGCCTTGCCATTTGGCAAGGAATTTACTTTCAACCGTAGGGACAAGTACCAGTATCCTATCCCCCGGGGAAAAGGTACGGGTCTTGGCTCCACGGTTCCACGGTTGTACACTCTCTGCTGTGCTAACTGCGCTTGGGCAAATGTTCCTTCACGATGGGCATTACCTGTGCAATTCGGTCTTGCATCAGGGCGACATGCTCAATCACACTCCTGTGGGGAGAACTCTCACTTTCCCAAGTTTCCTTGCAATATCCAACAGCCCTCTTGGGTGTCTCCCATACAGTAACTCAAAGGGGGAGAATCCCGTAGAGGATTGGGGCACCTCCCTAATAGCAAACATCAGATAAGGAAGTAGACAGTCCCAATCCTTTCCATCTCTATCCACCACTTTCTTCAACATTTGTTTAGGGTTTGTTGAATCTTTCAACCAGCCCATCGGTTTGGGGGATGATACACAGATGTACGTAATTGCGTCACTCTGAACAATTTACACAGCTCCTTCATAACCCGGGACATAAAGGGTGTACCTTGGTCCGTAAGCAGTTCTTTTACAATACCCACCCGGCTAAACACAAGAGATAGCTCTTTGGCTATGGTTTTGGCCGAGGTATTTCGGAGAGGGATCGCTTCTGGATAACGGGTGGCATAGTCCATTATAACTAATATGTACTGGTGCCCCCTAGCGGACTTGATTATAGGCCTACCAAATCCATGGCGATCCTCTCAAACGGGACCTCAATGATGGGTAGAGGGACCAGCGGGCTACGGAAATGTGGCATCGGGGCCGACCTCAGACACACAGGCAGGAGGAACAATAATTTTCTATGTCCTTCATCACCCCCGGCCAAAGAATCTCTGTAATACCCTCTCTCGGGTTTTTCTCTGTCCCCTGATGACCTCCAAGAATGTGCCCATGGGCCAACTCCAACACCAACTTCCTGTAAGGTTTGGGCACCACAAGCTGCTCACGGTTTCTTCTGCCCTTTTTGCCACCCGATACAGTAGGTCCTTCTCTACGCTGAAGTATGGGTAAGTTCAGGTATTATCTGGGTTCCTAAACTCTATCTATTTTCACTACGTTTTCCCGTGCCTTATTAGGGCGGGGTCTTTCAACTGTTCTGTGGCAAAGTTTTCCCTGTGAACCTCAAGATCAGAAACTAGACTCCACAGATGGTAGGTTTTCGTCTGAGGAGGTGGGCTCCTCTCCAGTTTCTTGAGTCTCCCCTGCCAATACTGATAAGGGAAATTCCGGAGAGTCCTCACCACTCTCAGGGGAGTTCTGGCTATCACATTCATGGTACATAGGGGCACCAGTGGGGGGCTCAGGATCATCCCACAGTTCCCAGAACTTCGGAAAATCCCTTCCCCACAATGGCGTCATGCGGTAACTGAGATACTAAGCCCACTGGATGAGAGAGGGTACCTTTGGGGGTCTCGAAACACACTGTAGTCACTGGATACTCTCGGGTGTCCCCAATGCACACAAATAACAGCTACCTTGCTATTCCAAAGACCTCTGTTTTAACTAACTCAGCCCTTTATTGCAGAGTGGTGATTCCTATAGCCTAGTGGGTTCACACTTCCATTTGTGCTAGCTGTGCCAAGGGAGGTTAGAGCCAGTTCCTGGGGTTGACAGCATTGTGTTACAGACCCAAAACTATACCTGACGTCTGCCCGTCAGAAAGTCACACTGCATGGGTTCCTCCACAACCGGGCAATTGGCTGCAATATGTCCCGCTTGCCGGCAGCGGTAGCAAACGATCCTTCTTGCCGCCTCTTGAGCCGCTGATTTCCCAGGCTGTTCTCGCCAAACTTGGGGTAGAGCTCCCACCCTCTCACTCTCTCCACCCTCACCCCTTGGAATCCTCTTATCCGCCCCTGGGGATGGTCTGGTCTTAGGGTGGAAAGTCCGAGTGTCTCTGGAAGAGGCCGTCAGGTTCTCTGTAGCCAAGTATTTCTCCACACGATCCACAAGACCATCGGCCGTCTCTGGGTCTCCATGGCTTACCCACTTTTGGATGGCAGTAGGAAGAGCTCTCAAAAACCGATCCATTACAACACGTTCCACAATCTTTGGTGCGGACAAAGTCTCTGGCTGTAGCCACTTTCTGCTCAGGTGAATGAGATCATACATTTGAGACCTGGGGGGTTTTCCAAGCTGGAAAGTCCAGTTATGCACACGCTGAGCCCGGACAGCCTGGGTGACACCCAGCCTTGCCAAAATTTCAGCTTTTAGCATCACATAGTCTTTTGCTTGGTTAGGCTCTAGGTCATAGTAAGCTTTCTGCGATTCACCAGTTAACAGAGGAGCCACCAGTCCAGCCCACTGCTCCTCAGGCCACTTTTCTCTTTCAGCGGTCCTTTCAAATGTGGTCAAAAATACCTCTGGATCATCCTCTCCAGTCATTTTTGTCAATAAATGACTCACCCCAAAGGACGCGGTATTAGTGGGACGGCTTTCCTCACTGGTCTGCGGACGTTGCTGCATTACTGCTTCCATCTGTTGTTGTAGTCTCTGCTCTTGCTTCTGCAACAGGTCTATGAAGCGGGCCTCAGATTGCTGCTGGGCTTGTTGCTGAGCCTCCAGACTCTGTTGCAAAGTTGCGTTTGTCTGCTGCTGGGCTGCAAGGCTCTGTTGATGAGCTTGCTGCTGGGCTGCGAAGTTCTGTTGTTGAGCTGCAAGGCTCTGTTGATGAGCTGCAAGGCTCTTTTGCAAACCTGCATTTGTCTGCTGTTGATTGGCATTTGCTAGAGCCAGCTGCTTCAGTATCTCCTCCATGCTGGCTTAAAAAAAAACTGCCACTGGTTCTCCACCAACTGTGAGGGGGTTAGCTCGGCAGCGGGTGTGTGTGACCCCCGGGATGGGCTCCCCACACAAAAACAGGCCCAGCAAACGGAGGTTGTGGTTTTCAAAATCAAAAAGGTGTGGTTTATTTTCTATTTACAGTGACAAAACACAGCAAAGCAAAAGAAACATAAATAAAATAAATCCTGGTCAACTTGACCTCTGACTAAACATACAGGTTTCCTAACTAACAACTGGGATCAGCCTAGTGCTGTCCTAGTCCCTAAGTCCCTGGTTTTAAATGTCCAAGCAAATAGCCACACAGGCTTTGTCTCACCGCACAGGGGTTCACTCTCCCTAGACAGTCCACACAGGTCTGGGTCCAGGCATGAGCAAACACCTAATGAATCTGGGAGTTCTTATAGAGGCCTAAATGAGCTGACAAGCTTCAGCTGGTCTCATCAACTCCCTGTCTGCACGACGCCCCACACTCTCCCTAGAGGTATGAGTCATCCATGAGCCCACTAGCCTTAGCTGGGCTTATACAACTCTCCACCTAGTTGTATAAGTCGGCGTAAAGCCTGAATCTGGGCGAAATATATCTACCCCCCTGGATGCAACCAGGTGACTTTACCTTCCTGCTGTCACACCATATTAACTCTTACAGGAGAGAATTTCCCTTCCTAGGGGTAGATTTCCTCTCACTTCCTGTTGTCTCCTTCCGTTTGCAAGTAGGAGTCGTTTGTAAGTTGGATGTTTGAAAGTAGGGGCCTGCCTAATATACTCTGCTGAAATTTGCCCCTTACATGTTGGTGTTGCCACAACACTGTAAGCCCTCACAGTTACTCTTGGTGGGTGCATGAATGGGCCCTGCTGTGAATTATTAGATCAAGAATTGTAATTGCATGCCCCAGTTGAACAGGGGCTGAAAAATTGGGCCTTTGGTGGTGGTGGTGTTGACACAACACTGTAAGCCCTCACAGTTACTCTTGGTGGGCGCATGAATGGGCCCTGCTGTGAATTATTAGATCAAGAATTGTAATTGCATGCCCCTGTTGAACAGGGGCTGAAAAATTGGGCCTTTGGTGGTGATGGTGGTGGTGTTGACACAACACTGTAAGCCCTCACAGTTACTCTTGGTGGGCGCAGGAATGGGCCCTGCTGTGAATTATTAGATCAAGAATTGTAATTACATGCCCCTGTTAAACAGGGGCAGAAAAATTGGGCCTTACGCACTGGTGCCACAACACTGCAACCCCTCACAGATACTGTACTTGGAGCACAGCAATGAGCCCTGTTGCAAAGTATTGCATCAAAAATTGTAATTACACGCCCCTGTTAAACAGGGGCTGAAAAATTGGGCCTTAGGCACTGGTGCTGGTGCCACGACACTGCAACCTCTCCCAGATACTCTAGTTGGAGTGCAGGAAAGAGCCCTGCTACAAAGCATTGCATAAAAAATTGTAATTGCATGCCCCTGTTAAACAGGGGCTGAAAAATTGGGCCTTAGGCACTGGTGCTGGTGCCACGACACTGCAACCTCTCCCAGATACTCTAGTTGGAGTGTAGGAATGAGCCCTGCTGCAAAGCATTGCATAAAAAATTGTAATTACATACCCCTGTTAAACAGGGGCTGAAAAATTGGGCCTTAGGCACTGGTGGCGGCACCCAGAAATAAAAATGTTCTTCCAAGCTATCATCATCAATCGGATCATTGAGGAGGAGGAGGATAGTCAGTCAACATAACAGGACAGTCACTCAGCATCAGCATCAGTCTTGAAGGGATGTGACATTTGAAAATAAATTAGTCTGTTATATCAGCTTCAGGTGTTTGGTAGCTGGTGGTGATCCAAGACTGGTTCATCTTTATGAAGGTCAGTCGATCAACCGAGTCGGTGGACAGGCGCACCCTGTGATCCTTGACAAATCCTCCAGCAGCACTGAATGTGCATTCTGAAAGAACGCTGGATGCAGGACAGGCCAGTAGCTCAATTGCATACTGTGCAAGCTCTGACCAGTGATCCATCCTCAAGACCCAGTAAGCCAGAGGATTTTCGGTGGGAAAGGTGTCCAAGTCTGACCTTGCCCCTAGGTATTCCTGCACCATGTATATCAGACGCTGGCGATGGTTGCTGGAACCGATCATACCTTGGGGCTGCGGACTAAAAAATTGTCTGAACGCATCGGTCAGACGTCCACCTTCCCCACCGCTCCTTCTGCTACTGACCGAAGCCTCAGCAACTCGTTGTCCAGGACCAGGAGTTTGTAACCTCCTAGTCTCTGAGAACGCGTTGCACAGACCTTTCTGCAAGGCCTCCCGGAGTTGTCTCATCCTCTGCTCCCTCTGCGACGGTAAGATAAGGTCCGCAACCTTACTCTTGTACCGTGGATCAAGGAGAGTGGCCAGCCAGTAATGGTCCCTCTCCTTGATCCGAAGAATACGAGGATCCTTCCGCAGACTTTGCAGGATCAGGGAGGCCATGCAGCGTAGGTTAGCTAAGCCACTCGGTCCAGGGTCCTCTGGGTCACTAAGGACGATATGATCTGCAGCCACCTCCTCCCAGCCATGTACAAGTCCACGGGTTTCTTGGGACTGTAAATCATCCCTAAAAGACTGCTGCTGATGATGCTGAGTGCCAGGCTCCACCTCCATGCTGACACAATCCTCCTCCTCCTCCTCCTCCTCTTCCTGTGCGATGGGTGGGACAAAAGGAACACTGTCTGGGTAAAGGGGGCCTTGAGAGGCAAGGAAGTCCTCCTCTTCCTGCCTCTGTTCTGCCTCAAGTGCCCTGTCCATTATTCCACGCAGCGTATGTTCCAACAGGTGGACAAGAGGTACAGTGTCACTGATGCATGCACTGTCACTGCTCCCCATCCTCGTGGCCTCCTCAAATGGTGCCAGGACAGTGCATGCATCCCTGATCATGCCCCACTGGCGTGGTGAAAAAAACCCGAGCTCCCCTGACCCTGTCCTGGTGCCGTAGTCGCACAGGTACTCATTGATGGCCCTCTGCTGCATGTGCAGCCGCTGCAACATGGCCAATGTTGAGTTCCACCTGGTGGGCATGTCACATACAAGGCGGTTCTTGGGCAGGTTCAACTCCTTTTGCAGCTCAGCCAGGCGAGCACTGGCATTATAATATCTGCGGAAATGCACACAGACTTTCCTGGCCTGCCTCAGGACATCCTGTAAGCCCGGGTACCTGCCCAAGAACCGCTGCACCACCAGGTTAAGGACGTGAGCCACACAGGGCACATGGGTCAGTTGTCCCTGTCGGAGGGCGGAGAGAAGGTTGGTGCCATTGCCGCAAACCACCATTCCTGGCTTAAGCTGGCGTGGCGTCAACCACCTCTCGGCCTGCCCCTGCAGAGCAGACAGAACCTCTGCCCCAGTGTGGCTCCTGTCCCCCAAACACACCAGAGCAAGCACAGCATGGCATCTTTTTGCCTGCGTACTTGCGTAGCCCCTTGAACGCCTACGGAGCACCGCTGGTTCCGAGGACAAAGCACAGGAAGAGGCCGTGGAGGAAGAAGAAGAGGAGGGGGTGGAGGAGAGAGGTGTGTCACAACCAGTAGTAGCATTTTGGAGGCGTGGCGGCGGAACAACCTCCAACACTACTGCACCTTGTCCTGCATCCTTCCCAGCTGCCAAAAGAGTGACCCAATGGGCCGTGAAAGAAAGGTAACGTCCCTGTCCATGCCTGCTGGACCATGAGTCAGCGGTAATATGCACCTTACCGCTGACCGCCCTGTCCAGCGAGGCCAAGACATTGCCTTCCACATGCCGGTAGAGAGCCGGAATCGCCTTCCGTGAGAAAAAGTGGCGTTTGGGAACCTGCCACTGAGGAACCGCACATTGCACAAACTCACGGAAGGGGGCCGAGTCTACCAACTGAAAAGGCAGCAGTTGAAGCGCTAGCAACTTAGCCAAGCTAGCATTCAACCGCTGGGCATGTGGATGGCTGGGAGTGAACTTCTTTTGACGGTCCAGCAGCTGGGGCAGGGAAATTTGCCTGCTAGAATCGGACGTCGGTGTACTGCTAGCAGAGTGCCCGCAAGTACTTGGCTGTGACACACCTAATTCTACACCTTCATTCCTCTCAGTGCAGGTTTCAGAGAGGACTGAAGGTATAGTGGGGTTGGAGATCCCAGCTGATGCGGTGCAAGGAGAGGTCCGCTTTGTTCTTTGGTGTGGGTCTTTAGGGTAGGCTTGCCAACGAGCTGCATGGCAGGTCAACATATGTCTGGTCAAGCATGTGGTGCCCAAGCGGCTGATGTTTTGGCCACGCGATATACGCTTGAGACATATGTTGCAAACAGCAGCTGTGCGATCTGATGCACTCGACTCAAAAAAGGCCCACACCAAAGAACTTTTTAAATAACGGGCAGAGGCAGCGCCCTGCACAGGCGGAGCTCTGCGGCGTGATTCCGTCGGTGTGCTGCCCTTACGCTGGCCCCCCAAGGGCATCCTGCCTCGTTGGAGATGTGCCTCCTCCTCATCCTCCTCCTCCTCCTCTCTCCTATTAGGCACCCACGTGGAGTCAGTGACCTCATCATCCCCTCCCTCCTCATCACTGGAGCCAATCTGGCAGTATGCTGCAGCTGCTGGAACATGACTGCCAGATTGGTGTCCTTCTTGAGCATCCCCTCTCTCTGCTCTCACGCTACTGCCTTCCTCTAGCTGGGTATCATCATCAGACCCTTCGAAACGCTGGGCATCCTCCTGGAGCATGTACCCAACACTGTGCTCAAACAGTTCGGGGGACTCCTCAGGAGGACATGGTGGGTCTAGGGAAGGAGTGACTGATGATAAAATTGATACCAGGGATGAGGACGCTTTGGCAGCTGCTTTGCCAGTACCCTGAGCCTGGGTGAGAGAGGATGAGGGGGATGAGGAGGGCTTGGTCATCCACTCTACCAAGTCTTCGGCATGATGCGGCTCAACACGTCCAGCTGCCGAAAATAAGGACAAGCGTGTCCCATGGCCACGTGCTGAATGTGATGCACCGCGTTCACGCCCAGCACGGTTGTCTCTAGACACAGAGCCTGCTTGCCCTCTTTTATTGGCTCCTGACTGTCTGCCTCTCCTTGTTTGCCTTCCAGACATTCTAATGGCCTGCAGGGAGATGGGAAAACCAGCAATAAGGCCTAGCTTCAGGAGTATATTTTGCAGGAATCACACTACGCCTGCTGTAAGTGCTGCAAATGCCTGTTGGTGTAACACACTAGGAAAACACAGCAATACGGCCTAGCTTCAGGAGTATATTTTGCAGGAATCACACTACGCCTGCTGTAAGTGCTGCAAATGCCTGTTGGTGTAACACACTAGGAAAACACAGCAATACGGCCTAGCTTCAGGAGTATATTTTGCAGGAATCACACTACGCCTGCTGTAAGTGCTGCAAATGCCTGTTGGTGTAACACACTAGGAAAACACAGCAATACGGCCTAGCTTCAGGAGTATATTTTGCAGGAATCACACTACGCCTGCTGTAAGTGCTGCAAATGCCTGGTAGTGTAACACACCAGGAAAACACAGCAATACGGGCTAGCTTCAGGTGTATAATGTGCAGGAGGCACACTATGTCCGCTGTAAGTGCTGCAAATGCCTGGTAGTGTAACACACCAGGAAAACACAGCAATACGGGCTAGCTTCAGGTGTATAATGTGCAGGAGGCACACTACGTCTGCTGTAAGTGCTGCAAATGCCTGGTAGTGTAACACACCAGGAAAACACAGCAATACGGGCTAGCTTCAGGTGTATAATGTGCAGGAGGCACACTACATCCGCTGTAAGTGCTGCAAATGCCTGGTAGTGTAACACACCAGGAAAACACAGCAATACGGGCTAGCTTCAGGTGTATAATGTGCAGGAGGCACACTACGTCCGCTGTAAGTGCTGCAAATGCCTGGTAGTGTAACACACCAGGAAAACACAGCAATACGGGCTAGCTTCAGGTGTTTAATGTGCAGGAGGCACACTACGTCCGCTGTAAGTGCTGCAAATGCCTGGTAGTGTAACACACCAGGAAAACACAGCAATACGGGCTAGCTTCAGGTGTTTATTGTGCAGGAGGCACGCTACGTCCGCTGTAAGTGCTGCAAATGTCTGGTAGTGTAACACACCAGGAAAACACAGCAATACGGGCTAGCTTCAGATGTATAATGTGCAGGAGGCACACTACGTCCGCTGTAAGTGCTGCAAATGCCTGGTAGTGTAACACACCAGGAAAACACAGCAATATGGGCTAGTTTCAGGTGTATAATGTGCAGGAGGCTTAGCAACAATGACACTGACACTGTCCCCTGCCTATCCTTCTCTCTCCCTGCACACAAGGTTTAGCAAAGAATATGACACTGACACTCTCCCTGCCTATCTTTCTCTCTCCCTACACACAAGGTTTAGCAAAGAATATGACACTGACACTCTCCCTGCCTATCCTTCTCTCTCCCTACACACAAGGTTTAGCAAAGAATATGACACTGACACTCTCCCTGCCTATCCTTCTCTGTCCCTACACACAAGGTTTAGCAAAGAATAGATATGACACTGTCCCTGCCTACCCTTCTCTTTCCTTGCTCCGGAACACACTACACGAGGCCGCCGCGCTGGCGGCCTTTTATAGTGTGGGGCGTGTACTAAACCCCCTCAGCTATAATTGGCCACAGGCATCCTGCCTGTGGCCAATCATTGCTCTCCTCGCTGCCGGCGCTGTGATTGGCCAAGCATGCAGGGTCACAGTGCATGCTTGGCCAATCACAGCGCCGGGATTGCACTGCGATGGCGCAGTGTATTGTGGGCCGTTCGCGTCACTCGAATTTGGCGCGAACGGCCCAAATCGTTCGTTGTTCGCCGAACGAGCGAACAGCCGATGTTCGAGTCGAACGTATGTTCGACTCGAACACTGAGCTCATCCCTACTCTGGATGTACAGTTGGATAAATGGTTCTATATTTGGGATGTGTCTGGTCTATACACCAGAGGATCTGGATGTACAGTTGGATAAATGGTTCTATATTTAGGATGTGTCTGGTCTATAAACCAGAGGATCTGGACGTACAGTTGGATAAATGGTTCTATATTTAGGATGTGTCTTGTCTATAAACCAGAGGCTCTGGATGTACAGTTGGATAATGGTTCTATATTTAGCACGTGCCATGAGTATAAACCAGAGGCTCTGGAAGTACAGTTGGATAATGGTTCTATATTTAGGATGTGTCTGCAGTATAAACCAGAGGCCCTGGATGTACAGTTGGATAAAGAGATCTATATTTAGGATGTATCTGGTTTATAAACCAGAGGCTCTGGGTGTGCAGTTGGATAAAGAGCTCTACATTTAGGACCAGAGGCTCTGGATGTACAGTTGGATAAATGTCCCTATATTTAAGATGTATCTGGTCTTTAAACCAGAGGCTCTGGATGCACAGTTGGATAAAAAGCTCTGTATATAGAATGTATCCGATTTATAAACCAGAGGATCTGAATGTACAGGTGGATAAAGAGCTCTTTATTTATGATGCATCTGGTCTGTAAACCAGATGCTCTGGGTATACAGTTGGATAAATAGCTCTGTATTTAGGACCTAATCACCCTGTGTGGTGCAGATTGCCCCTGTTTAAACCCCTGATATTTCACAAAAGCTCTTCCTCCCCTTGGTATTTCACCAAAGGGGCTCCTAAAAAAAAATAGTAAAAAACAAATTAAATCCCTGCCCTACTGACACCGTCAGTATAAATACACATGCACATACACATATGTGTTTGAGCTTTGAGGTGCACACACGCTAATGCAATAGGCTGTGCACACCTATGGGCAGCAACATCGGCATCAGGGGCTTGATAGCTGCTGCTAAACCAGGACTGATTCATTTTGATAAATGTCAGGAAGTCCACGGAGTCTGTGGACTGACGCGCTCTCTTATCTGTCACTTAACCTCCGGCAGCACTGAATGCCTGTTACGAAAGCACGCTGGATGCAGGGCAACCCAGCAGCTCTATTGCATACTGGGCAAGTTCTGGCCAGTTGTCTATTCTCATGACCCAGTAATCCAGTTGATTGTCAACTGGAAAGCTTTCCATATCTGTTGTCACCCCTAGATAATCTCCCATAATATATTGAAGATGCTGCCGATGGGATTGGAAAGCTTACAGCCCTGGTGGCCGAGGACTAAAATTTTTTTGAAAGCCATCACTGAGGCAGCCCTTTTCTCCACAGCTCCTCTCTTGACCAACAGAAGCCTCAAAACAACGTTTTCCACCAGACCAGAGTCGGGAAAGGCGTTACATAAACTCCTCTTTAAGGTGTCCTCAAGAGATTTCATCTTCTGTTCCCTCTGTGGGGACGAGATGAGTTCTGAGACTTTCCCCTTGTAGTGGTGGTCAAGGAGGGTTACCAACCAATAGTGATCCTTCTCCTTGATGCCACGTATTCTCGGGTCCTTTTGCAGGCTTTGAAGAATGAGGGAGCGCATGCACCGCAAGTTTGCGGAGGCATGAGAAGCAGACTTCTCAGGGTCACTGAGGATTACAGTATCTGGAACTGTCTCCTCCCAGCCACGTAGTACTCCCAAGGGTTCTAGGGATAGAAAACCATCTGTTAAGGGTTGACGTATGTTTTGCTCTACTTCAATGCCTACAAAGCTGCCAGAATCCTTCTCCCTCCCCCCTTGTGTGTTCTGCAGCATAGGAAGAATTGTGTCTGGTTAAAGCGGGCCTTGAGAGGAAAGAAAGTCCTCCTCTTCCTCCCGCTGCTCTGCCTCAAGTGCCCTGTCCATAATGCCACGCAGAGTCTGCTCCAGCAGGGACACAACAAGAATTGTGTCACTGATGCATGCATTGTTTACGGCTCACCATCCTTGTGGCCTCCTCAAATGGTGACAGTAAAGTGCATGCATCCTTTATCAGCAGCCATTGGCGTGAGGAAAAAAAGCCAAGCCTGCTTGAGCTTGTCATTGTGCCATACTCACACAGGTACTCGTTGACGGCCCTCTCCTGCCCTGCGTGTGCAGCTGCTGCAGCATTGCAAAAGTCGAGTTCCACCTGGTGGGCATGTCACAAATCAGATGGTTTACGGGCAGGTGGAATTCCTGCTGAATGTCAGCCAACCGAGCACTGGCTGTGTATGACCGCCTGAGGACAGACGATGTCCACCTTTGCCTGTGGACACATACACTGCTGGCCCCCTCACAGTGCCATGGGAACGTCTGCCTCTCCTTGTTGGCCTCCCAGACATGATGGGGGGGCGCTTATTAACAAAATGTAATAAAGATGTGGAAATGTGTACGTAGATGAACTTAATCAATGGAAAATGGTGTTTGGTGCACTTTAACTTGAGTACTCACTACACAGACAAACTCCACTGACACACTACAATATACTGCAGTAAAGCTGCACTGATGCACTGCAATATACTGTGGTAAATGCACAATAACGCACTCAAATATAATGCGTTAAACGGGCAGTAACGCAGTGATATATATACTGCGTTAAATGTACAGTAACGTACTCAATTATACTATGTTAAACGTACAGTAAGGCACAGATATATAATGCGTTAAACGCACAGTAACGCACTAATATATACTGCATTAAATTTGCAGTAACGTACTCAAAAATACTGCGTTAAACGTGCAGTAACGCACTGATATATACTGCGCCAAACGTACAGTAATACACTGATATACACTGCGTTAAATGTGCAATAACGCGCTGATATATACTGCGTTAAACGTGCAGTAACACATTCAAATATGCTGCGTTAAACGTACAGTAATGCACTGATATATACTGCATTAAATGTGCAGTAACGCACTGATATATACTGCGTCTCATCCGCACCCGAAATTGAAGAAATTGTCCCCTTTCTGCAGTGGCACCACCCTCTGCCCCGCTGAACTAATGGGGCCAGGGAAGGTATTTTTTAATTGATCCAGATTTTTTCAGAAGTCGGGAGCCCCATTTGCTGCTGTGGTGTTCTCAGGGCTGATAAATAACACACTTTCTTGGTAAAAATGTCACTTAACAAAGCCTCTGCTGATGATTCACAAACCCCTGCCACAATGTACAGCCAGGCAGGTCACACCACTACTTCCTGTTTCAACTTCCTTTGTGACCTGCCCACTCATTTAACTATAAAAGTGCATGATCATGCTGCTAAAAATACTTGTTGCTGGCTTCCAGTCATGGAATTTTAGTGGATCGGCATAACTGCCAGGCACCCAGAACTTTTATACGAAGGCCAACAACAGTTGTTCCTTTGTCACTGTCATGTTGGGTTTATTTATTGTCCCTGGCACTGGAGCTTTAAACTTTTTCTTTATAATTTGATCTTTTATAAAGAACAATATATGAAATGTAGATAAAGATGCTAAATCCGATTCCTCTTTCTTTATTGCAGATGAAGGCGTGATTTACTGCAGACACAACTCACACGGCAGGCCTGCCACAGTGAGCAGGGTTGAAAGGGACATTAACGTTCAGACTCCAGAAGAATATGTCACTTATGTTCAGACTCCTGTAGAGTGTCTCGCCTACATTCAGACTCCAGAAGAGTGTGCCACCCACATTCAGACTCCAGAAGAGTGTGTCGCCCACATTCAGACTCCAGGAGAGTGTGTCACCCACATTTAGACTACAAAAGAGTGTGTCACCCACATTTAGATTCCAGAAGAGTGTGTCACCCACATTCAGGCTCCAGAAGAGTGGGCCGTTAAGGCTCTGGAAGAGTGTGACGTTCAGGCTCAGGAAGGGTGGGCCGTTCAGGCTCCAGAAGAGTGTGACATTCAGGCTCCAGAAGAGTGTGTCGCCTACATTCAGATTCCAGAAGAGTGTTTCGCCCACATTTAGACTTCAGAAGGATGGGTCACCCACATTCAGACTCCAGAAGAGTATGTCGCCCACATTCAGACTCCAGAAGAGTGTGTCGCCCACATTCAGACTCCAGAAGAGTGTGTCGCCCACATTCAGACTCCAGGAGAGTGTGTCACCCACATTCAGACTTCAAAAGAGTGTGTCGCCCACATTCAGACTCCAGAAGAGTAGTCTCCCACATTCAGGCTTCAGCAGAGTGGGGCATTCAGGCTCCAGCAGAGTGGGCCGTTCAGGCTCCTGAAGAATGTGACGTTCAGGCTCCAGAAGGGTGGGGCGTTCAGGCTCCAGAAGAATGTGACATTCAGGCTCCAGAAGGGTGGGTCATTCAGGCTCCTGAAGAGTGTGTCACCCACATTCAGGCTCCAGAAGAGTGTGTCACCCACATTCAGACTTCAGAAGGGTGTGTCATCCACATTCAGACTCCAGAAGAGTATGTCACCCACATTCAGACTCCAGAAGAGTGTGTTGCCCACATTCAGACTCCAGAAGAGTGTGTCTCCCACATTCAGGCTTCAGAAGACTGTGTCGCCCACATTCAGACTCCAAAAGAGTGTGTCGCCCACATTCAGGCTCCAGAAGAGTGTGTCACCCACATTCAGACTCCAGAATAGTGTGTCGCCAACATTTAGACACCAGAAGAGTGTGTCACTCACATTCAGACTCTAGCAGAGTGGGCCTTTCAGGCTCCAGAAGGGTGGGTCGTTCAGGCTCCGGAAGGGTGAGCCATTCAGGCTCCGGAAGGGTGAACCGTTCAGGCTCCAGAAGGGTGGGCCTTTCAGGCTCCAGCAGGGTGGGTCGTTCAGGCTCCGGAAGGGTGAGCCGTTCAGGCTCCAGAAGGGCCGGCCTTTCAGGCTCCAGAAGGGTGGGTTGTTCGGGCTCCGGAAGGGTGAGCCGTTCAGGCTCCAGAAGGGTGGGCCTTTCAGGCTCCAGAAGGGTGGGCCTTTCAGGCTCCAGCAGGGTGGGTCATTCAGGCTCCGGAAGGGTGAGCCGTTCAGGCTCCGGAAGGGTGAGCCGTTCAGGCTCCAGAAGGGCGGGCCTTTCAGGCTCCAGCAGGGTGAGACGTTCAGGCTCCAGCAGGGTGAGCCATTCAGGCTCCAGAAGAATGGGCCATTCAGGCTCCAGCAGAGTGGGCCGTTCAAGCTCTAGAAAAGTGGTCTGTTCAGGCTCAAGAAAAGTGGGCCGTTCAGGTTCCAGAAGAGTGAGCCGTTCAGGCTCCAGCAGAGTGGGCCTATCAGGCTACAGCAGAGTGAGTCATTCAGGCTCCAGCAGAGTGGGCTGTTCAGGCTCCAGCAGAGCGGGCGATCAGACTCCAGATGGGTGGGCCTTTCAGCCTCCAGAGGAGTGGGCCATTCAGGCTCCAGCAGAGTGAGCCATTCAGGCTCCAGAAGGGTGGGTCGTTCAGGCTCCAGCAAAGTGGGCCATTCAGGCTCCAGCAGAGTGGGCCGTCCAGGCTCCAGCAGAGTGGGCCGTCCAGGCTCCAGCAGAGTGGGCCGATCAGGCGCAAAAATTATAGCGTCTACAAAACAGGGAATAGATTTTTGGCATTTTTATTATTATTTTTTTACTAGTAATTGCAGTGATCTGCGATTTTTATCGGGAATGCGACATTGCGGCGGACAGATCGGACACTTTGATACTTTTTTAGGACCATTGACATTTATACAGTGATCAGAGCTAAAAATAGCCACTGATTACTGTGTAAATGTCACTGGCAGGGAAGGGGTTAACACTAGGGGGCAATCAAGGGGATAACTGTGTTCCCTATGAGTGTTGTAACTGTGGGGGGGGGGGGGGGGGTGGGCTTACTGGGACATGACAGAGATCACTGTTCCCAACCAATGGGAACAGTAGACCCCTGTCATGTCACCTGTCAGAACGAGGAATACCTTGTTTACATAAGCATTTCCCCATTCTGCCTGTGTACAAGGCAATCGCGGGACGCCGGAGGACATTGAGCGTGCAGCGGGAGCGAGCGCGCCATCCACAACTGAGCCTGCGCGAGGCGCCATATATCTATGGTGATTCGCGCATGAGAGCCATTGTGCCACCGTCAAACGGCGACCGGTCTTTAAGCAGTTAAATAAAAAAAATGTTCTCAGGTAATGCACCAGGCTTTTGCCCTTACCCCTTTTCTTGTTTTTGTAGTGTCATATTGGATTCCCTGTGTATGTGACGTGTCGCCTTTATAGCTAATATAGGCGAATAGCGCCGCTAAAACGACAGTAAATCGCCGCTAAAACTAGCGGTATTTTACCGTCAACGCCTGCCCCAGCATGAAAAGAACCCTTATAGTTATAGAAATAAGAATCTGTGATTAAGGCAATTAAGAAGATTCCCACTATTTCCACAAATCAACAAAATATCTCAAATTTGTTTTCTGCGCTAACTTGAAGACAGAAAGGAATACAATAATGTGCAAAAATATATACATTTACTAAAAATCCGTGCAAAATAATATCAAAATATAACTGGAGATAAACACAGAATATGGATAAACATTTCAATAATATGAAAAACAATATCAATGAATGAGAATATAACCACAAGCTCTTGTTACAAAAATATCAATGTATCAACACTTTAACTGTTTTGTAAATAGCTTCTCAGTGGTTCAACAGACTGTGAAAATAACAAGGTGTTGACTTTAACATGTGGCCTCTCTCTCAGATTGTGATAGATTTAGGAATGAAGCATTTGAACCAGTAGGTAAAGGGCAGTTACCACTATTTCCAATCGCATCCCGGTTTAATTGTTTCCCCCCTTTTATTCTTTTTTCTTTCTTTCATTCTTTTTTCATAATTTTTCATCTTTATTTATTATTTACTATTTATTTATTTTTATTTATTGTTTTTTTCATTTATTCCCATATTTATGTTTATTTGTATTTATTTTTATTTTTCATTCTAATTTATTTTATTTATTTTTTATTTATTTAGTTATTTTAATTTAGTTTATTTTATTTTATTTATTTTATTCTATTTTATTTTATTTTACTTCATTTCATTTCATTTATTCAGTTTATTTTGTGTTATAATTTTTCATCATTTTTTTCACTTTCTGTTTCTGTTTTTCTTTCCCTGCGGACATCCTTTATTATTATTTTTTCAATGTACACTTATCCTTTTGCTCCTGATACTGTACCATATTGTGCCTCAGCTTTGTTACAATTTGCTTTACATAATGTAGTATAGACGATGACTCCCCTTTGATGTTAGCTGAGAGGTTCTAGGCAATCCACTTTACATTGTGAACATCCTCCCAGGCACTCGCTCTGAGATGTTATTCGAGTGCCGTGGGGACTTCCTCCTCGCCGCACACTTCCGCCCTCTTCTCGTGCTGGCGGTCGGGTCGACGTCTGACATCACCGCGTATTTACGCAGTGACGCCGGATGCCGCTTGGACCGAGGGCGGCCCTTCCATGCGAGAGTTCCTCTCGCTCTTGCCTTTCTCCCTGTGAAGGGAAAAGCACGCATTCTCTCTAGCTGGATCCCGCCCCTAACTCCTCCCGCTGACTGGCGTGAATTATTTGGCGCCAATTCATTAACTTACTTTGATTACAATACAAGCCACGGTCATATATAAAGGTCTATCTGACTTAGGCCCCTTTCACACTGGGGCGTTTTTCATGCGGTTTAGCGCTAATAATAGCGCTATTATACCGGATTAAAAAAATCCTGCCCTGTAGCCTTCAATGTGAAAGCCCGAAGGCTTTCACACTGAAGCGGTGCGCTAGCAGGACCGCTCCAAAAGTCCTGCTAGCCGCTTCTTTACAGCGGTAAAGGAGCGGTGTGTTCACCGCTCCTTTACCGCGGGTGCCCATTGAAATCAATGGGACAGCGCGGTAATACCGTTCGCAAACCGCGGCAATAGCCGCGGTTTGCGGGCGGTATTAACCCTTTTTCGGCCGCTAGCGGGGGTTAAATTCACCCCCCTAGCGACCGCATACCGCGGTAAGAACGACGGTATAGCAGCGCTGCAAATCGCGCTGCTATACCGCCACCGCTCCTGCCCGCCCCAGTGTGAAAGGGGCCTTAGTCAGATTGCTGCACAGTCAGGATATGGATGTCCATTGCGTTGGTCCATTAGGTATGGAATTATTTGAATACACATCTAAAACTAAATGTTTTCCCTGAGGGGATGTTAAAGGGGTTGTAAAGGTTTGTTTTTTATTTTCTAAATAGGTTCCTTTAAGCTAGTGCATTGTTGGTTCACTTACCCTTTCCTCTGATTTACCTTCTAAATGTTTTTTTTTCTTTGTCTGAATTTCTCACTTCCTGTTTCTCCTCAGTAAACTTCACACCATCATCCGAGCGGTGTTTAGTCAGCCAGAACAGCTTACTGAGGAGGAACAGGAAGTGAGAAATTCAGACAAAGAAAACAAAGAAAAAAAATAATACATTGTTATTATATACTATGTGTTTTTTCCTCCTAGAAACACCAATTTATGTACAACCAACACATTAACCCTGAAGAAGGAAATTTAATGGAAGCTGCTACGAATACAGCTACCAATATCCGAAACATGTCGGTTGCTCTTCGCCGCTACGTGTAATGACCCATATGTCATAAGTAGGGATGAGCTTCGTGTTCGAATCGAACATACGTTCGACTCGAACATCGGCTGTTCGATCGTTCGACGAAGATCGAACGATTTGGGCCGTTCGCGCCAAATTCGAGTGACGCGAACGGCCCACAATGCACTACGCCATCGCAGTGTCATCCAGGCGCTGTGATTGGCCAAGCATGCACTGTGACCCCGCATGCTTGGCCAATCACAGCGCCGGCAGCGAGGAGAGCAATGATTGGCCACAGGCAGGATGCCTGTGGCCAATTATTGCTGAGGGTGTTTAGTACACGCCCCACACTATAAAAGGCCGCCAGCACGGCGGCCTAGTGTAGTGTGTTCCGGAGCAGGGATAGAGCAGCATAGGCAGGGACAGTGACTTTTATTTCTTTCTTGCTTAACCTGGATTCCTTTAGTTTAGGGAAAGAGAAGGATAGGTAGGGAGAGTGTCAGTGTGTTTTGTGCTTGTGCTATAGTGTGCTTAAAAAAAACATTTTTTCTAGGGACAGAAAACTGTAGGTAGGGAGAGTGTCAGTTTCTTTCACTGTGTAAGTCCTTGTTTCTAGGGACCTGGAAGGACAGTGAGTGAATTCTCCTTGTGCTATATTGTGCTTAAAAAAAAATTTTTTCTAGGGACAGAAAACTGTAGGTAGGGAGAGTGTCAGTTTCTTTCACTGTGCAAGTCCTTGTTTCCAGGGACCTGGAAGGACAGTGAGTGAATTCTCCTTGTGCTATATTGTGCTTAAAAAAAACATTTTTTCTAGGGACAGAAAACTGTAGGTAGGGAGAGTGTCAGTTTCTTTCACTGTGCAAGTCCTTGTTTCTAGGGACCTGGAAGGACAGTGAGTGAATTCTCCTTGTGCTATATTGTGCTTAAAAAAAACATTTTTTCTAGGGACAGAAAACTGTAGGTAGGGAGAGTGTCAGTTTATTTCACTGTGCAAGTCCTTGTTTCTAGGGACTGGGAAGGACAGTGAGTGAATTCTCCTTGTGCTATAGTGTGCTTAAAAAAAACATTTTTTCTAGGGACAGAAAACTGTAGGTAGGGAGAGTGTCAGTTTCTTTCACTGTGCAAGTCCTTGTTTCTAGGGACCTGGAAGGACAGTGAGTGAATTCTCCTTGTGCTATATTGTGCTTAAAAAAAACATTTTTTCTAGGGACAGAAAACTGTAGGTAGGGAGAGTGTCAGTTTCTTTCACTGTGCAAGTCCTTGTTTCTAGGGACCTGGAAGGACAGTGAGTGAATTCTCCTTGTGCTATATTGTGCTTAAAAAAAAACATTTTTTCTAGGGACAGAAAACTGTAGGTAGGGAGAGTGTCAGTTTCTTTCACTGTGCAAGTCCTTGTTTCTAGGGACCTGGAAGGACAGTGAGTGAATTCTCCTTGTTCTATATTGTGCTTAAAAAAAACATTTTTTCTAGGGACAGAAAACTGTAGGTAGGGAGAGTGTCAGTTTCTTTCACTGTGTAAGTCCTTGTTTCTAGGGACCTGGAAGGACAGTGAGTGAATTCTCCTTGTGCTATATTGTGCTTAAAAAAAACATTTTTTCTAGGGACAGAAAACTGTAGGTAGGGAGAGTGTCAGTTTCTTTCACTGTGCAAGTCCTTGTTTCCAGGGACCTGGAAGGACAGTGAGTGAATTCTCCTTGTGCTATATTGTGCTTAAAAAAAACATTTTTTTCTAGGGACAGAAAACTGTAGGTAGGGAGAGTGTCAGTTTCTTTCACTGTGTAAGTCCTTGTTTCTAGGGACCTGGAAGGACAGTGAGTGAATTCTCCTTGTGCTATATTGTGCTTAAAAAAAACATTTTTTCTAGGGACAGAAAACTGTAGGTAGGGAGAGTGTCAGTTTCTTTCACTGTGTAAGTCCTTGTTTCCAGGGACCTGGAAGGACAGTGAGTGAATTCTCCTTGTGCTATATTGTGCTTAAAAAAAAATTTTTTCTAGGGACAGAAAACTGTAGGTAGGGAGAGTGTCAGTTTCTTTCACTGTGCAAGTCCTTGTTTCTAGGGACCTGGAAGGACAGTGAGTGAATTCTCCTTGTGCTATATTGTGCTTAAAAAAAACATTTTTTCTAGGGACAGAAAACTGTAGGTAGGGAGAGTGTCAGTTTCTTTCACTGTGCAAGTCCTTGTTTCTAGGGACCTGGAAGGACAGTGAGTGAATTCTCCTTGTGCTATATTGTGCTTAAAAAAAAACATTTTTTCTAGGGACAGAAAACTGTAGGTAGGGAGAGTGTCAGTTTCTTTCACTGTGCAAGTCCTTGTTTCTAGGGACCTGGAAGGACAGTGAGTGAATTCTCCTTGTGCTATATTGTGCTTAAAAAAAACATTTTTTCTAGGGACAGAAAACTGTAGGTAGGGAGAGTGTCAGTTTCTTTCACTGTGTAAGTCCTTGTTTCTAGGGACTGGGAAGGACAGTGAGTGAATTCTCCTTGTGCTATAGTGTGCTTAAAAAAAACATTTTTTCTAGGGACAGAAAACTGTAGGTAGGGAGAGTGTCAGTTTCTTTCACTGTGCAAGTCCTTGTTTCTAGGGACCTGGAAGGACAGTGAGTGAATTCTCCTTGTGCTATATTGTGCTTAAAAAAAACATTTTTTCTAGGGACAGAAAACTGTAGGTAGGGAGAGTGTCAGTTTCTTTCACTGTGCAAGTCCTTGTTTCTAGGGACCTGGAAGGACAGTGAGTGAATTCTCCTTGTGCTATATTGTGCTTAAAAAAAAACATTTTTTCTAGGGACAGAAAACTGTAGGTAGGGAGAGTGTCAGTTTCTTTCACTGTGTAAGTCCTTGTTTCTAGGGACCTGGAAGGACAGTGAGTGAATTCTCCTTGTGCTATATTGTGCTTAAAAAAAACATTTTTTCTAGGGACAGAAAACTGTAGGTAGGGAGAGTGTCAGTTTCTTTCACTGTGCAAGTCCTTGTTTCCAGGGACCTGGAAGGACAGTGAGTGAATTCTCCTTGTGCTATATTGTGCTTAAAAAAAACATTTTTTCTAGGGACAGAAAACTGTAGGTAGGGAGAGTGTCAGTTTCTTTCACTGTGTAAGTCCTTGTTTCTAGGGACCTGGAAGGACAGTGAGTGAATTCTCCTTGTGCTATATTGTGCTTAAAAAAAACATTTTTTCTAGGGACAGAAAACTGTAGGTAGGGAGAGTGTCAGTTTCTTTCACTGTGCAAGTCCTTGTTTCCAGGGACCTGGAAGGACAGTGAGTGAATTCTCCTTGTGCTATATTGTGCTTAAAAAATTTTTTTTTCTAGGGACAGAAAACTGTAGGTAGGGAGAGTGTCAGTTTCTTTCACTGTGCAAGTCCTTGTTTCTAGGGACCTGGAAGGACAGTGAGTGAATTCTCCTTGTGCTATATTGTGCTTAAAAAAAACATTTTTTCTAGGGACAGAAAACTGTAGGTAGGGAGAGTGTCAGTTTCTTTCACTGTGCAAGTCCTTGTTTCTAGGGACCTGGAAGGACAGTGAGTGAATTCTCCTTGTGCTATATTGTGCTTAAAAAAAAACATTTTTTCTAGGGACAGAAAACTGTAGGTAGGGAGAGTGTCAGTTTCTTTCACTGTGCAAGTCCTTGTTTCTAGGGACCTGGAAGGACAGTGAGTGAATTCTCCTTGTGCTATATTGTGCTTAAAAAAAACATTTTTTCTAGGGACAGAAAACTGTAGGTAGGGAGAGTGTCAGTTTCTTTCACTGTGTAAGTCCTTGTTTCTAGGGACCTGGAAGGACAGTGAGTGAATTCTCCTTGTGCTATATTGTGCTTAAAAAAAACATTTTTTCTAGGGACAGAAAACTGTAGGTAGGGAGAGTGTCAGTTTCTTTCACTGTGCAAGTCCTTGTTTCCAGGGACCTGGAAGGACAGTGAGTGAATTCTCCTTGTGCTATATTGTGCTTAAAAAAAACATTTTTTCTAGGGACAGAAAACTGTAGGTAGGGAGAGTGTCAGTTTCTTTCACTGTGTAAGTCCTTGTTTCTAGGGACCTGGAAGGACAGTGAGTGAATTCTCCTTGTGCTATATTGTGCTTAAAAAAAACATTTTTTCTAGGGACAGAAAACTGTAGGTAGGGAGAGTGTCAGTTTCTTTCACTGTGCAAGTCCTTGTTTCCAGGGACCTGGAAGGACAGTGAGTGAATTCTCCTTGTGCTATATTGTGCTTAAAAAAAACATTTTTTCTAGGGACAGAAAACTGTAGGTAGGGAGAGTGTCAGTTTCTTTCACTGTGCAAGTCCTTGTTTCTAGGGACCTGGAAGGACAGTGAGTGAATTCTCCTTGTGCTATATTGTGCTTAAAAAAAACATTTTTTCTAGGGACAGAAAACTGTAGGTAGGGAGAGTGTCAGTTTCTTTCACTGTGTAAGTCCTTGTTTCTAGGGACCTGGAAGGACAGTGAGTGAATTCTCCTTGTGCTATATTGTGCTTAAAAAAAACATTTTTTCTAGGGACAGAAAACTGTAGGTAGGGAGAGTGTCAGTTTCTTTCACTGTGCAAGTCCTTGTTTCAAGGGACAGAGAAGGACACCTGAAGGTAGCCCTTATTGCTTTTTTCCCATCTCCCTGCAGGCCATCTATTAGAATGTCTGGAAGGCAAACAAGGAGAGGCAGACAGTCAGGAGGCAATAAAAGAGGGCAAGCAGGCTCTGTGTCTGGGGGCAACAGTGCTGGTCGTGGACGCGGTGCATTGTCATCAGCACATGGCCATGGGACACGCTTGTCCTTCTTTTCCGCAGCTGGACATGTTGAGCCACATCATGCCGAAGACTTGGTAGAGTGGATGACCAAGCCCTCCTCCTCCTCCTCTCTCACCCAGGCTCAGGGTACTGGCAAAGCAGCTGCCAAAGCGTCCTCTTCCCTGGTATCAATGTCAGACTCATCATCAGTCACTCCTTCCCTAGACCCACCATGTCCTCCTCCTGAGGAGTCCCCCGAACTGTTTGAGCACAGTGTTGGGTACATGCTCCAGGAGGATGCCCAGCGTTTCGAAGGGTCTGATGATGAAACCCAGCTACAGGAAGGCAGTAGGGTGAGAGCAGACAGAGGGGATGCTCAAGAAGGACACCAATCTGGCAGTCATGTTCCAGCAGCTGCAGCATACTGCCAGATTGGCTCCAGTGATGAGGAGGGAGGGGATGATGAGGTCACTGACTCCACGTGGGTGCCTAATAGGAGAGAGGAGGAGGAGGATGAGGAGGAGGCACATCTCCAACGAGACAGGATGCCCTTTGGTGGCCAGCGTAAGGGCAGTACACCGACGGAATCACACCGCAGAGCTCCGCCTGTGCAGGGCGCTGCCTCTGCCCGTCATTCAAAAAGTTCTTTGGTGTGGGCCTTTTTTGAGGCTAGTGCATCAGATCGCACAGCTGCTGTTTGCAACATATGTCTCAAGCGTATATCGCGTGGCCAAAACATCAGCCGCTTGGGTACCACATGCCTGACCAGACATATGTTGACCTGCCATGCAGCTCGTTGGCAAGCCTACCTCAAAGACCCACACCAAAGAACAAAGCGGACCTCTCCTTGCACCGCATCAGCTGGGATTTCCAACCCCACTATAACTTCAGTCCTCTCTGAAACATGCACTGAGAGGAATGAAGGTGTAGAATTAGGTGTGTCACAGCCAAGTACTTGCGGCCACTCTGCTAGCAGTACACCGACGTCCGATTCTAGCAGGCAAATTTCCCTGCCCCAGCTGCTGGACCGTCGAAAGAAGTTCACTCCCAGCCATCCACATGCCCAGCGGTTGAATGCTAGCTTGGCTAAATTGCTAGTGCTTCAACTGCTGCCTTTTCAGTTGGTAGACTCGGCCCCCTTCCGTGAGTTTGTGCAATGTGCGGTTCCTCAGTGGCAGGTTCCCAAACGCCACTTTTTCTCACGGAAGGCTATTCCGGCTCTCTACCGGCATGTGGAAGGCAATGTCTTGGCCTCGCTGGACAGGGCGGTCAGCGGTAAGGTGCATATTACCGCTGACTCATGGTCCAGCAGGCATGGACAGGGACGTTACCTTTCTTTCACGGCCCATTGGGTCACTCTTTTGGCAGCTGGGAAGGATGCAGGACAAGGTGCAGTAGTGTTGGAGGTTGTCCCACCGCCACGCCTCCAAAATGCTACTACTGGTTGTGACACACCTCTCTCCTCCACCCCCTCCTCTTCTTCTTCCTCCATGGCCTCTTCCTGTGGTTTGTCCTATGAACCAGCGGTGCTCCGTAGCCGTTCACGGGGCTACGCAAGTACGCAGGCAAAAAGATGCCATGCCGTGCTTGCGCTGGTGTGTTTGGGGGACAGAAGCCACACTGGGGCAGAGGTCCTGTCTGCTCTGCAGGGCCAGGCCGAGAGGTGGTTGACGCCACGCCAGCTTAAGCCAGGAATGGTGGTTTGCGACAATGGCACCAACCTCCTCTCCGCCCTCCGACAGGGACAACTGACCCATGTGCCCTGTGTGGCTCACGTCCTTAACCTGGTGGTGCAGCGGTTCTTGGGCAGGTACCCGGGCTTACAGGATGTCCTGAGGCAGGCCAGGAAAGTCTGTGTGCATTTCCGCAGATCTTATAATGCCAGTGCTCGCCTGGCTGAGCTGCAAAAGGAGTTGAACCTGCCCAAGAACCGCCTTATATGTGACATGCCCACCAGGTGGAACTCAACGTTGGCCATGCTGCAGCGGCTGCACACGCAGCAGAGGGCCATCAATGAGTACCTGTGCGACTACGGCACCAGGACAGGGTCAGGGGAGCTTGGTTTTTTTTCTCCACGCCAGTGGGGCATGATCAGGGATGCATGCACTGTCCTGGCACCATTTGAGGAGGCCACGAGGATGGTGAGCAGTGACAGTGCATGCATCAGTGACACTGTACCTCTTGTCCACCTGTTGGAGCACACGCTGCGTGGAATAATGGACAGGGCACTTGAGGCAGAACAGAGGCAGGAAGAGGAGGACTTCCTTGCCTCTCAAGGCCCCCTTTACCCAGACAGTGTTCCTTCTGTCCCACCCATCGCACAGGAAGAGGAAGAGGAGGAGGAGGAGGAGGAGGAGGAGGATTGTGTCAGCATGGAGGTGGAGGCTGGCACTCAGCATCATCAGCAGCAGTCTTTTAGGGATGATTTACAGTCCCAAGAAACCAGTGGACTTGTACGTGGCTGGGAGGAGGTGACTGCGGATCATGTCGTCCTTAGTGACCCAGAGGACTCCGGAGCGAATGCCTCAGCAAACCTACGCTGCATGGCCTCCCTGATCCTGCAAAGTCTGCGGAAGGATCCTCGTATTCTTCGGATCAAGGAGAGGGACCATTACTGGCTGGCCACTCTCCTTGATCCACGGTACAAGGGTAAGGTTGCGGACCTTATGTTACCGTCGCAGAGGGAGCAGAGGATGAGACAACTCCGGGAGGCCTTGCAGAAAGGTCTGTGCAACGCGTTCCCAGAGACTGGGAGGTTACAAACTCCTGGTCCAGGACAACGAGTTGCTGAGGCTTCGGCCAGTCAAAGAAGGAGCGGTGGGGAAGGTGGCCGTCTGACCGATGCGTTCAGACAATTCTTTAGTCCGCAGCTCCAAAGTATGATTGGTTCCAGCAACCATCGCCAGCGTCTGATAAACATGGTGCAGGAATATCTAGGGGCAAGGTCAGACTTGGACACCTTCCCCACCGAAAATCCTCTGGCTTACTGGGTCTTGAGGATGGATCACTGGCCAGAGCTTGCACAGTATGCAATTGAGCTACTGGCCTGTCCTGCATCCAGCTTTCTTTCGGAACGCACATTCAGTGCTGCTGGAGGATTTGTCACGGATCACAGGGTGCGCCTGTCCACCGACTCGGTTGATCGACTGACTTTCATCAAGATGAACCAGTCTTGGATCACCACCAGCTACCACACACCTGATGCTGATATAACAGACTAATTGATTTTAACATGTCACATCCCTTCAAGACTGATGCTGATGCTGAGTGTCTGTGCTGTTATGTTGACTGGCTATCCTCCTCCTCCGAGTCCTCAATGATACGATTGATGATGATAGCTTGGAAGATCATTTTTGTTTATGGGTGCCGCCACCAGTGGCTAAGGCCCAATTTTTCAGCCCCTGTTTTACAGGGGCGTGTAATTACAATTTTTTTAGCAATAATTTGCCATAGGGCTCATTGCTGTGCTCCAAGTACAGTATCTGTGAGGGGTTGGAGTGTTGTGGCACCAGTGCCTAAGGCCCAATTTTTCAGCCCCTGTTTAACAGGGGCGTGTCATTACAATTTTTGAAGCAATACTTTGCAACAGGGCTCATTGCTGTGCTCCAAGTACAGTATCTGTGAGGGGTTGTAGTGTTGTGCCACCAGTGCCTAAGGCCCAATTTTTCAGCCCCTGTTCAACAGGGGCATGTAATTACAATTCTTGATCTAATAATTCACAGCAGGGCCCATTCCTGCACCCACCAAGAGTAACTCTGAGGGCTTACAGTGTTGTGTCAACACCACCACCACCACCAAAGGCCCAATTTTTCAGCCCCTGTTCAACAGGGGCATGCAATTACAATTCTTGATCTAATAATTCACAGCAGGGCCCATTGCTGCACCCACCAAGAGTAACTGTCAGGGCTTACAGTGTTGTGGCACCAGCACCACCATCAAAGGCCCAATTTTTACTACCACTGTTCAACAATTATATGTAATTACAATTCCTGATATAATAGTTGACAGCAGGGCGTTCCAGCACCAACCAAGAGTAACTGTGAGTGCTTACAGTGTTGTGCCAACACCAACAACTAAGGGGCCTATTTCTGCAGAGTATCTACGGCAGGTCCCTACTTTCAAACATCCAACTTACAAACGACTCCTACTTGCAAACGCAAGAAGACAACAGGAAGTGAGAGGAAATCTACCCCTAGGAAGGAAAATTCTCTCCTGTAAGAATTAATATGGGAGAAAGGTGTCTCCTCTGTACTGATGCTTTATCAGCAATCCTTGTTTCAAGAAAAACACCACATTTCAAAAACAGTTGTCATTGGGACGGAAAGTGAGGTGAAATGTTCTGAACAGGGGCACAGACAGCAAAACAAATGTTACAGGGGTGATAACCCTTACCTATGTTTTCCAAAAAGTTTAAAAATAGATTTTTGGGCTGGAGCTACACTTAAACAATGTACCTGTTCAAAATTACAAACAGATTCTACATAAGAACAAACCTACAGTCCCTGTCTTGTATGCACCGCCTGTATACGGCTGTTCAGAGTATATAGGGCCTTTTTTATTTTATGTGCGGGGTTCCCCTTAATATCCATACAAGACCCAAAGGGGCTGGTAATGGGCTGGGGTAGGGGGGGGGGGGGTCATGGGGTAGCTATGCCATTTTTCTTAAAGATTTTCATCCATATTACCGGGACCAGACATTACATTAAAGCCGCAAGCAGTTTTAAATGGCTTTTTTTTCCTTTAGAAGTGTCATTTTGTGCAGGGACAGTTCTAAACACGGGAAACACGTGGCACTTCACAGGCATACTTTAGACACCCCCCAGGTACGATATTTAAAGGAATATTTGACTTTTTTTTTCACTTTATGCATCATTAAAATGACTGCTCCCGAAAAACGACCGTTTTTAAAACTTCTTTTTGCATTGATACATGTCCCCTGGTGCAGAACCCGGGTTCCCAAACCCTTTTTAGGACAATAACATGCATAATAGTTGTTATAATTAGCACTTTAGAATTCGAACGTTCGCATCCATTGTATTTAATAGGGTTCTATTGTTCGTACAAACTTTCGGTCCGTTCGCGGGTTCTGGTGCGAACCGAACCCGGGGGTGTTCGGCTCATCACTAGTCATAAGCATAGGGCAATTGTATGTATTTGGTTTAAACAATCATGCATTGTCCTCTTTAACCATTTTTGCTAAACCTATGTCAAAATTTGTATAAATAAACTTTTTTACTTTTTATATATACTCTTTGGTGGCAATCCATGTTATTTTTCCAATCCACACCATCCCAGGGGCAATTCTTTTCCTAATTTTCTCTCTCAGATAACAGACTTTGCAAGCTCAGATTACTCTTTAACCACTTCAATACCAGATACTTATCCCCCCTTCCTGCCCAAGCCAATTTTCAGCTTTCTGCTCTGTCGCTGTTCAACCACTTAAGCCCCCGACCATTTCGCTGCCAAATGACTAGGCCACTTTTTGCGATTCGGCACTGCGCCGCTTTAACTGATAATTGCGCGGTCGTGCGACGTGGCTCCCAAACAAAATTGACGTCCTTTTTTCCCCACAAATAGAGATTTCTTTTGGTGGTATTTGATCACCTCTGCGGTTTTTTTTTTTGCCCTATAAACAAAAATAGAGCGACAATTTTGAAAAAAATTCAATATTTTTCACTTTGCTGTACCCCGAAAAAATACCCCGAAAAAATATATAAAAAAACTTTTTTTTTCCTCAGTTTAGGCCGATACGTATTCTTCTACATATTTTTGGTAAAAAAATTCGCAATAAGCGTTTATTGATTGGTTTGCACAAAAGTTATAGCGTCTACAAAATAGGGGATAGTTTTATGGCATTTTTAATTATTATCGGACACTTTTGACACATTTTTGGGACCATTGTTATTTTTACAGCGATCAGTGCTAAAATGCTAAAAAAAAGTAAAGAGTACTGTGAAAATGACACTGGCAGGGAAGGGGTTAACCACTAGGTGGCGCTGTAGGGGTTAAGTGTAACCTAGGGAGTGATTCTTACTGTTAGGGGGCGTGGCTTGCCGTGACACGTCACTGATCGTTGTTCCCGATGACAGGGAACACGATCAGTGACAGTGTCACTAAGCAGAACGGGGAGATGTTGTGTTTACACTAACATCTCCCCGTTCTTCAGCTCTGTGACCCGATCGCGCTCGCGGCCACGCGGCAGGCAAATTAAAGGGGATGAGTTTTTAATGCTTTCACACTGGGGCGGTTGGCAGGCGCTATTTTGCTAAAAATAGCACCTGCAAACCGAGCCTAAACAGCGGCTGCTGTCTCTCCAATGTGAAAGCCCGAGGGCTTTCACACTGGAGCGGTGCGCTAACAGGACGTGAAAAAAAGTCCTGCTAGCCGCATCTTTGGAGCGGTGAGAGGAGCGGTGTGTTTACCGCTCCTACACCGCTCCTTCCCATTGAAATGAATGGGACACTGCGGTAATACCGCCCGCAAACCGCGGCTGTAGCCGCGGTTTGCGGGTGGTAATAACCCTTTTTTCGGCCGCTAGCGGGGGTTAAAACCGCACCGCTAGCGGCCGAATACCTCAGCAATCCCGACGGTATAGCGGCGCTAAAAATAGTGGCGCTATACCGCCACCACACCCACCGCCCCAGTGTGAAACCGGCCTTAGAGCGGTAACCCCGAGCCAGACTCGGGCTGTATCGACAAAGTGTCCAGGGGAAGTTACTTACCTTGTTCCCTGGATCCTGCAATGTCTCCCCGCAGTGTGTGCGAGCCGTGCCTCGCTCGATTCACACTGTCGGGTGCCGAGCTCCGTTCCCTGAGACGTTCCCTGCGAGTTTGGCGCCAAATTCAAAAAGTAAAAAAACACAATACACATACAGTATACTGTAAATATATATTTTTTTAATGATTTTTATTTTTTCAAAAAACTATTTTTTTTCAAAAATGTTTTTTGCTTTTCCCCCAAAAAATTTTTTCATTTTTAAATGATTTTTTTTTCAAAACATTTTTTTTTCCAAAAATGTTTTTTTTTTTTTTTAAAAACTGTTTTTTTACCATTTTTTTTAAAAAAAATATAAAAAAAAATATTTAAAAAAAATAATTTAAAAAAAATTTTTTTTGAAAAAAAAATATATTTTATTTTTGTTTTCAAAAAATATATATTTTTTTAAATGATTTTTTTTTCCAAAAATAGATTTTTTTTTCAAAAATGATTTTTTTTCTCAAATAAATAATAAATATTTTTTTTTCAAATGTTTTTTTTTTCAAAATGATTTTTGTTTACAAAAAATATTTATTTAAATGATTTTTATTTTAAATGTTTTTTTTTTTTTTTCAAATTTTTTATTTTTTTTTCCCCAAAAAATCTATTTTTGAAAAATAATTGTAGCGCTTTTGGTTCCATAATTCCAGAAAGAATCATACCGCCAAGGAGGTTAATCACCTCTGTGGTTTTTATTTTTTGCTAAACAAATAAAAAAAGACCGAAAATTTTGAAAAAAAAAAGTTTTGCTTTTGTTTCTGTTAATGTTGTAAATAAGTTTTCTCCTTCACTGATGTGCACTGATAAGGCGGCACTGATAAGGCGGCACCAATGAGGTGGCATCAATGAGCGGGCACTGACGGGCACCGACGATGGGTACTGATACGCGGCACTGATGGGCACTCATGGGCGACACTGATGGGCACTGAAAGGCTGCAAAGGTGGTTACTTATGGGCAGGGCCGCTGATAGAAATAATGGGGCCTCGTACAGCCTACCCGACGGGGCCCCCTTTAGCTCCACCCCTGGTCCCTCCTTCAGCCCCACCCCTGGCCCCTCCCCTGCCATATTGTGCTGAAGACAGTGCCACCCATGCCGCCGTCAATGCCATATTGTGCTGCAGACAGTGCCACCCATGCCACCAATGGCACTGTCTCCAGCACGTTATGGCATTGGCGCCATTCTCTGTAGCACAATATGGCATTAGCGGCATGGGTGGCACTGTCTGCAGCACATTACGGAATTGGCGGCATGAGTGGCACGGTCTCTGCAGGCAGCAAATGCATTATGGGCCATAACGCATGTGCTACCTGCAGACAGTGCCACCCATGCCGCCAATGCCATAATGTAAAGATGCTGCTGCAGTAGTAGTAGATCTTGAATCCACCCCCCCCTCAAGCAAGCACACACCTGTGTTCTGTGTTAGTCGGGCCCCAGGAGTCACTTCCTCCCTGATCCTGCTGCTGCCTGGACTGGAGTGCGAGTGTCCACAAACTATTCCAGTCAGATGCCAGCTCCAGCTGCTTCTTTTTTTTTTCTTCTGCCGCCGCTGCTTTTTCTCTGGCCGAGTGAAGAACAGAGCAGAGGGGGAGGAATCACTCCGTGCCAGGGAAGGCAATATAGATGATGCGGTGGCCAGAACTTGAGCCAGCATGAGGAGCGGGCGCGGAGACATTCTTCCACGCCTGAAATAGAAAAAATAGTCCCTCTCCCTGCCTATTGAACGTAAAAAGAACTGGGGGGGGGGGGGCGGGGGCGTTCAGTTGGTTTGGTGTACTCGAACAGACGGTGTTCGGTCAAGGTGGTTGGAGGATTTTTGTATTTTATTTTTACATTAAGTCTCTGTTCAAGTTGCCCAGTTGTACTGGCCTATCAGCGGCCCT